>CM059191.1:52876365-52956483 GCA_030323885.1 Branchipolynoe longqiensis | reverse complement strand
TGGTGGTTTGGGTGGTGGTTTGGGTGGTGGTTTGGGTGGTGGTTTGGGTGGTGGTGTGAGTGGTGGTTTGGGTGGTGGTTTGGGTGGTGGTTTGGGTGGTGGTGAGAGTGGTGGTTTGGGTGGTGGTGTGAGTGGTAGTTTGGGTGGTGGTGTGAGTGTTGGTGTGAGTGGTGGTTTGGGTGGTGGTTTGGGTGGTGGTCTGAGTGGTGGTTTGGGTGGTGGTGTGGGTGATGGCGTGGTAGGTTTCGTGGTATGCACGGGGGTGGTCGGGGTGGTGGTGGGTTGTCTGGTTGTATGTGTGGTATTATGGAAGCCCAAAGAAGGTACGGTGCCCTCGTGTCAATTTACATCGCAGATGGAAGTGAGCAAACATTTCACCTACGTGCTAACCCCCTCAGCACACTGACGGTTTGTAGGAGGAGGGTATAGTGGGCGTCACCATTTTAAAGTAACTTCCCTCTCTCTGCCCTTCTCGCCACCGCATCGCCACCGCATCGCCCCCGCCTCTCCTCTGGCTCGCCCCGGCCTCGCCCCGGCCTCGCCCCGGCCTCGCCCCGGCCTCGCCCCGGCCTCCCCGCCTCGCCCCGCTCGCCGGCCTCGCCCCCCCCCCCCCCCCCCCCCCCCCCCCCCCCCCCCCCCCCCCACCCCCCCCCCCCCCCCCCCCCCACCCCCCCCCCCACCCCCCCCCCCCCCCCCCCCCCCCCCCCCCCCCCCCCCCCCCCCGCCTCGCCCGGCCTCGCCCGGCCTCGCCCCGGCCTCGCCCGGCTCGCCCGGCTCGCCCCGGCCTCGCCCCGGCCCCCCCCCCCCCCCCCCCCCCCCCCCCGGCCTCCCGGCCTCCCGGCCCCTCGCCTCGCCCGGCCTCGCCCCGGCCTCGCCCCGGCCTCGCCCCGGCCTCGCCCCGGCCTCGCCCCGGCCTCGCCCCGGCCTCGCCCCGGCCTCGCCCCGGCCTCGCCCCGGCCTCGCCCCGGCCTCGCCCCGGCCTCGCCCCGGCCTCGCCCCGGCCTCGCCCCGGCCTCGCCCCGGCCTACTCGCCGACCTCGTTGCCGGCCTCGTCCCCCTCCTCGCCCCGGCCTCGTCCCCCTCCTCGTCCCGGCCTCGTCCCCGACCTCGCCCCACCTGGCCCCCGCTCCATCCCCGGCCGGGGGGCAGGGGCGTTGTAGGGCTGGCCGAGCCCGTGCCCGCACCCAGAATGTGCCGGGGCTCCCCAGATGATGGTGTTTGCCGAGGTAAATCCCCTGAAGGAGGTCTGCGTCAAGGCAATCTTAATCGCTAAGTGTCTAAATGGTGCAGCTTGGTGACTGTCTCCAGTGTCGGGGCGGTGCGAGAGGAGGGGGTGGTCGGGGGGGGGGGGGGGAGGTAGCGGCGACTGGCTCTGTCTGGTAATAATAACTCGATCGGCGTATGACTATGAGGGATTACCAGGCAAAGGTCATACAAATCACATCACATTCTCCACTTGGCATGGTTCGGTGCTAATAAGACTCAACTGGTAAATCAATCTTATTTACAATCCATACACACACAAATTATTATGTATTGTAATCTTATTCTGCATATTACCACCTCTGCTCAATGCTCATAACTGGTGGCGCCACCACTGGCTCTCCTCTTCCCTACTGAGACCAGACGGGAAGGCCGAATGAGTTAGAGCGTCCGTCTCCCGTGTAGGTGGGATCATGGGTTCGGACCCTGGTCGAGTGAAACCATGACTTAAAAATTGGTACTTGTCACTTCCTAGCCAGGCACTTGGCATTATTAGGATAGGGCAAGGATTGGCTCAGTGTCAGGATAATGTGACTGAGTGGGTTATCAGGTCATGGTGCTGACGGCCTGGCAGCACTATAAAGTTGCTATGAGTGCACACTGTCACAAGTCGGTACCCATCCTGATATGACCTTAGATGTTGCTAGGACGTAAAACAACAACAACAAACAAACAACTCCCATACTGGGTGCGCCAAACCACTACTCGCACCAGAGGATTTTTCTTTTATATTTAGGGCAAGGGCTGATCTTCCTACTCCTAGCCAGAAAATATATACTCATCCCACTATGTTTGTTTTGTGTTTCTTCTGCTCGTTTTTCTGCTCCTCTATGTGATAATGTCTGATGACAGAAGCATGAGCTTTGGCACACTGTTAGAGTATACCCTCAGGAAGATTTTTAGCTGTAGGGCCATTGGAGATTCGTCCCATGGCCACAACAGCGGCTATTTGACAAAATGACCGCTACAGCTTGTTATTTTACCAGTATCTCAAGTTCTAGATATGGTTGTGGTTCTATTCTTACCCCCACCCCCCACCCCCCACCCCCACCCCCACCTACAACCAGCCGTGCATGCACGTGGAGCTACAGCAGCCTGGAGATCAGTTGTCTGTGCTATCAATCACCCAACTGTACTTCCCCGTCAGCGTCTGGGTGGCTTCTTTCTCTCTTGGCCCATTTCCAACCGAAATTTTCTTTGATCAAATTTAACAGTAGATATCCTGATTAAGAATTAATATGGCTCTCTCGAAGCCTACTTGTGTGTTGTCTCAGATTTTAGGGACTATTTAAATAATAGATTATATATGTATATAACAAATATATATTGGTTATATAAATATGTATATATCAAGACGTAAATCACCCTTCAAATTGAGATGCCTCTCCCACCTCCGTTCAACCCTGGCGCCGCCTCCCCTCACCCTCACCCACTCCTGACCCCTGACCCCTGCTGCTTACCCGGTGGGTGTTTACACCTGATTAACCCCTGGATTAACCCCCTGATTGACCCTGGGTGATCTCAAGGCAACCTGACCTTACCAGCCCCCTCCGTCTTTGTGGGACAGGTGTAGCGGATTCACGGCCACTATTTTAGCGGGATCCATTTTTCTAAGAAAGAATTTAAAAGTCTACTCTTAACAGATAATACAATTTTACTTATGGAGACGGCATCCAGCAATTTACCAGTCTTATATTACACCCTCCATACACATCCTATCTACAAACCGGATTCAGTGGCCGAACCAGTAAGAGCGCTAGATGGTTTCCAATGCGGAAGGTCATGACTCGAACCCCGGCCGAGACAAACCAATGACTTACAAGATTGATACTTGTCACTACCTAGCCCGGTACTCTGCCTTACATCGCAGATTAGAACTATGAAAATTCAATCGGGGGTTGAAATAATGTATTTATGAGAATAGCTTATTCAAAAAGTGAAATTTGTTCAAATTAAACCCAAAATCCAAGCGATATTAACACTGCCACCACATCGGCAGTGAAACGCTGTACTTTCTATCCAACCATGATGGCCGACGAGCCACTGGTCACGTGGTGTTAATCGTTTGATGCAAATCCTCAATAGGTGGTGGTGTGAGTGGTGGTTTGGGTGGTGGTTTGGGTGGTGGTTTGGGTGGTGGTTTGGGTGGTGGTTTGGGTGGTGGTTTGGGTGGTGGTTTGGGTGGTGGTGTGAGTGGTGGTTTGGGTGGTGGTGTGAGTGGTGGTTTGGGTGGTGGTGTGAGTGGTGGTTTGGGTGGTGGTGTGAGTGGTGGTTTGAGTGGTGGTGTGGGTGGTGGTTTGGGTGGTGGTTTGGGTGGTGGTGTGGGTGGTGGTGTGAGTGGTGGTTTGGGTGGTGGTTTGGGTGGTGGTTTGGGTGGTGGTTGCGGTGCAAAGACTGGTATCAGGATAATGTGACTGAGTGGGATATTGGGGGAATGGTGCCCGATGCTCGGTTTCCTAGTGAGATAGCATTATAACGTCATCATGAGTGTACACTGTTACAAGTTGGTACCCGTCCTGATATGACCTTAGATGTTTCTAGGACGCAAGGTCCAAACAAACAAATAAACAAGCTTCTTCGACGTGCTAATATGCATACTTGATTTGAATTCTCAAAGTTAGACAGATAAAACCTGATAATTAGCATATTACTGTTGCATTACTATCATCTTCACCATATATTCACCCCCCCCCCCTACGTTCCCACCATATGGATATTTACTTTTTAATCTGACATGATTCCGTCTCAACTTCGGGTAAAACAGCAATGATATGAGGCGGTAGAATTCCATGATATTCAGGTTATTGATAGTGGGTTGATCTGATCCATCTTTCACCATGACAACCTTTCACTGCACCCTGACCCCTCTCGGACCTAGACCTGGATCCATATCCCAAGTCCCTCCTCTTCCGGTTACCACAAGCCTTGCAAGGCGTACACTACATATCGGGAAGGGTCCACAGCGACGAAAGCAGCATAAATGGCTGACCACTGGGTCATATTGAGCATACCCTTGCAGGATGAGTTTCCCATTCAGCAAGTAGTGATATTGTGTGATTTAAACCGAAATCAATGTAGATAAATTAAAAATATACTTCAAACAATTTAATCTGTGCAAAAGAAACATATATATGTGTAACAATGTCTGAACAAGAAAGTACTAAAAAAATAATGGGATCTTTCCATAATTTGAGCCAATCAGAGCTGTTCTTTTTGATTGCAAATGGCTGCCCCTTATGGGGGCCGCCATTTACAATACAAAAAGAACACAACACATGATTATTAAAATTGAAATAAATATAATTTTATAGTTATAACTAAGTTAATGTTTATTATCAAGTATTTCTCTTCTATAATCTATGAATAATGCGGAAAACTAATCTACTTCACTGAGTTCTCGCGAAGACGAGAATAGGAGAGTCTATTTCCGGCAACTTCAAACGGGCTCAAACGAGTTCAACCATGGCTGGTTGGGTCGCACCGTGGCTGGTTGGGTCGCTCCGTATAGCGCTGAATATGCTTATGTACATATCACACTTGCAATACTTGCTAAAGTCCTCGGCGATACCTTCCGTATTTCCGCTTCAAGTTCCAGTTCAGAAAACTCTAGGCTGACTGAGCGCTATTAGTATTACCATACTTCCGATACTTGAAATGAAAGTTAAAATTGAAGCGGTACCAAGAACCAGGTTTGATGTCAATGCATGACATCACCAAAAGCCGTGACCAGATGGGACGGCCAAATGAGTTGAGTGCCCATCTCCCATTTTGGTCGATGGTGGGACTCGAATCCATGGGTACAAACCCTGGTCGAGTTAAACTTATGACTTAAAAATTGATACTTGTCGCTTCTTAGTCAGGTGCTCGGCATTATTAGGATAGGGCAGGAACTGGGTGGCTCAGTGTTAGGATAATATGACTGAGTGGAAAATCAGGTCATGGTGCTGGTGGCCTGGTCTGCCAGTGTGGCAGCAATATAAAGTCACCATGATTGTGCACTGTCACAAATTGGTACTCGTCCTGATATGACCTCAGATGTTGCGAGGACGCAAAACTCCAACAATCAACCAACCAAAAGCTGTTGCCAATGTCGGTTAGTGTATGCCTGCCCTAAATCCATGCGGAGAAATGGACATACATTTGTAAGATTAACAGTTCGCGGCATGCCATGATTACTTTACTTCATATAAGGGAATACAACATAACATAAGGACCCTCCAGCATTGAGACGAAGAGACAACACTTCAGTCGAGCAGTGCAAACAGTTCCTTCTGCCACCTTCTCCTTCACCCTGTTCTTGTAATGTTTGTTGTTCCTTCGAGGCTCTTCTTGCTTGTCCCACTTCACCCTTCTCTACTTCTTTCCCCTATTCTCTCTCCTTTATCTGTTCTTTTGCGTCTTCCCCGCCCATGTTACTTCTCTGCTCTCATTCTTCTATTTATGTACAGTAATACATGTGTTCAATAATCTCTCTGTCAAATATACATAATATATATACATATATACATGTATGCACATCTATGCACATGTATGCACATGTATGCACATGTATGCACATGTATGCACCTGGATGCATATATATGCATTTCAAGTAGACTACCTCAAGTGGTACACAGTTTCTGAGAACGACCCATATGCACATGCATATATATAATATGTTGACATATGTACACATATGTACACATACATACACATACCTACATACATATACATGCATAATCCTATATACATACACACATATATATATACATACACATACATACACATACAATGATACATACACATATACACCCATACATATATATCCATGGTGTCAGTTCAAAGATATATTATAACTGATAAGTCTTTCCGTGGCACTTGTGATAACAAGCTGGTTACAGACATTGTTTACGAGGAGCGAAATACATAAATCTGCTTTTCCTATATCGTTAATACTTCCTTTTCATTATGATGGGTTGGAATCTGTGTAGAATGTGACACATTCAGCAATTTTAGCTGTTCGTCACTTGGGTTATAAACCTTCTGCAGCATTAGACCCATTCAGCTGTGGAGAAAGAATAATGCACCCAGTAATAAATCATTTTTGAATTTAATTTAAAGCTGAATAGTCCGATGAAATATCAAATTTTCAAAACCAAACCAATTATCTAGATTTGATTTTACATATCTAACTTAGATACTGATGCACTTATTAAACATTTGTTTCTGCGTAGAAGGCAATACTGAGTCAATTTAACAAAACCTGTCACTGCAGAAGTCTATGGTGTCAGAGTTTTGGCAAGCTTGCCAAAACTAATTTTCCATGTTTGCACTCAAAATATCTCAAAAGTTTACCATTTAAAATAAAAGTAACTTTGAACTAATATAAAGTAGATACTAATGATCGATCTAATATATTTATCTCAGAAAAAATACAGAAATTCAAACCCATCGGACTATGCAACATTAATACTACTGAATCGCTGTGCTTCCTGGGGCCATATGCATGGAGCAGTGTTAGAGGCGTGTGGTGTTATCCCTCTAACACTGGGTAGCTATCACAGTTTATCAGCAGCGTCAAGAACTATGTCAAGCCGTATGTATGGGCGCTTAAACGGTGAGTGTTAGCTAAACGTGAATGTATTTATAGATTTGGGAAATCCCTCTGCGTTTGTAGCCATATATTAGGCTCAAATCTATTGAATGCGATCATATTTAACAGAATTGCATATGCAATAAGTGAAATTTGATCAATTTAACCCTAAAGTCGAAGCGTTATTAAGGCTACCGCCGCATTGGCGGCGATATTAATAGTTATATTTTCGAATCGATGAAGGTACAGTAAACAAACCGCTGCCACCGCCAGTATGGAAAGCGACGTCGATGCGGCGCCGGCGGTGATTTGTTTACTTTACGTTCGTCGATTCGAAAATATAACTATTAATTTCGCCGCCAATGCGGCTGCTGCCTTAATATCGCTTCGTTTTTAGGGTTAATTTGCTTAAATTTCACTTATTGCGTATGTAATTCTGTTAAATATGATAGCATTGAGTAGATTTGGGTTCCATCCTGACACTAACCTAGCACTAACACCACTGTAAACCAGATATCAGCAGAGTTAGAATTTCCGAGTTTAAACGCTCGGTGTTAGGCCTAACACTGCTCCATGCATACCAACTTTTCCGCGCTAAACCTGGGCCCGTATGCATGAAGCAGTGTTAGCGGCGTGTGGTGTTATCCCTCTAACACTGGGTAGCTATCACCGTTTGTCAAGCCGTATGCATGGGCACTTAAACGGTGAGTGTTAGCTAAATGTGAATGTATTTATAGGTTTGGGAAATCCCTCTGTGTTTGTAGCCATATATTAGGCTCAAATCTACTGAATGCGATCATATTTAACAGAATTACATTCGCAATAAGTGAAATTTGATCAATTTAACCCTAAATTCGAAGCGTTATTAAGGCTACTGCCGCATTGGCGGCAATATTAATAGTTATATTTTCGAATCGACGAGCGTAAAGTAAACAAATCGCCGCCGCCGCCAGTATGGAAAGCGACGTCGATGCGGCGCCAGCGGCGATTTGTTTACTTTACGCTCGCCGATTCGAAAATATAACTCTTAATATCGCCGCCAATGTGGCTGCTGCGTTAATATCGCTTCGTTTTTAGGGTTAATTTGCTTAAATTTCACTTATTGCGTATGTAATTCTGTTAAATATGATAGCATTGAGTAGATTTGGGTTCCATACTGAGACTAACACCGCTGTAAACCAGATATGATCGGAGTTAGAATTTCCGAGTTTAAACGCTCGGTGTTAGGCCTAACACTGCTCCATGCATACCAACTTGTCTGCGCTAAACCAGAAATCCCGTCTAAACGCGTTTTGGCTCGCTAACACTGCTTCATGCATATGGCCCCAGAAATCCCCCGCTAAACGCGTTTTGCCTCCCTAACACTGCTCCATGCATATGGCCCCAGGTCCTTTTTGGTAGATCGTGGGATTCCAACTCACTTGTTCAAACCCCGGTCGAGTGAAACCAATGACTTAAAAAACAATACTTGTCACTTCCTAGCCAGGCGCTCGGCATTATTAGGATAGGGCAAGGACTGTTTGGCTCAGTGTCAGGATAATGTGACTGAGTGGGATATCAGATCATGGTGCGGGTGACCTGGTCTCCCAGTGAGGCAGCACTATAAAGTCGCCATGAGTGTGCACTTTCACAAGTCAGTACCCGTCCTAATAATATGAGATCATGACCTTAGATGTTGCCAGGATGTAAACCTCCAAAAAGCAACTAACCAGGTCCCCGCTCCTAAGCTCAGTTTATGCCACCTGAATTACTCCCCATCTACACTTCACTCAGTATGTCATCTGAGAGTGCAAGGCGTTGCCATGGCGACTTACGACACCAGATACCCGTCGGTCTCTGACGACGCCAAGAATTTTAATACGAAACTAACCATCAAAACCAGACCCACGATGGCCCTATCGATGGCACTGACCTGTGGTAAACCTTCCAGGCTTAGCTCAGGCCAGCGGGTCACTCCCCGCCAATATGCTAAAAAGGAACTAATATAGGGTATTCATGTGACGTCATGAACCGGATGCGCGGCCATTGTGGCGATATCAACTAGTATACATCCCATAGAGTTTGCCTCTACGCTCAGTGGGAAACGTCTATTTCATTCAAAATTAATAGAAATCCGGAACCCTAACCGTATAAATTTAATATAATCTATTCGTTGAATATGTTTTCTATATGTGTACCAAGCGATTTGTTTCTAGGTGGTGTGGTTTTAGAGATATTTCACTTTTTCTGTGTGAAGATTGCTCACGACCATTGACAATGCCTTGACTGGCTTGAGTTCGCCGGTATGCTCAGTGCAAAACATTAGTTTTATTCTAAATTAATAGAAATCCAGAATCCCAACCTTATCAATTTAATATAATCTTATTGGTAAACATGTTTCCTATATGTGTACCAACCGATTTGTTTCTAGGTGGATCAGTTTGATAGATATTTCACTTTTTCTGTATGAAGATTGCTCATAGCCAGTCAGTTTGCAGTGTGACAGTGTGTTATTTTTGTGGTTACTATCGCCGCAATGGCCGCACTTCCGCTTAGCGTGACGTCAGTGCATACCCTATATACATCAAAGCTGACATTCATGCAAGCGTTAGACATACGAAGTGAATATATTGAGCTTTCAAAAGTGGCCAGATGTTTTCCTGTTTCTATCTTTGCTTAAATCTACTAAGCTAAAATTCCTAAGCTCTATTCTGTATATATATATATATATATATATACATATATATATATAAATGCAAGAGATGTGGGTTTAGAGTTCATTATTCATTTAGATTCACGCTCTAGGCTCTCTAAACCGACCGACCTTGGGACCGACTTAGTTTAAGTGGTCCATTTAGGGAGGTGATCGGTTTACGGGGTTAGAATATGGTTACAACGGTACTGTTGGGGCCCTAATCAAGCGATCGATATAGGAGAGTGGTCGATCTGAGGAGGTGGTTGGTTAGAGAGGTCTTACATTGGTCGGTTAGAGAGGTCATATATTGGAATATATATATATATATATATATATATATATGTATATATATATGTATATATATATGGGAATCGTCCCACATCTCTTGCATTCCGGGCTAGTGTGCTAACCACTACACCACCAAGGCTCCCTGATGTCACCACCCTACCCACACATACCTGTTTATGTGGCGCCTTGCCTGAGAGGTCAATGCAGACTATTACACTCGTTCTCTTGGAATTGTATGACTTCTTAATGGTCATTTAATGCTTGCAATTACATACTTAATATGCAATGCACCTACATATTCATACACAGGGCAGTTTCAATGACCATACAGCGTGTAGCTTGTACAGGATCCTGGTCATGGAACCAGTGTCATGGCAGGGGGGTGATGAAAATGGGAAATATTGCACCTAGGGTGGGAATCGAACCCAATCTCTTGAATTCCAGGCCAGTGTGCTCACCATGACATATATATATATATATATATATATATATATGTATATATATGTATATATATGTATATATATATATATATATATATGCGTATACTGGTATCTCAGTGAGGCAGCACTATAAAGTCGCCGTGAGTGCGCAATGTCACAAGTCGGTACCCATCCTGAAATGATGTTAGATGTTGCCAGGACGTAAAACACCAACAACCAACCATTATCCTGACACCGATCCAACCAGTCCTTGCTCTATCTTAATAATGCCAAGTGCCTGACTAGGAAGCGACAAGTATCAAATTCTAAGTCATTTGGTTTGACTCAACCAGGGTCCGAACCCGTGTTCGAATCCCACGACCGACCAAAACGGGAGACGGACGCTTAACTCATTCGGCCATTCCTTCTGGTGCCCATCCTAGCATGGCCATGGGCCTGGTCCGCTGTGGGAAGCAACTTTGGTATCCCTCATTTACTGCCTACGTAATACGCACTTCTGTGAAACCAGTTGACTTTTAGTTAAAAGGTAAGGAACCAGGAGCCTTAACAAACAAAATGCACCACAGCAGGTGACATTTCACCCAAGCAGACGACAATGTGACGTCACCGAATGAGCTGCGCTGCGATATGGATATTGCTGCCGTGTGTGACGCAGGCCCTTCAAGTGGCCGTATTGATCACATGCTCTTGTGTTGCGAACGCATCACTTGGCAACATATGGTTTGCGTCTGGATCATTTGATTATTTGTTGGAGTTGTATGGCCTGTCAACATCTAAGATCATATCAGAACGGGTCCCGACTTGTGACAGTGCTAACTCATGGTGACTTTTATTGTGCTGCCCCACTGAGAGACTGGGTCATCAGCACCATGGCCCGATATCCCAGACAGTCACCTTATCCTGATAGTGATACTGAGCTAACCAGTCCATGTCGTATCCTATTAATGCTGAGCACTGGGCCAGGTAGCGACAAGTTTCAATTTTATAACTTAATATAAGTTGCTGGTTTGACTCGGCTGAGATTCGAACTCCCGACCTTCCGCACGGGAACCCTGCGCTCTACCGATTCGGCTACCGCGTCCGTTCTGGATGATTTAAAGCTCCCGACACATTGCCATAGTTACAGTAGAAGGCTGTATTTTGTTTGTTGCTTTGTTGTCTTGTTTTGTGAGTTTGTGCCAGGCGTTGATTGAGGGGTGGGGGGTCAAGTGGTCACGGCCCTGGAGTCCATTATGCATGATCATATTCAATAATATCGAAGTATGATGTTTTAACTGAACAACACCACCCCTCCCCACTAACCCCCTCCCCCCCCTTCAATACCCTCATAAATATGTGCGGTTACTTCAGGCTGCTGTGTATGAATGGATGGGTGCTATTTTTGTTAAAATTTACCGCAATGTCTGAGACATATATATGCTCGGCCCGAAAAGTCTCAATCTTTGTAGGCTTAACCTGACAACAACATATCATGTATTGCTATAGTATTTGTGTGTGTCCATAACTGGATGAGTGACATATACATATGTAGTGGTCTGCACTGACCTCTCGGGCATGGAGCCGCATAGACAGGTAGGCGTGGGTAGTATGGTGATGTCAGGGAGCCTAGGTGGTGTAATGGTTAGCACACTGGCCCGGAGTGCCAAGAGATGTGGGTTCGAGTCCCGCTCTAGGCGCAGTATTTCCCATTTTCATCACTCCCACGACACTGGTTGCCGTGATCAGGATCCTGTACAAGCTTTGCGCTGTATGGTTGTTGAACCTACCCTGTGTATGTATGTGTTAGTGCATTGCCTGTATGTATGTAATTGTAAGCATTACAAGACTTACAATTCCAGGGGGACGAGTGTAGTGGTCTGCACTGACCTCTCAGGCAAGTAACCACATAGACAGGTAGGCGTGGGGAGTGTGTTGATATCAGGGAGCCTAGGTGGTGTAATGGTTAGCACACTGGCCCGGAATGCAAAGAGATGTGGGTTCGAGTCCCGCTCTAGGCACAATATTTCCCATTTTCATCACCCCCACGACACATATAATATTATATATATACATTATCACCTCCTACTCATAGGTTCATTCCTTCCAATTTCATAATTTTCTTCCCTTCAATGTAGGGTCTATGAAACATTTGAGAAGCAATGTCAAAGTGTATGATGTACTGAGCTGCCTGTGTATGCGATCGTTTTGATGTTGACCTAAATGTTGATGGAATTTGACAGTCTGTAAGATAATAGTAGGCAGAAATGATTGTGCATAGTTCTTTGCTTCCTTGTAAGAAGAGTTGTTTTAAATGTAAGAAGCATGTCCATATATATGTATATATACATTGTACATATGTATATATACAGCAACTAAGTTGTTCCGAATCCTATTACTCCATTGCCCGACACATTCTCTGAGATATTGGTGTATATTTGCACCACCACTTTTTATTTTGAATGCTGTTCTGGTATGTGAAAGTACAACGTCTGAACACTTTGACTTCTGGATACTGAATGACTTTATTCCTCTCCAGGGCTCAAACCATAGCCAGCCAAACTTTACCATGACGTCATCTCATTTGCATATATTACAGACGTGTCTAGACGTCTAGATGTCTATTATGCATATATCACATCCCCCCCCTCAAAGTATTTCTGAGACATGAAATGTTTCAAAGTTCCCATAAAACATACCAGGTTTACTCATTCATCATACAGTAATACAGTAATACAATAAAATATACAAGCACTTAACTTAAACCACAGGTTTAGCGAGTGTCCGAGCGCACTATGTCACTGAAGTCCTTTGAACTGTCCAGCTGCTTAGCCTCCACAAAACAATTACCATCACTAATAACTAGTCCATAACAATATTATGATGGAATTATATATCAATATCAGTGGCCTGGCATCCGATGTTTGCATCTTGGTGCTCCGTGTTCACTGCTCGCTACCTCACATGTTGCTTAGCTGGCCTGATGTTCTGCGCGTCTTCATCCTGGCCGTTTTCATTACAGCTGTTCGTCTCTGTCGACGATCTGTGCATCTGTGCTTCTTGGCATCCGTGCAGTCATGTCTGTGCCTCTAGGCATCCGTGCATCATCTTTCCAGGCATCTGTGCATTTGTGGGCCATCACTTCAGGCCCTGTCCTCCAATCTGTCCATTCAGATATGGCGTTCTGCTTGCTTGTCTGTGGTAGAGCAAACTCACAGTAACTTGTTAATGCTGCTTCATTTGGTTACCAGGGAGTTGCTGCCTGGTGAACCAGAGCTACACGACATTGTCTTTGTTGGTAGCCTGAAGCAATGGGCCTAAAAGCACCATTGCCTACACAATATGTCTGGAATGCTTCTGTGAGTGGTCTGATCCTGTCTCGGTCAGCAAGCGCGATGGACATATTGGTGAAAACATTTTGCGCTTCTTCGCCAGCGACATGAAGGAAGATGCAGCATTGCACTCGTTCTGTCTTCAATATGACACCTGCAGCAGTGGCGTATATGTCATATGCTCTGATCCACGTCTTCCAGTTTGATCTTGCGTTGTTGCTGAGGACAAGCTGACCTGGTGGCCTAAGGCCCAGCAGTGTGTTAGCGAATGGCATTGTTCCTCATCTGACACCATGTGAAAGTACAACGTCTGAACACTTTGACTTCTGCATACTGAATGACTTTATTCCCCAAACCATAGCCGGCCAAATTTTTCCATGATGTCATCTCATTTGCATATATTACAGACGTGTCTAGACTTCTAGACGTCTAGACGTCTATTACGCATATATCACATGGTAGGCCATTACCGGGTAAGACAACACACAAGCAGGTTTGGAGAGAGACCCCGGCTGGTTACAAAAGACCTCCTGCTAAAACTTATTAAAGAAGATTTAGTGTGAAAATGGGCTGAGTGAGACTGAGACTGAGTCTCAGTGAGAGGAGAGATATCCAGATGCTAGCAGAGAAATTGACTGATAGCTCTCACAACTGACATCCAGGCTGCTGTATTTAGCACCACTCCCAACACCGCATGCTAGTCCTAATATTAATATGATTAGTGAATATATTACAATTACAGCCACATTACATTCTAAATCAAATGTCCATAAGTGTCTATGGTTTATGTTATGTTGCATACGTGTTTATACTTAAATTGTACAGTGGAACCCCACTATAACCCACCCCAAATTAATGTAAATTATGATATTACACCATGATTCATTGGACTCAGAATTCCTTAATTCGAAGGTAGTTCAGTAAACGGAACGCCGATTTAGCGCGACCCCGCTGTTTTTGCGATGACATTGTATGGACCTCGACGATCGCGTTATAACAGGGTTTCACTGTAGTTTCACCTTGAATAGAGTATGTCACGTGATGCACGGTCAACTACTCCCAGGATTCAGACCATTCCACATCCGCTGTAATTAGCGAGGCTTCGCCTTATCCAAACACCGGATACACACATACACAGAGCAGTACAAATTGGTCCCTGCCGATCGGCCTTACTCACCCCACGCCTCATCGCGCCGCCAGCCTCCACAAACACTGCAACAGCGTCTGAGTTGGCGCTGGGAGGAAACAATTACCAATTTTCTATCATCATCTGCTCTCACCAAATTCTTCCACTTCCTTTGGCACTCAAAATATAGATATTTTACCCACCGCATTCTTTTTCTCCCCCCCCCCCCCCCCTGTTGGTGAATTTTATATTATTTCACTGAAAAGATAAGACGGTTTGCGTAATTCTAGCCTTATCAGACGATATTTTACATTTTAGTGGTAGCAGACGACAATTTAAATGTAACCATCCACTTGCACTGACTCGGCGCTGTCTAAGCAAACTGGGTCGCACCCCACCCGCCGATCTCTACACAAACTTCAAGTTAACTTGACCTGTCCACCATCTGACTACTTGGCCCCAAACAAGCCCCCCGCCCTAAGCCCCCACCCAACCACCACCACCACACACACACACACACACCTCTCCCGAGTACACACCCTCGTACCATGTGTTGAATGTTTCCCCCTCAAATTGGCACCAACTGTATCCACGACAACCAAGGGTTCCGTAACGACTGGCAGGTTTCCTGTTTGCCCAGCAGACGACATCAGGAACCTCTGACACACGTTCCCGCCAAACCTCAAAGCGTCGACTGAGAGGCTAATTTCGGCTGACTAAACATCACTGCCGCCCCTCTTTCAAGAGTGGCCACTGTCGGCAGTGTGGTCGCTGGTGCATTTTGAGACGTTTGGTAATATTTTGCAAACTCATCCAACAACACATCATCTGCCTTTAATTTATGGGTCTACAACTGCAAGATTCGCAACGCCCGACTGGCAAGGTGTTCAATAATGTCGGTGATGTCGGTTAGTAGGTTGTCAATGTTAGAATTTTACGTCATGGCAACATCTAAGGTCATATCAGGATGGGTACCGACTTGTGACAGTGTGTACTCAGGGTGACTTTATAGTGCTGCCCCACTGGAAAATCAGGCCACCAACTCCATGACCTGATATCCCACTCAGTCACATTATCCTGACACTGAGCCAACCAGTCCTGGCCATATCCTAATAATGCTGAGCGCCTGGCTAGGAAATGACAAGTATAATTTCATCAGAAAAAAAACTACGGTGGGCAACATTTTGCCGGATAGATCATGCAACATTTTTTAAGACCTAGTGCTCTGTTCAGAGGAGAACATTTTCTGCATCACACAACCACACTGCTCTTTCAACTGCTCAATAAACTTGTAATGGCGGATGAATAATGAACTCCACCGGTCGTCCCAGCTGTAGGTGCGTCCCGCCAGAGGGCTCTTACACCGGAAACACCTGTGCGCATCGACACGCCGCCAACAGGTGAACATACGATGAGGACCTGCCGAGAGGGGGTGGGGGGGTGGGGCCGAGTTGAAGGGTGGGTGGCTATGTATATGTGCATGTGTGTGCGTGTGGAGTGGGGGTGTTCGATGTGCCGTGTGACTTGAATGGTGTCCGGCTGGTGTTATGGGCTGACGGTCTGGTCTGAACTATGTGCTCAGTGGCTTATTGGATCAAAAGTATTGTGTCATGTCGTCATTGAGTGCACTGCCCGTAGGTCAGGGTGGTTACAACACTCGATATTCCAACAGCACTGAGCGATTTAGGTCATGTACATGTATACGCATATATATATATATATATATATATATATATATACATATAGATATATATATATATATGCACATAGGTGGTGTCATGGTTAGCACACTGGCCTGGAATTCAAGAGATTGGGTTCGATTCCCACCCTAGGTGCAATATTTCCCATTTTCATCACCCCCCTTCCATGACACTGGTTCCATGACCAGGATCCTGTACAAGCTACACGCTGTATGGTCATTGAAACTGCCCTGTGTATGAATATGTAGGTGCATTGCATATTAAGTATGTAATTGCAAGCATTAAATGACCATTAAGAAGTCATACAATTCCAAGAGAACGAGTGTAATAGTCTGCATTGACCTCTCAGGCAAGATGCCACATAAACAGGTACGTGTGGGTAGGGTGGTGACATCAGGGAGCCTTGGTGGTGTAGTGGTTAGCACACTAGCCCGGAATGCAAGAGATGTGGGACGATTCCCATATATATATACATATATATATATATATATATTCCACCGGCACCATGACCTGATATCCCACTCAGTCACATTATCCTGACACTGAGCCAACCAGTCATTGCCCTATCCTAATAATGCCGATTACCTGGCTACGCCTGGTCTCCCAAATGGACAGCACTATACAAGTCGCCATGAGTGCACATTGTTACAAGTCGGTACCCGTCCCGATATGACCTTAGATGTTTCCAGGATGCAAAACTCCAACAACCAACCGAATACAGTAAAACCTCCCTAACCGACCACCGCCACAGATCGACCACTCCTCTATATCGATCGCTTTATTTGGGTACCAACAATACCATTGTAACCATATTCTAACTCCCTAAACCGACCACCTCCCTAACCGGACCACTTAAAATCGGTCCCAAGGTCGGTCGATTTAGATAGGTTTGACTGTATATAACAAGTAAACGCCAAAGTTTAGAGATGGACAGCTGACGGTCGCAACATGCCCCAACATGCTGGTGTGGCTCTAATCGCATTTTCACCAGGGTGAGGGTGACACTGCTGAGGAGCTGTGAGGGTCCTCCAGTGGGCCCCAACACCCACACTTCACCCACACAGTTTGCCACACTCACATGGAGCCTGCGGCGTGTTACGTCACAGAGTGGGAGAGGTGGAGGGATGGGAAGGGGGAGGGATGGGGGGATGGGAGGGGGGCGGGTGGGGAGAGGGGGAGGGTAAAGATCCAGGGAGGGTGGGGGAGATGATAAGGGGGTGATGGGTGTGGTGAGTAGGGGGGGGGGGGATGACGGGGAGAGTGAGGGGGAAGGCGGAGGGGAGGGCGTTTGGGAGAGACGCAAGGGGAGGAGAGAGGGAGGATAGGGATGCGAATAGGAAGGGTGAGTTGAAGGGGGAAGGGGTGGGGGAGGGGACGGAGGAGGTGGTGGTGGGGGTGGCCACAGAATCAGAAGGGGGTGGGTTGTAAACGTGACACGTCACGTGAGACTGGTTGGTTGTGTCAGGGTGCTGTTGACGGAAACAGCTGGTGAGCTGGTGGTGTGAGTGTAGGGTTGTTGCAGTGTAAGGTGGTGTGGAGGGTAATACAAATACACAGGTTGGCTGGTTGTGTAGGATGTTGTGGCTTATAATAGTTGGTTAGGAATAGGGTGTTTACAGAACACGCAAACTGTTGTGTACACAGCTCCATCATCTTGACGTTGAATTGTTCAAGCCTAGGTCACACCTACCCGGATCAGGGGCCGGACGAGCCCCGACCCCTGATCCGACGTGGTCTGTGGCGATCTGTGGCGATCCGTGGCTCATCCATGGCTGGTCCTTGGTAGTCCTTGGTGATCCTTGGTGATCCTTAGCTGGTCCGGCCTCATCTGGTGGTGGCCCCGGATGTTTTCAAATGTTTAAAACATCCATGGCGATCCGGGGAATATTGCAATACGGGCTCGATCTGGCATCATTTGGGTGTAATCCGGGGGTGGTCCGGGTGGTCCAGGGGTGGTCCGGGGGTAGTACTAGTAGGTGTCCTGTCCCGGGCAGTCCTGGTCATTTTAAAACTGGAAGAGCCACATTTTAGCCCCGGTTTAGCCCGGACTAGCCCCGGTTTAGCCCGGACTAGCCCCGGTTTAGCCCGGACTAGCCCCGGTTTAGCCTGGATTAGCCCCGGTTTAACCCGGACTAGCCCCGGTTTAGCCCGGACTAGCCCTGGTCTAGCCCAGACTAGCCCCGGTTTAGTCTGGACTAGCCCCGGTTTAGCCCGGACTAGCCCCGACAGAGCAACAGACCACTCCCGGACTGTCCGGATAAGACCCGGACAGGCCGGATGGCCACGGATTAACCACGGATCGCCATGGATAGCCACGGATTAACAGCTATTACTCACAGACTACCCCAGGATGAGTCCCGCATTTCAGGCTATCATCCAGGGGTTGTCCGGATTCATGCGGGTAGTTTGGGGGTTGTCTGGGGCTATTCCAGGGTGATCTGGGCGTGTAAGTTGTAGTCCGTGGCTCATCCGGGTAGGTGTGAGAGCGAGGCAAAAAATGCGATTTTATCTGGGGCTGTCTGGGACAGTCCGGGGGAGTGGTCTTGGGGTGGTCCGGCTAAAAATCCGGTGCTCGTCCGGGTAGGTGTGACTTGGGCTTTAGGAAACAGCAGCAGTCAAGCTGTCTTTGCATAATGTCTGGAAATATATACACATAACCTAGCATAATCGTTTATATACATGTGTGTGTATATATATAGCCCGGACTATGCAAGTCCGGGCTATATATAGCGCAATGCCTCAAGTACAGAAGGGCAAATATCCATCTTGATACATGCATACACCACTTTTAGTTTTTCGCGTTACATTTATGCATGCAGACATGTATGTAGGCCCTATGAATGTATATACATGCATGTAGGCATCCTTGTATACAATGTTATATTCATTTCTGTATTGATGCATGTGTTTATGTTTATATGTATGTATGTATGTACGCATATATGTATGTATCTATGTATGCTCCTGCATGTATGTATGTCTATCTTAGTATGTATGCATGCATGTTTCTGCATATATTATATATTATATATGCATGTATGCATGTATGGTCATGTATGTATTCATGTGTTTGTTTATATGTTGAACTTTTACGACATCAAAACATCCATGGTCATACCAAAACGGCATGCACGTGACACTACCACGTGACCTCTGGTAGAGAATAGAACTACCCGGTGGGTATGGGGATTGGGGGTATGGGGGTGGGGCATGCCCCTGTGGGGGTGGGATGGGTTGCCGGGGACGGTTGCTATGTATGCTCTCTATTGAATTGATGGTCCGGGGCGAGGCTGCCATCTCAATTAAACAATTAATGGGGGTTTGTCATGTTTAATGGCGCTCTCTGGCAGCATTATGTACATACCGCCACCTGGTACTCCAGAGACTGGCATGGGCGCGCCGTACTAACAGCTTTGCCATCACTTTCAGCCAAAAAGGAAAGATAACGCAAATAACCTCAGTTTATTTGTTTACATCATTTGGATCAACTGCCATCAGGTAGGCTTTGAATTAATTAATTCCCTGAGCACATCTTCCTCGTAATTGGGTCATTTATACAATTTGTTAATCTGTTCTGAATTCGGTTGCAATTTTGATTAATTCCGAATGGTGAATTATTAGTTAACAGTTTTTTTTGTTTTGAAAGACAAGACACGGACAAGAGTCACACGCGTGCCCATTGTATGTGGCTTGGTGAGGGCGGGCGGCCCGGGTCAACCACTCATGCCTCCTGTTATTGATACACCCCGGAGAAGTCACGCACGCCTCTAGCACCGTTAACTGGGTGTGCATGTATATCCAGTGAAGGTATGTGCACGCCCCTGGAGGGTTGATGACTGACTGGATCGAGAAGATTGGCCCCTGGAGGATCTGACTTCTGAGTCGGTGGTGATTCCTGGAGAAGGGTTTGTGTGTGGTGGGGGTGGGGGTGGGGGTGGGGGGGTAGGGTGGGAAGGGGGGGGGGGCATTTACTTATGTCCACAGCCTGTTTTGTATCTGCTCTCCCCACCTCTCTCTATATATACACATATATCATGTGGCGACTGACAAAATCAAGCGGATGCGAATACAGAGGAGGGAGGCAATGATACGCCATCCGTCAGTTTCGTATGCACCAATATGTTCCGGCAGTGACGGATATAATAATCAATATAATTGTTGGTTGAGGCAACTTCTGCTATTATTATTAAGCCATATATATACAGTAAAACCTCTCTATACCGACCCCTCCACACACCGACCCCTCCCCTATATCGATCGCTTTATTCGGGTCCCAACAGTACCATTGTAAGGATATTCTAACTCTCTAAACCGACCAGCTCCCTAAATGGACCACTTAAAGTCGGTCCCATAGTAGGTCGATTTGGAGAGGGTTTACTGTGTATATATTTGTATATACATATAATTAAGCCATATATATATATATATATATATATATATATATATATATATATATATATATATATCATCATCATCATGCTGTCGGTCGCGATGTGACAAAGACTGCTTTCATTACTTGACTGCCGCTCTCCATTTAGCTCTCTGCTGTGAGAGTGATGTCATTTCATGAAAGCTGCCTGCAAAAGTGTTGAACTGCTGCTGGCTTTTGCAAGTTACCAGCGGCACTCTCTCGGGGAGCAAATAGAGGTTTCACACCGGCAAGAACATGTCCAGACAGGCGCAAAACTATTTGTCCCTGCAGTGGCTGGTCAGGAGATGTTGGGAGTTCCATACATCAACCGCCCTTAATGCTGCCACAGTGACATGGTTTTCTGTTTATGGTTTGCTCCCTTAGCCTTCGGTTCATCAAGAAACTGTACCACAAGGCAGTGGTTTACAACTCTGCAGGGCAGGGGCGTCAAACTCCCTATATAATATATATATATATTATATATATATATATATAATATACACATATATGTATATAGTTTTGTTTGTTTGTTGTTTTTTGATGCTCATGTCACGACAGGTACTGACTTATTTCATGACGACTTCATAGTGCTGCCTCACTGGGAGACCATGCCAGTGGTGCCATGACCCAATATCGCGCACAGTCACATTATTCTGATACTGTGCAAACCAGTCCTTGTCCTATCCTGGAAATGCCAGGTGCCAGGCTAGGTAGCGACAAGTATCACTTTGATAAGTCATGCTTGACTCAGCTGGGATTCAAACTCCCAACCTTCTGCACGGGAAGCCTGCCACTGCGTCTGGTCATATACAGTGAAACCTCCCTAACCGACCACCTCCATAGATCGACCACTCTCCTATATCGATCACTTTATTTGGGTCCGGACAATACCATTGGAACTATATTCTAACTCCCTAAACCGACCACCTCCCTAAATAGGCCACTTAAAGTTGGTCCCAAGGTCGGTCGATTTAGAGAGATTTTACTGTATATACATATATTTATGTTATATATTCATGTATATATATATATATATAAATATATATATATATATATATATATATATATATACTATTGAATACGAAGCACGTTTTTCTATTGCTGATATCAACTTCTCTATTAAAATAAAGCGCAGATCCCCGCCCTTCGCAGGCAGATCCCCGCCCTTCGCCGGCAGATCCCCGCCCTTCACAGGTAGATCCCCGCCCTTCGCAGGCACATCCCCGCCCTTCGCTGGCAGATCCCCACCCTTCGCAGGCAGATCCCTGCCCTTCGCAGGCAGATCCCCGCCCTTCGCCGGCAGATCCCCGCCCTTCACTGGCAGATCCCCACCCTTCGCAGACAGATCCCCGCCCTTCGCAGGCAGATCCCTGCCCTTCGCCGTCAGCTCCCCGCCCATCACTGGCACATCCCCGCCCATCGCAGACAGATCCCCGCCCTTCGCAGGCAGATCCCTGCCCTTCGCAGTCAGCTCCTCGCCCATCACTGGCACATCCCCGCCCATCGCTGACAGATCCCCACCCTTACCAGGCAGATCCCTGACCTTCGCCGGCTGATCCATACCCTTCGCTGGCACATCCCCGCCCTTCACTGACAGATCTCCACCCTTCGCTTCAGATCCTCGCCCTTCGGGCAGATCCCCGCCCTTTGCAGGCAGATCCCCGCCCTTCGCCGACAGATCCCTGCCCTTCCCCGGTTGATCCCCACCCTTCACCGGCTGTTCCCCACCCTTCCCCAGCAGATCCCCGCCCTGTCAGTGGCTGGTCGGAGTTGTACCAAATTGAAGGGTAATTTGGACAGTTTCTATCCGCCGGTGCTTGACAAGCTGTCGTACACTGAGTGGGGACGGAGAGGACATCGGCGTCCCGAGTACACAGGGTGCAGTTTATTTACTGCAGCGTCCCAGGCCTACCCGCTGATGGACTGAACGCGGGGGGGGGGGGGGATGTTTCGGGGGGGCGGGGGGGGCGGGGGCGGATGGTAGGGTGAAGGGGGAGGGGGGGGGGGTATGGAGAGTTAAGGGAGGCGATGGTTAGTTATGGAAAAACTGAAGAATGTTTGAATGCTGTAATGTTAAACAGGGACAAACACAGGTGGAAATATAAAGTATATTGCCTATAAAGTCGCTACATGGGGCGAGAAAAGACTACATATGCACCGAGATTCAAATTAATAGTTGTGTTCCGAGTTGCACTGGTCCCTCAAGAAGGACTGAAGTCACGACGCTGCACATACACATATACACACGCATACACTCATACATACACACACATTCATACATACAGACATACACATATAGGCTACACAAACACATACACATACACATACACACATACATACACACATATAAACACATACACACATACATACACACACAAACACACACATGCACACATGCATATATATAGAAAGAGAACTGTCTGCCTTATCGGTTCCTGAACATTAAATATCCACGTAACGCCAACATGATCAGAAAGAAAATGAACCAAATTGTAAAGGCCCTGTCACACTATGACATAACGACATCAACGTAGGGAGAACATGAAGAACGTTGAACTTCTCGGTGTAGTATGCAAATTTGGGCACAAGTTGAACATGGATGCAGCATAGTTGACGAGAGCATAACGTCGGTAAAGCATAGTGAGGATGAGACGTTATTAACGTTATTCGATCGCCAGAACTATGTCGCTTTACATTACCTTACGTTACTTATGTCATGAAACGGTGGCAAAACGGTAGACATACGTTGGACGTCCGTTAGGCATCCATTATCCTGACATTTTCACGACGCGGACTGCACGTTCCCGCCACCTTTAATGTGGGTCAACGTAATGCAACATAATGCAACGTAGTGCAATGTAGTGACCAGCGTTTCATTGACATTCGCCGAACGTGTACAGAACGTACGGCGAACGTAAACCCTTACGTTCTAGTTACGTCGAAAGTTTTGAACAGGTTCAAAACTTTGACACGCGCCGACGTAACACGATGTAACGTGACGTAGCTCGACATCAGTCTAACATCATTCTGATATCATCATAACGTAACCCAACATACGTCAACGTAATGAAGAAAAGTGATCACGTCAGGCTTACGTTTGCTCGTTACGTCGTAGAGTGACAGGGCTATAAACGTCAACAATGTACACCCCCGTTTTGAACTGTCTCATCCCGCCACCAAATTGCCCATAACGATTTGACAACTTAAATGCGCCGAAGATAGGTGTGGAGTGGGTGTGGAGTGGGTGTGTAGAGCGCGAGATCTGGGGGTGTGGGGTGTGAGGTGTGAATGTGTGGGTGTGGGTGTGGGTCTGAAAGAGTGGATGTGGGTGTGCAGGGAATAGTAGAGTAAGAGTGGGGTGTGGGTGTAGTGGTGGTGGGTGTGGGGTGTGGGGGTGCTAGCGGGTGGGGTGGGGGTGGGTTGAGGTGATGGTGGGGGGGGGGGAGTGAGGTTGACGGTCGGGGGGTTAAGGTGATGGGGAGAGTTTAACCTCAGAAACCACCTGCTAGTGTGCCATGTTTATGAAGTATATAATTTAGAGGGGGCGGGTGGGGAGTGGGGGGGGGGGGGAGTGAGGGTCAACTATGATGAAAGATGTGGCTCCTGATGAAGCCGGAGCCGGGCGTGTTGTGAGGCGTGCCGGCCTGCCGGCGTGTCGATGGGGGCAGGCAGGCACTTCCCCGGACGAAGCGGCCACCCCGTGGTGCGGGGCAGTGACAGCTGGTGGCCGGCGCCACGTGGGGGCGGGGCCGGGCAGGTAGCTGACGCCGGGGATCCACGCAATGTGACGGCGCGCCGCGTGGTGGCGGGTAATGGCGGAATAATACTCGGGTGGCTTCAGGACATCGATTCGTCGCACACCTGCCGGCCTCTTCTGCACACCTCAAACCCCGCGGGGCTTTAGGTCCTAACATCATTTAAGGTCATATCTGGACGCGTGTGCCGACCCGTGCCGACCCTTGTGACAGCGCGCACCGGGCGCAGTGACCGAATCGGTAGAGCGCGGGCCTCGCGTGCGGGAGATCGGGAGTTCGGTTCCTAGTCGAGTCAAACCAATGACTTATAACATTAATACTTGCCACTACCTAGCCTGGTGTCAGATAATACGACTGAGTGGGATATTGGGCCATGGTGTCGGCGGCCTGATTTTCCAGTGAAGCATAACTAATCAATTACATATTTTACCCCCTTACCCTCATGCCCCTCCACACTTATCCCTCACATAGTTTACCCCCTTACCCCCCTTGCCCCCCCCCCCCTATCCACCACACCTGTTACCACCCTTGCCCACTCTGCCCTCCTTAACCCCCCCCCCCCTCACCCCTCACCGATCGTCTATTTTACTCCCTTAAGCCCCAGTCACACATAGCTGGATGAGCCCCGGATTTTGAGCCGGACTACTCACGGACCAATGACCTGGACTGTCCCGGACCACCATGGATAAAATGACTGTTTTAGTACATTTTTGCCTCGCAGTCACACTTTCCCGGACGAGCCCCGGACGAGCCCTGGACCGCCCCATACCACCCCCGGACTGCCCCCGGACTGGGCCGGACTGGCCCCGGACGAGGCCGGACCACCCCGGACTATCCCGCATCACCCCCGGACTATTCTGGATCACCCCCGGTCTTATGGGGGCAGTCCGGGAGTGGTCCGTGGCTAGGCCGGGGGTAGTCCTGGATAGTCCGGGGATGGTCCGGGTCAAACCATGGCTCAAAATGACCCCAGACCACCCCCAGACAGGCCCAGTCCACCCCGGACCACCCCCGAAATACCCGGACCACCCCCGGACCACCCCCTGATCAGTCCGGATCAGGCCGGATTGAGCCCGGATCACAAAATCCTCCGGACCACCCCGGATGTTTTAAACATTTTAAAACATCCGGGGCTGAGCCGGATCAGGCCGGATCAGGGGGTGTCAGCATGGACGAGCCACGGACGAGCCACGGATCACCCCGGATCGCCCCAGACCACCCCGGATGGCGGTCCGGGGCTCGTCCGGACCCTGATCCGGGTATGTCTGACTGAGGCTTAAGTCTTATTACCCCCTCCCTTAACCACCACACCCTTACCCTCTTTACCACCTCCTCCCCCCTCACCCCCACACCCGCTTACCCCCTCCTTACCCCCCCCCCTTACCACTCTCCATTCTTCCCCCCATCCAGCCACCTTCCGTCCCACCTACGTAAATGACCAATTCAGATATAATATGCACTGTACTCAGAGAACGCATTCAAGTCCAAGTATTTTCCAACAATTTTGTGTTGAAAGTGATTATCATTATGGACATCTTCTGTACTGAATACATTGTGATTGTCATGGTAATGTGCACTTACAGCTGCATAGTCAATTACATTTTATAACCTAAGATACTTTCCTAGAATGTAGCCTGCACGTGAAACTTGTTAGATACTGCTGCACTCATTGAGCACGTGTTGCTGCAAAAACGGAACAACAATATGTGAATTTAATAGAACCTGTCACTGCTGAAGCCTATGATGTTAAGCATTTCAGTGTGCACATCTAAAAGTAATGTTTAATGTTAAACACAGCTTTCACTTCAAATACCTTTACATCATCCATTTTAATCAAAGTTAGTTGACAATAATGCAAAGTAGACAATAAGGACCAACCTTATGGCAGAAACTCAAAATGATCGGCTATGTAACTTTAAAAAAGGAGTAGGCCACTAAATAAACAAAATATACCAAAGCCGTCGAGCATAAAATACCAACCAATTTGTTTAATACTTTATAAGTAAATACTTGCTAAAAAAAGGCGCGAATAAAATGTGTGAAAATGCTCAAGTTGTTGCAGTTGTCCACCTGGGGTCATTACAGGATTAAATGGATGTGAGGTGCGGGAGGGGGGGGGGGGTATGTTAGGGGACGGGAATGGACGACTTTTTTAGGGGTGGGAGTGGAGTTTGGTCCTGGTGCGTTTGGGTATAATTCCCCTTCAATCATAGGCGAATTCCTAAATCGTACCTTAACTTCCCGTTTCCCTTACACCGCCCTCGTTTAGACACCCCTCCCCACACCACACATACACACACATACACACACATGCGCGCACAAATGCACACATACACACACAGGCACAGACACATGCACACCCACCCACATACATTCACACATACACATAAATACACACACAAATACACACACAAATACACACAAATACACACACATACACATACACATACACACATGCACACATGCACACATGCACATATACACCCATACACCCATGCACAAATACACACATACACACATACACATACACATATGCACACATACACACATACACACATACACACATACACACATACTGACATACACACATACACACATACACACATACACACATACATACATACCTACACACATACACACATACACACCAGGCACATACACACATGCACACATACATACACATGCACACATGCACATACACACATACACACATACACACATACACACATACACACATACACACATACACACATACACACATACACACCAGACACCTACACACGCGCACACATACATACACATGCACGCACGCACATACACACACATACACACACCTCCCTAAAGTGATACAGGTGATGCCGTGACAGTACAGCAAACCGGCCACCACTGGATGCTCAAATTATCCCCAAATTACGCGCACCCCGTGTCCGGGTCGCGCCCTTTACCTGAACGCCATCCCCGCCCCCCCCCCTTATTTTACCCCACCTCACCCCCACACATCACCCCACATCACCCCCACCTCACCCCCACCTCCACACTCACCCCTAAACGGAGCCCCACCTGTAATGTGTTTATAATGGGGCCCGGTTAGCTAAGATTACCCGAAAACACACACGGGTCTGGCAAGGCGGAAGGGGCGGGAGGGGATGGGCGCGGGGCGGGGGAGCGGAAGGGGCGGAAGGGGATGGGCGCGGGGCGGGGGAGCGGAAGGGGCGGAAGGGGCGGAATGGGAGGCGATCCATCATTGGGCAGAGCAGTCAAATTCGGTGACCTCAGCAATTCAACAAAATTACAATAAAATAAACCCACAGTAAGAAGAAACAGAATAAGTAGGGCGAGGGGCGGGGGAGTGTGTGTGTGTGTGTGTGGGGGGGGGGGGGGAGATACTAGAAGATAATCGGGTATTCTAAGATATATCTGATTTTGGGCTGGAATTAAATACATGTCTAATCAGGTGATACCTGTATATGTGTACATCATACATTATATACATATATATATATATATATATATATATATACATATATATATATATATATTTAATTGCATGTGTATATATATATATATATATATATATATATATATATTCACGGGCGCTCGTAGTTAGGGTCAGGGTTGATGGTGGCGCCACCAGTACCAGGATGGTGGCGCCACCAGTACCAGGATACAGGATAAGGAGTGAATACATCGAGAATGGTGGTTGGTAGATAATGAATAGAACAATTAATAATAATAATTCCCGTTCGCACCTTTATACTCGCATAGCGCTTATACATCACGTATGTAAAGGGCAGAACAAATTCTCCGGTGCGACTGACAATGTGGCGCATCCCATACTGACGAGGAAGCCCAGGGGCGGCGCCACTAGTCACATGGGTGGAGTCATGGAGGCATAGTACTGAATAATAACGTATAATATATATATATATATATATATATATATAATATAGCATAATATATATAATATATATATTATTTCCTGAGATAATAATATATAATATATATATATTTGTACTTGTAGTTCAATCTGACAATCAACTGAAGAAATGGCTTACAATGACTTAACAATTGATACTTTTCGCTTCCTAGCCTGGTGCTCGGCATTATTAGAAATAGAATAGGGCAAGGAGCAGTTGAATGAGGAAGACTTGTTGTCAATGATTGAAATTTCCGCTGCTTAAACAACTACAAAAACTACAAAAACAACCACAACAAAAACTACAAAAATACGGAAACAGTGGATGGCATGCAGATGACGTTAGATGACATTCAATAGGTGACTGAGATGGTTGAGTCAGACTTGCGTCACCATTACACATAATAGTCCTCAAGTGGAACCACTTAAGTCCAAATGAAGGGTGTCGTACAGGTCCCGCGGGGCGACGCGCCCCGTCCCGCGACCCACGGAACCGGAAGTGCTGAATGCACACACACGCGCACGTGGTTGTAAGGAGGAGCGTGTATGTGTGTGTGTGTAGGGGGGGGGGCGTGGTGCGCATTATGGTAAAGCCGCCTGGGACTTGGACCTTCACAAGGCATGGGTTCACATTCAGGTATGGTCTAACCATGTAACTCGTTGTGCAGAACTTGGTTACCGGTAGGTTGGTAAATTGTTGGAGTATTATGTCCTGACAACACCTAGGGTCAAATCAGGACGGGTACCGACTTGTGACAGCACACACTCATGGCACCGTTATAGTGTTGCCCCACTCTCATGACCTGATATCCCACTCAGTCACATTATCCAGACACGGAGCCAACCAGTCCTTGTTATATCCTAGTATAGTAGTAATGCCGAGCCCCTGGCAAGTAGGAAGCGACAAGCATAAGTTTTGTAAGTCATTGGTTTGACTTGACTGGGAATTGAACTCTCGACCTTTCGCAGGGGAGGCCTACGATCTGCCGATTCCGCTACCGTGTGGTCTGGTTACCGGTAGGACTGACAAAACCTGACTATACTAGAATGCAGGCACGCACTGCGAGCCTTTTGCACAACATTAAGACAGCCGTAAACACCTACCATTTATCATATTAAAAAAGTTGGTTAAACCAAAGTCGGTTAATCCAAATTATCGGTTAATCCAAACAAAATTGTTGGATCCCAAGCCACTGCAGTATGGTTACACCAAACTTTCATGTGGTTATTATGCCATCTGGTGTTCTCTGTGGCGGAGTGGTTAGAGTGTCTAACTTTCTTCTAGGTCGGATGCCTAATCTGAAGGTCAGCAGTTCGATTCCCCGTGCCCCCCCCCCACCTCTGCCAATTTGGATTTCCACCGCTGTGTATAACTTACAGCGTCATCAAAGGCCGCTTGCTCTCATACCATGTCTATGTGGTGTGGGAGGTTAAAAATCCCTTGGGTCGGTAAAAGTGTAGGCCCGGGCTTTCTATCGACAAACTGGCCACAGCAGGAGCGTCCATATTGGGGCCCTGGGAATCAGCTATTTGATTGCAAATCCTGCTACCACCATCCACCACCGAGAGCACGTCCCATGAATCATACCTCTGCTAAAAAATCCCTTGATATAACTGGTGGAAGGACACGGTGAAGAAGAAGAATGTCATCTGAGACCCCACTGACTTTTATATATGATAAATGATACTATTTTGCCGGGCGGGCGAAGCAAATTTGGATTAACCGATCGTTTGTTTTAACCGAGCTTGGTTTAACAGGGTTATACTGTACATACATGAAAACAATAATCAAAGTGTCCACATACATTGTATATTACATGTGGCCCAGTTACACCTTACCGGACTGGGGTACCGGACGAGAACCGGACACTGTCCGGTACTGTACGGCGACGTCTGGTACATGTCCGATACCCATCCGGCGGTGTCCGGTGGTGTCCGGCGGTGACAGGTTTGTCCGGTTCATGTCCGGTACCCACCTGTACGTGTCCGGTACCCATCCGTTGGTGTCCGGTACCCATCCGTTTGTAAAAATATACCGATTTTCGGTTCGGAATTATATATTGGCAGAGAACATTATTATTCTTAGGCGACGGAGTGGGGACAGGGTTATGTAATCTAAAAAAAAGCAATGGTGCCCCACTAACATTAGGACATGATATAAGCTATTTGAAATATATGTTCATACATGATGCCTGAGATTAATAATAAATTTAAGGACTTTGCAACACTTCTGTCAATGCTAGTGGATGTCTTTGTTTTATGTTAAATTATCCTAGAAACAAATAAGGTTGTTGTATTTTCTCTACCTTTACATTTCAGGATAAATTGAAGGACTTTGCAACACCTCTGTCAATGCTATGCCATTCGACGCCGACATCCAATGCTGTCCGGTACGTGTCCGGTTGATGGTTGGTCCATCCGGTTCTCATCTGGTTCTCATCCGGTACTCGTCCGGTACTCGTCTGGTACATGTATGGTACTTGTATGGTACTCTTCCGGTTGTCCAGCAGAAATTGACCCAATTACGACCCATTTCGATACATTTCGATACATTTTGTGTACCGGACAACACCGGACTAGAAAATTCTTTGTCTGGTGGTGTCCGGTACTCAGTCCGGTAAGGTCTGATAGGTGCATTACTCAAAGTCAAAGTCAAAGCCAAAGCTCCGTTAAACCAATCATAGGTTAATCCAAACAAATTTCTAAGGTCCCTTCAAGTTTGGTTTAACGGGGTTATACTGTATATGCTATACATGCACATACAAACGCACACACACATATGCATATGGTTATGTATACACCTGCATATGCATACAAATGTATATGTCGATACGCATACATATATAAATATGCATATTTACCATTTGCATATGCAACACATATGCATATCCATATGCATACATATACACATACGCGTACACATACACATACACATACACATACCCATATGCATAGATACACACAAATGCAAACACATATATGCATACACACATGCATACATACACATGCACATACATTATGATACACATACACATACACATATGCACACGCACATGCACACATGCACATGCACACACACACGCACACGCACACACATACACACATGCACACACACGCACACACATACACACATGCACACACACGCACACACGCACACGCACACGCACATGCACGTGCACACACACTCACACTCACACGCACACGCACACGCACACGCACACTCACACGCACACGCACACGCACACGCACACACGTACTCGCATGCTCACACTCATACGCCACATGATCTTATAAGTTATACGCACACTCATACTCCTCACGTATACGCACACGCGCGCCTGCAGACCAGCCTTGTCTGTTCAGCCGGTACACTACAGAATACAGCATCCCTGTTCGACGAGCCCTCGACCTGGGCGGCTGAAGATTATGTTTCCCGCGCTGTTTTCACACAACAATCACGCGGTTCATAGATATGCTAATGCGAGGCTTCTCAAGCCAGATCGCCTTTCAACCAGGACCAATCACGGTCGGGGTCAGGGGTCAACGGGCATGCGCCCTGCCCCGCTTTGGTTTCCCGTTGGCATATTTGCATTAGATCAAAATGCTAATGTTAATATCGCGCACACCCGACTTTCAACATTGATGGCAAATATATCGCGCTGTCGTTGAAACACGAGGGAAACCGACTGGTGGTGGGTGGTGAGTGTGTGTGTGTGTGGAGGGGGGGGGTTATTGAATGTTGGGTGACATTGCTGCTTTTTTCCTCTTACTTTTTTGTTTTTTATTATACGATAGGGCTATATTTTCCAGTCAAAGAGGAAAATAAATTCTCTCAATCCATCTTAGCTTTCTCTTTTCTTCTCCACCTCAGCTAGGATAAGTTTATATATATAATATATATATATATATATGGGGGGAGCCGGACGTGGTCGCAGAATCCGTAGAGCGCAGCCTTCCTGTGCAGAAGGGTGGGAGTTTGATTCCCAGTCGGATTAAACCGATGACTCTAAAAATTGATACTTGTCACTTCATAGCCTGGCACTCGGCATTACTAGGATAGGGCAAAGACTTGTTAGCTTAGTGTCAGGATAATATCACAGAGTGGTATATATATTTATTTTTTATTATTATTATTTTTAATTGAGGCTGTATTTATACTGTCCATAGAATGTAAGCCCTGGTACCCAAGCTTGTTTTCAATGCTAGCCAGCTGTAGTTTTGGTGTTGTCTTACCAAGCAGTATCTGCTGATAAGTTATTTGATTGTCTGCATTTCAGTAGCAGATAGATAGTCTGTTGGTATGTTTAGTAGTCTATGTTAGTTTTTTTGGGGCCCTCTTGGCATTGTATCTTTGTTCTATTCTTATTTTGAATCATGGTGCTGGCTATCTGATTTTAGCACTATGAAATTGCCATGAGTGTGCAGTCACAAGTCGGTACCCATTCTGATATGACCTTAAATGCTGCCAGGACGTAAATAGCAAAACAACCAACCAAACATACATGGGACACAGTTAAATGTTCTACTGAGATGAAATAAATTTGCATATATATTAACCCTATAATATCAAGGAAAACATTTCCGGTCAATAGAAAGTAGAAGTTTCCGACAGCATCATATGAAGCCTGTGCTGGTAGATCGTGGGGTCGTGGGTTCGAACCCTAGTCGAGTGAAACCAATGACTTTAAAATTTATACTTGTCGGTTCCTAGCCAGGCACTCGGCATTATTAGGACAGGGCAAGGACTGGTGTGCTCAGTGTCAGGATAATTTGACTGAGTGGGATACTAGGTCATGGTGCCAACGGCCGGGTCTCCCAGTGGGACAGCACTATAAAATCGCTATGAGTGCACACTGTCACAAGTCGGTACCCGTCCTGATATGATCTTAGATGTTGCTAGGACGTAAACCAAAAAAAATCAACAACAAAATCAACAACAAAATCATATGAAGCCAATTCTGGCATAAATCAGAACAGTGCCATCTAACCAACATGGCGGTGACAAATTCTCTCCAATTTACGTAACAATTAATATACAAACAAGAACCCTACCAAGTTTGGTTACCAGGAAGCATCTGGTTGGATATAGGTACAATGTGAATTTAAAGGAATACGGTCTATAGTGAAGGATGGAACTGACTGGGGCACCAACCCTCAACTTCCGGCATGGAAGCTGAAGCTGTCACTTGGCCTGCTACTGCTAGGTCGCAGCTTCAGTCCTTCTTGAGGGACCAGTGGAACTGAGAACACAAACATTACCAATCAACGAGTTCGTGCCGCCACAGTCCCACTGTATTCATCAATTCCGCACGTCCATCTTGAAAATACATTATTTTTTATTATTAATAAAAGCTATGAATTAGACATATCTTAATATATCATGGACAAGAGTCAACATTACAAATATACCTATGGCCCTGTCACACTACGACGTGACTACGTCAGCGTAGGCAGAACGTGAAAATAATTATATTACGTCGACGTTATGGGCGTAATATGCAAATTGTGGACGTGAGCGTAACGTGAAAGTAACGTGGGTGTACGTCGTCACCTTAGCTGTAACGTGACAACGTTAGGGGGGAGGGGTAATTGGCGACGTGACCGGGCGTTAGTGTAACGTGAGCGTAACGTCGCCGTAACGGGTGCGACGTCGACGTAACGTGACCGTAACGCCACCGTAACGCCACCGTAACGTGACCGTAACGTGACCGTAACGTGACCGTAACGTGACCGTAACGTGACCGTAACGTGACCGTAACGTGACCGTAACGTGACCGTAACGTGACCGTAACGTGACCGTAACGTGACCGTAACGTGCAAAACGCTGCCCACACGTTGCTCCCACCCGGGCCGTCGGTCTGACGTGACATAACGTGACTCTAACGTCATTTACGCTGCTATAACGATCGCGGAACGTCTACCTAACGTCATTGTCACGTCATCCCGACGTAACGGCTTCACGTCGAGATACGTCGAAAGTTTTGAACAGGTTCAAAACCTCGACGCGTGCCGACGTAACACGACGTAACATGACGTAGCTCGACGTCACTCTAACGTCATTATGACGTCATCATAACGTAACCCAACGTACGGCAACGTAATGACGAAAAATCATCACGTTAGGCTCACGTTGGCTCGTTACGTCGTAGTGTGACAGGGGTATTACTAATGTATGTGTAGCTATGAGAACGGATACATTCAATTTGCGATGCTAGAGTGAATGGAGGTCAGGTAACTAGTGCCGCTAATGCAGTGGTGAACAGATAGGTGGCGCTGTGGTTGTGTTCAGACATTACACACACTATATGAATAGTAGGACGGCAACGGAGGGCTGGGGGGGGGGGGGAATAAATAGGGGTATACAATTTCGATGAATAACAACCCAATGCGAAAAGAACCCCAACAGAAGAACATGGTAGGGTGACAATTGATTCATAGGAGGATTATGAACAAAATAGCAATATTAATATAAAACACATGTGTAAATATTTGAATGGCAATTTCGATTTCAAGGAAGCCCGGTGAGCAGTTAACGGCTAGAACGTGCAGAAGCCTACACTTTTAAGCCGTGTTTACACGGGCAATTCTAAACCGATTTAGACAAAGCGATTTATATGAAGCGATGTAGTGGCACGTTTACACGACAAATTTGAAACTGTGTCCGCGACCGGGAACCAGCAGCCTTAGTGGTGAGCCTGTAGCCGGCGAGCACTGCTATTTGACACTATCGGCGCCCGGGGACCAGCAGCCTTACTGGTGAGCCTGTAGCCGGCGAGCACTGCTATTTGTTTAGTTTACATTCGTCGATTCACAATATGAATAACGACGCCAATGTCGCGGCTACGTTAATATCGCTTGGAATTTAGGGTTAATTTAATTAAATTTCATTATTTGAGTATGTAATTCTGTTAAATATGATCGCATTCAATAGATTTCAGCCTAATCGGTCCATAACACTGCCGGGTACCAGTGTATAGTTACAGCTGAGCCTGTAGCCGGCGAGCACCGCTATTTTACACTATCGCCGCCCGGGAACCGGCTGTATTGCTTCATCTATACTACCTCGAAAGGTGGTTTACATCTACCGATTTATATGAATCGATTCAGCCCTAAAACGCCACAGTGTCGTGTTTACACGGCAAATGTAAATCGATCTAGGCAAGTGGTTTTATATGAAGCGTTTTAACTCGCCCGTGTAAACACGGCTATAGAGTACTGACCGTGTGAAGTGGCTTGGTTATTTATAAGGAGCTCCGTGCCAGTGCTGCCAACACTGCAGGGTTGTTCTATTATGGCGGGCCGGCAGGACGTCTCTCGTGAATATATTATATGGCGCAGAATTATTGTATAATGACACAATCAATACCGCCTTGCCATAATGGTATTAGGAAGCAGGCAGTATTGTGGTGTGCTTCCAAGAAGCGTTGGCTCTGGGAAGCCCTGTCTACTGTATATTAGTTGTGACACCTGCTCCAATCTCCGTGTATTCTTCTTCTTCTTTTTCTTCTTCTTTTTCTTCTTCTTTTTCTTCTTCTTCTTTTTCTTCTTCCTTTTCTTCTTCTTGTTATTATTATTCACATTCTTCTTCTTTTTATCATTATTATTATTAAGGGATAACCACCCATGGGTGTATTGCGTGGCAGTGCTCACTAACACTCCGATATTCTGCTTGAAGGTGCAGATTCCATGCTCTTGCACCAACACTGTTTTAATGTAAATAGCATGTGAGACTACTTCACCGATGTAAAACACAAACAGATCTAAAACCAACTGGGCTATGTTCGCTTCTGTAATGTTGCTTATTATGTGTAGCTTAGATTCTTTGTCAGTTGATGCAAGTCTAAGCACTTCAAAATCATAGCAGAAATGTTTTTTTGCTAACATTTGACACAGATCTAACCATTTTGTTATTTTGTATAAATTTCAAGGCAGGCATGTGAATGTGATTGACAAGACTGGCAATATTTAAAAAAAATACATGTGTAAATATTTTAAATGTCAATTTCAATTTCAAGTCACCCCACTGACCAGTTAACGGCTAGAACCTGCAGAACCCTACAAAGTATACAGTACTCACCTTGTGAAGTGGTTTGATTATTACCCACTAGCTTTCACAGTGGATAAGGCCCTTGTCACTGACACCAGTGATAGGGCATTAAATCATCAGCAATCCATCTTATTACTGTCCTGACTATTTCTGAAGATGGAGAAAACGTCCTGAAGACTTTGCCATGTTAGGCAATATTCTTGGTTATGACAGTTTATTGACAGTGAGAAATATTGGGATCAATGTTCAATAATGTTGGTAACATAGATTTGAAAGCCCTGTCACACTATGACACATCATGTAAGCATCCGCAGACGTAGGTGATTTTGCACCAATATGTCACTGTACGTTGATATGCATTACTCAAACGTTACACATTCGATATGTGTATGTTGATGTACGTTGATGTATGTCGATATATGGCGTTGCTTGTTAAGGGGTCGCAAAAGTTTTGTGCTTGCACAAAACTTTCAACGTTTGACAACGTGTGGTTTTTACGTCGGGCGTACCTCATGTATACGTTGGGCGTATGTCGATGTACGTTAAATGTATGTTACATAAACGTTGGCCATATGCTCTGTTATGGTGCATATACGTTTGTATAGGTCCGACTTTTCCCCCTCGCTGAAAAGTTCTACGCATCTCGACATTTGAAAGTGATTTTAGCCATTAGCCATGCGCTTGCACGATGTGTCGTAATGTGACAGGGCCACAATACTACTGGACAGAACCCAAATTGGTCAATATTAATTATAATATTATTTATATTTTATTCAACTATTAAAGGTAGCTAATTATAGTTCAAGTAAACCACTATGTAAGTTGGATATGGCCCATTTATCTCGGTTAATGTGTTGGTTTAGAACATGTCATGCTTTCATCGCACGATGCACATTTAAGCTAATTACTTATAACAATGGCGCACACCCCACTGTTTTATCCAGCATCCCCTTACATCATGGCAGATAAGGCCAGGATCAGCTTTACTCCTGACTGACTGAGATTTCGCTGCTGGCGGTGCGGTATCCCAGTCATCATCATCATCATCATCATGGTGTCGGTCGAGATGCGACAAAGACTGCTTTCATTACTTGACTGCCGCTCTTGTGCAGTTGTACATTCATGAATGTTGCCTGCAAAAGTGTTGAAGTGCTGCTGGCTTTTGCAAGTTACCAGCGGCACTCTCTCGGGGAGCAAATAGAGGTTTCACACCGGCAAGAACATGTCAAGACAGGCGCAAAACTATTTGTCCCTGCAGTGGCTGGTCGGGAGATGTTGGGAGTTCCATACATCAACCGCTCTTAATGCTGCCACAGTGACATGCTTTTCTGTTTAGGGTTTGCTCCCTTAGCCTTCGGTTCTGTCAAGAACATGTACCACAAGGCAGTGGTTTACAACTCTGCAGGGAAGGGGCGTCAAACTCCCTGAGGTATTGCAATACCTGGATACTCATCCCAGTATCCCAGTACGGCAGCACTATTAAGCCGCCATGGTTCGTGCCATGTAGAATGCGCTGATTCCCAGAGGTAAAACCCCAAATACTTAATCAATCAATAACCAAATCAGTGAACCATACAATCAAAGAATCACCCAATCAAGCAATCCACATACACACACCCTTCACCTTAAATACAAGATTCACCCCGTACTGCTACAGTAGGGGTGCAAACCAACCCTATGTAAAAGCTGTCGAAAATGCGGGTCAAAGAATTGAGAGCCTAATTTCACAATCTAAGAAGCAACAATTATTCTTTACATCTGTCTTATTATTAGCCCGCTACCTTTGAGTTGAAAAATATAATATAATATCTAGTTTAATAAGATTTAAAAGTGAAATCGACGGCGTTCTATGGCCGCCATCTTGTCTTTTTGCATTCTCTCCCATTTCACCAACTCTGTGCCTATATGGGTAGCCATTTGATACTGGAGCCACAGTTTCTAGGTCATGTTCCATACTAACGCTATTTTCGCCCGTATTTATATAAGGCTGGTCTTCACCCGTGTACTACAAGTACCGGGTGAATCTTTTATCTACCTTCACCTCTGCTGTAAAATCTTGTTGCAAGTCCAACTGGCTATAGTTCACCCTACTTTCACTGCGTCAACAAATCTTATTCGCGGAGCATGCGCAGTGAGTCACTACAAGCAATATTAGTTCTTGTTACATCAATCAGAGGGCGGGATGGTGGTGGAAATCAGGTGGAAGAGTTTTCCCACAAAGCAAGCCGCACAATGAGTTGTTACCCACAGCTTTAGTTCTTCCAGCTGCCGGCAGAGTTTGTTTGTTTGTTGTCATACGTCCTAGCAACATCTAAGGTCATATCAGGTAGGCATATAGGTTGGTGGTTGAAATGCGCTATCAGATCTTTTCACAGAGCAAGCTGTACAATTACCTGCTGGTATACCAGACCTTCAGTAACTGTTCTTCCTACAACCAACAGAGTAGACTCTATTGAGGATTTGTGTGTGACGTAGGCATCATACTACTCCTGCTTCATGGTTGGATAGAAGCAGTTCGTTCTACTATCAAGTGTATGTAAATAAAACAAAAAGCACAAATCTATTCACTGCTACGATATAATTCTGTTATTTAGACTTTTAGGCTACAAATGTACAATCAGAGTATGGGTTGGTGGGGGAAATCAGTTATAACTAGTATAAGACAGTTTCCACAGAGCGTAATGAGCGTAATGAGCTGCTACCAGTGTCAGTACTATGTAGTACTAGTAATAATATACCACAACGTTAGTTCTTCCCATTGCCGTCAGAGAGCCGCCCGGTGGTGGAACCAATCTATTACATACTACCCCTGCCCGGGGCCGTCACGGCGGAGACCCCCCTAAATGAGGGCCGGCAGTGAGGCAATGGCGGCCCGCCGGACGAGGAGCGTTCCCGGTCCCTTTCGTGATTAGCCGCCATTTACTTTTTAATTCCTCAACCCGGTAATTAGCGTTGGCACGGGGTTGCAGTTTGTGCGATAAGCTTAATTGGCGTTTGTTGCTGCTTAAATGCTTGATGCGCGCGCACCTGGCGGCAAGGCGCCCCGAGTCTGACCAATGGCTGCGTGCGCACGGCAGGGAGCACGACGTTCAGCGGAGTTACACATCGGCTTGTGTTTTGTTGCCATTGCTTCTTTTTTCTCTCTTTTTGTTCTTCTTTCTGTGTGTGTGTATTGTAAATAGTTTATATGGCCACCGCTAGGCAATTAAATGTGCACAACTGCGAGGAGGTTTATTTACTTATTTATATTGTTTCTGTTCTAAAGTGTGGGTTTTGTTCTGTGTCTCTCCCTCTCTCCAGTTGTAGTTATTGCTGTTGTCCAATCTACTATATAAATGGTTGATTTCAGAATACCCAAGGGGGTTATTTAATAAATTAGTGATACCTCTGAAACAAGCTCTCCCTCGGTCTCTCCGTCTCTCTGTCTGTCTGTATCAGTGTCTGTCTGTCTGTCTCTCTCTATATATATATATTATATACATGTATAGTAATACTATTATATATGTGTGTATATATATAATTGAATACAATACAACAAAGAAATAACCAGCTCTCAACCAATGTTGCAAATGCGCCCCCCCGCCCCCCCCCCTCACAAAAACCCACCTAACATAACTACTAACATTGTAACAGTAACAGCTAAGATGACAAGGCTACTACCAAATTGAGACTATTGCTGTTCAGCGATGAGAACTAGCCGTGGTGTGGCTTAGTCATTATGGGCATGGTAAATAAACAATCACACACACAAATATATATATATATACATATATATATATATATATATATATATATATATATATATATATATATATATATATATACTATAACCCTTTACTATATCTGTTTGTTATAACTTAAGGGAGGTGGGTGGGAATATTTCACGTTGTGAACTGCTCATGGTGGAAGGCTGGGGTGGCCGCACGTGTGGTGGGCATTTGACTATTGTGGGAAGTGGGCGGGGGGGGGGTGGCAATGTCTGGTGTATTGCCTTGCTGTTGGCTTAATACTAATACTATAGTCAGGGGTTTGGGGGCGATTACCAATTTAATAAAAACACTGCACCCCCTTATCTTTCTTTCAATGCAGATATAGATCCTATCGGACTGGACATTTGGCTTCTACATCACTACAGAGAATATGTTCCCCATACTATTTAGAGATTTTTAGTCATAATTATCTTGGGGGAGGGGAGGCCAAAAAACACACCACATACACCTCCATTAAAAACTCCCATTTCCAAGTATTTCCATTCTCTGTCCATGCACTAATCGCTGCTAATCCTTATTAAATCTATTATTGATGTCTCCATAGAGGATTTCAACGAGGTGCGTGTGGAGGGGGGGGGGTGATTTACGTCATCCCAATACATTCCTCTCTACCCTCATTATAGCCGGCCCACTCTCCACCCCCTCCCATCCCACGTCTCCCATTCCTGCCACTTCCAACCAATCATAACCACTCACATCCTCTTACATCGCGCGCAGCCATTCCACATTGCTCCCGCCTCTTCCCGCCCCACCCACTCACTTCCAATCACGTCTAACACAGCCCCCTCCCCCTTCACTCCCCCACCCCCACACCGCACCCACACTCCCCCCTCCTTCCACTAATCTCGGTCCCTGCCGACGCGTCCGGCCCGTCCCGACCAATCTTCCGGCGCTCAATCCACCCCCCCCCCCCGACTCACCCCCACCTCCCCCTCCGCTCCACCCTACCCCCCACCTCCCCTCCCCCCGCCCCGCCCCCCCCCTCACATAGCCGCCCCTCCCATCCCCTGCCCCGCCCCGCCCCAACCACCTCCGCCCCCCCCCCCCCCCCCAGGGCCTCTTCCCCCTCTCCCCGGCCCTTCCCGCCGCCCCGCCCCGCCCCTCCTCCCGCCCCGCCTATGGGGACGAGGCCTTGGGCTCGGGGTTAATGCCTGTTTACCTGCCGTAGTCCGCCCGTGTTAATCATTCCGACCCTGAATCATGCAGCCCACACGCACACGCGCACGCGCACGCGCACACACACACTCGCACACATACGCACGCGCACGCGCACACACGCGCAAACACACACGCACACCACGCTCTGCACATCAATTACGGCCGTGCTGCTGTTGCCGTCTTCCCACGTAACTCTACCGAGTCAGAGGCTGGGCTAGATCAACACCCCCCCCCCCACCCCAAAGAAAAAGTCAACACAGAATGCTGAGGAAATCCTATGGGGGGGAAAGAGATATGGTGCATCGAAATTGCATGTTAATTTCCGCATAGCTTTTCTATTTAGTATGTGGTTTTTGTTTTTGGTGTGATGTGGGTGTGGGGGGGTTGAGGGGAAGAAGCCGCAGCATAACCTGTCACACCACTGGCTGCTCACACTACCACCACATCAACTGCTCCCACCTTCCATCCTCCCACCCTCCCACCTTCCCACCTCCCAGCCATTCGCCCCGTAGAGGGTCTTTTTTTTTTCTCTTGAAGATTTAGACTGCCTATTATGGATAAGCCTGAATAGACTTGTTTTCACCATTAGACAGTTTACCGACCCAAGGGATTTTTAACCTCCCACATCACATAGACATGGTATGAGAGCAACTGGCCTTTGATGATGCTGTAAGTTATCCACAGTGGGGGAAATCCAAATTGGCAGAGGTGGGGGCATAGGGAATCGAACTACTGACCTTTAGATTAGGAGTCTGACCTAGAAAAAAGTCAGACACTCTAACCACTCCGCCACAGAGAACAACACCATTAGATATGCAGATATCGCATTAAGGTATGCAGACATCTAGCCTGTAGAGCCGTATACACAGGGAGCTACCACCCACCAGGTACCAGCCAACACCATAACCTCACCATCACCTCACCATCACCTCACCATCACCTCACCATCACCTCACCATCACCTCACCATCACCTCACCATCACCTCACCATCACCTCACCATCACCTCACCATCCACCTCACCTCACCTCACCATCCATCTCCATCACCTCACCATCACATCACCATCACCTCACCATAACCTCACCATCACCTCACCATCACCTCACCATCACCTCACCATCACATCACCATCACATCACCATCACATCACCATCACCTCACCATCACCTCACCATCACCATCACCTCACCATCACCTCACCATCACCTCACCATCACCTCACCATCACCTCACCATCACCTCACCATCACCTCACCATCACCTCACCATAACCTCACCATCACATCACCATCACATCACCATCACCTCACCATCACATCACCATCACATCACCATCACCTCACCATCACCTCACCATCACCTCACCATCACATCACTATCACCTCACAATCACCTCCCCATCACCCTCACCTCACCATCACATCACCATCACATCACCATCACATCACCATCACATCACCATCACATCACCATCACCATCCATCTCACCATCACCTCACCATCACCTCACCCAACCATCACCTCACCATCACATCACCTCACATCACCATCACCTCACCATCACCTCACCCTCACATCACCATCACCTCACCATCACATCACCATCACCTCACCATCACCTCACCATCACCTCACCCTCACCTCACCATCACCTCACCATCATCTCACCATCACATCACCATCACCTCACCATCACCTCACCATCAACTCCCCATACCATCACCTCACCATCACCTCACCTCACCCTCACCTCACCATCACCTCACCATCAACTTATCATCACCTCACCATCACCTCACCATCACGTCACCATCACCTCACCAGCACCTCACCGTCACCTCACCATCACCTCACCATCAGCTCACCATCACCTCACCATCACCTCACCATCACCTCACCGCAACAGGATGAGAACACCCTTTATAATGCCAGGGCACTATATCCACACTGTATCTATATACAATACAGACCACCCGGCCTGGTGCTCACCAGGTAAGGCATTGCTTCTCACCGGCATTTAAACGATAGTTGGCTTCGGTGAACCTCTGGCTGACCCCCTCGCGCCCCACCAACGCCCATCTGTCTCAGGTTGCTCTCTCTTGGTTGCTCTCTCTTGGTTGCTCTCCCTTTATCTTCCTCTCTCTTTCCCTTTAGCTCTCACTGTCTCAGTCTTGCTCTCTCACTCCCACTATTGCATTCACTTGCTCTCACTCTTGCTCTCCCATTTGCTCGTTCTTGATCTCTTTCTCTCACTCTCACCATCTCCCTCCCTCTTTCTCGATCTCGCCCTTTGTCGCCCCTCTCTCTCACGCTCTCACGCTCTCACGCTCTCACGCTCTCACGCTCTCACGCTCTCACGCTCTCACGCTCTCACGCTCTCACGCTCTCACGCTCTCACGCTCTCACGCTCTCACGCTCTCATGCTCTCACGTTATCACGCTATCTACGCAGAAACAAATGCTTAATAAGTGCATCAGTATATGAGGTAGATATGTAAAATCAAATCTAGATAATTGGTTTGGCTTTGAAAATTTGATATTTCATCGGACTATGCAGCTTTAAGGTAAGAGGACGCACTGGAAATGTATCGGTCTTGTCCCCCTGAAAAATACAGAAATTCAAAACCATCGGACTATGCAACTTTAACTAATATGTGTTCTGTAAGTTGCAACTTCCCAGCGCCAACCTTTCAATTATTAAGTCAGAGAATCAATACACTTGATAACTAAACGCCATCGAATTTCTATCCTCCTGAAGCCATGTTAGTACATCACTCGGTGCGTCCAAAAATCGATAGTTAAACTGTCCACGGGTAATGGGGACTCGCCATTGTATGAGGCTCAGAGTCAGACTTGGCAATGGGAATGGTGAATGGTAGCGAGTGGAGGGGAGGGTCTCTTGGTGCCCAATCAATTCTCAATAAATAACGACCTCTCCCACATTGGAGAGCAAGGATATACACTCCACATGGCCATTTTGCACTCAAAAAGTTGCATACTCCGATGAACTTTTCGAAATTAAAATAGTTATCTTGCTCTTGCATATACTTATATTCGATATATATATATATATATATATATATATATATATATATTCATATATATCGTAACATATTATATATATGTATATATATATATATCATAACATTAATATATTTATATATATATTATATATATATATATATATATATATATATATATGTATATATATCGGACGCGGTGGCCAAATCGGCAAGAGCAAGACCACAGGCTTCCCATGCGGAAGGTCGTGAGATCAAATCCCAGCCGAGTCAAACCAATGACTTACAAAATTGATACTTGTCACGACCTAGTCTGGCACTCGGCATTACCAGGATAGGGCAATGACTGAGTGGAAAATAGGATCACAGTGCCAGCAGCCTGGTCTCCCTGTGGGACAGCACTATACAAGTCTCCATCAGTGCACACTGTCACAAGTCGGTACCCGTCATGATATGACAATAGATGTTTCCAGGATGTAAAACCCCAACAAAAAGCAAAACAACACATATATATGTTATATATATATATATATATATATATATATATTGAAATACCTATACATATATGTGTAATACACACATATGTATATATATATACACACACACACACATATATATATATAGGATCACAAAAAGAGGCCAATTGGGGAAAGTTGTCGGCGTCGAGCATGGAATTTGGCGTCGATCGGTATAATTATAATTTAGCATTGAGAGAGGTGTTGGAAAGTCCTTAAATTTATCCTGAATGTAAAGGTCGAGAAAATACAACAACCTTATTCGTTTCTAGGATAATTTAATATAAAACAAAGAAATGTACGAGACTTTAAGAATTGCGACGCTGACATCTGTTAAAGTTGTTTACATCGATCATTGGATGTCGGCGTCGATCGGTATAATTATAGTTTAGCATTGACAGAGGTGTAGGAAAGTCCTTAAATTTATCCTGAATGTAAAGGTCGAGAAAATACAACAACTTATTTGTTTCTAGTATAATTTAATATGAAACAAAGAAATGCACTACACTTTTAAGAATTGCGATGCCGACATCTTCAATTGACCACCGATTGGCCCGTTTTCGTGAGGCTGACTCATATATATAACAAAGGCGGACAGGTTTCCCCGGAGTTAGACAGTTCCAGGTGGGCCGCAGTCAGTGAAGTGAGAGCTGTGTGAACACGAGTTCGATCCCACCCGGCCACACAGACACAGACACACACAGACACAGACACACACAGACACAGACACCTGGTCACACAGCGCGAATGGAGTTAGGCGTGAGGCTGGGCGGAGAGGGGCGTGTGGATGTGTCATGGCCGCCGTCACTACAACTTAGCCGCCGTGATATATCAACACACCCGTGATCTATCAGCATCACTTCTGACATGGCTACACACAGAAGACCGTGCTATATAGCTTTAACAATAACAGTGTATGGCACAGACTTCAATGGCAAATGAATGCGCGTAGTTTGTATGGCGGCGGTCAGAAACTGGGCTGTCTCAAATATTCACGGATGTAATAATCGGAGTAGCTGTTTAGTGTTACTAAGAGGTTCCCCTCGTCCACTCCTGGTCAGTTAGAGGTGTTAGTACTCCGGACACCGGTGTGAGTCCTGATTCATTGATGAGGCGGCGTTCAGAAGCCCGTTGGCCGCCGTAAGCCCCGCAGAACAGTCTGGTTCCCGTCAGTGCCACCATGATGGAAGGCCTGGTTGGTTGGTTGATGGAGTTTTACGTCCTGGCAACATCTAAGGTCCTATCTGGATGGGTGCCGACTTGTGACAGTGCACACTCATGGCAACTTTATAGTACTGCCCCACTGGGAAATCAGGCCACCAGCACCATGACCTGATATCGCACTCAGTCACATTATCCTGACACTGAGCCAACCAATCCTTGCCCTATCCTAATAATGCCGAGCGTAAGTAATTAATTATAGCAATCAACTTGAGATATGTATCCCCCCAAAAGTGTCAGAAATGCAAAAGTATTGCACGATGTAACTTTAATATAGAATATTAAAAAGAAATACTAAACGCAGTGTTCTCACGAAATGATACTATCTCATGACCTTCTAGGGGGCCAAGGTTAATGCTGCATGTGGATCACTAGTCACGTGTGCAAAACGGCTCGGGAGAAGTGCTGGGTACACAAGGGATTATCGCCGTGGTGGAGGTAAGTCACCAGTGATCCCTATACACGAGGAACTCTATACCAATAGTGTTAGACGCCGGGGTGATTCAAGGGCAGTGTCTGTGAAGTGTTTCTGTACACATTTCTGTGTTCTGAATTCATCCAGTTTGTTAGCTGGCATGTAATGCGTATAGTTATAGAGCGGGATTCGAACCCACATCTCTTTGCATTCCGGGCCAGTGTGCTAACCATTACACCACCTAGGCTCCCTGATATCAACACACAACCCACGCATACCTGTCTATGTGGTTACTTGCATGAGAGGTCAGTGCAGACTACTACAATAATATAACATAATGATGTTCATTGCTTGTTTGTTGGGGTCTTGCGACCTGGCAACATTTAAGGTCACATGATAACGGGTATCGACTTGTATGTTTGTTGGTTGGAGTTTTACATCCTGGCAACATCTAATGTCATAGCAGGACGTGTACTGACTTGTGACAGTATACATTCATGGTGACGTTATAGTGGTGTCCTACTGGAAGACCGGGCAGGTAACGCATTAACCCAATCTCCTACTCAGTCACATTATCCTGATACTGAACCAACCAATATTTGGTCTATCCTATTCTTAGCAATGCTGATCGCCAGGCTAGGTAGTACTCTAGTGGTAGTAGCAAATGTCACATTTGTAAATCATTGGTTTAACTCAATCTGAATTCGAATCCTTGATATTTCACACGGAAACTAGCGTTCTTACCGATTCGTCCACTACGACCGGGAAATAATAATACCGAATCAAACGCCTGTATATATTAAAACAAATCAAGTATATAAATAAACGTAAATTACTATAATAAATTATATGACTAAATTCGATATGTAAATTAAGGTAATGAAGTATTTAGTACATATCCATATATATATATATATATATATATATATATATATATAATTGAAAATCTGAATATAAATGGCAAAGGTAGTCACACACAGTGCGCGAGTGACAATATTCACACCAGGGATGAACGTTTGGGCCGGTGGTGGCGCCACTGGTCCCATTGGGTGGGTCACCCATATAGTACTACACAGTATCACAGTGGTTAATAATAATATATGTAAGGATACCAGTGGTATGCAGGTATTGCAGGTATTGCAACACCTCAGGGAGTTTGACGGCCCTGCCCTGCAGAGTTGTAAACCAGTGCCTTGTGGTACAGGTTCTTGACAGAACTGAAGGCTAAGGGAGCAAACCCTAAACAGAAAACCATGTCACTGTGGCAGCATTCAGCGCGGTTGATGTATGGAACTCCCAACATCTCCCGACCAGCCACTGCAGGGACAAATAGTTTTGCGCCTGTCTTGACATGTTCTTGCCGGTGTGAAACCTCTATTTGCTCCCCGAGAGAGTGCCGCTGGTAACTTGCAAAAGCCAGCAGCACTTCAACACTTTTGCAGGCAGCTTTTATGAAATGTCGAGCGGCAGTCAAGTAATGAAAGCAGTCTTTGTCGCATCACGACTGACAGCATGATGATGATGAAGGAACATCCCTTACGCGTCTTTATGTTCGCATAATTCTTATACATCACACACACACATATATATATATCTAATATAGAACACGTACAGCCCGACTGCACTCTAAATGCTTTATATGAAAGCTGTGGGAATATATATATATATCTGATGTATAACGAATTATGCGAGTATAAATATACGTATGGTTTAATTATTATTATCATTGTTATATATACTCCGTAAGACCAACACTGTACCCGTGGCTCCACCTTCTCTCCTGGCCTCCACCGGATGTAGACCAGTGTGAGTCGCATTGGAGGATTTTACTTATATAAGCAACCTGGTTCAGTAGATGCTACTCTTCCATCTACATACCTGGGTTGTACACAAACCGAAAGTAGCTAGCTAGCTTCAGAGTTTCAAATCTATCTCGTTTTAATTGGGAGTATTTAGTATGTAGACATGTTGCATAATTACGTGGCTAATTAGTCTGGGGAGGGCGACTGGGTGGGTGGCGGGGGGGGGGGCTTTTTATATGTGCCTGACCGGGCAGCATGCGTCATGTCAGCCTCAGAGTGACAGATGTACTGATGCCATGTTGGGTATCAACCAATCAAGACATGCATGAATGCGTGTGGGAAGTTCCCACGGTGTACTAATAGTTTCCACAAACAGATCCACTCCAACATGTACACTAGTCATATATGGACAAGGAGCCAAGCAGATATATACAGTAAAACCTCTCTAAATCGACCGACCCTGGGGCCGACTTGAAGTGGTCGAATTAGGTAGGTGGTCGGTTTAGGGAGTTAGGATATGGTTACAATGATATTTTGGGACCCAAATAAAGCGATCGATATAGGGGAGTGGTCGAACTGTGGAGGTGGTCGGTTAGAGAGGCTATACTCTATATATATATATATATATATATATATATATATTATGTAGGCGCTTTATCTGTGTATATTCACTAGGTTATATATAGGTTGTATATAACATTGCATGTACACACATACATGCACACAAACACTGCGTTTGGATGATGCCAGCACAATCGTGTCTCTCTAAACCTTCAGACAGGATTACAGTCGACCCCCGTTAATCTACGTATTATGCTCCGCTGCCCCCACCCACCTCACAACCACCCCACTACCACACCACCATCACCCCCCACGCCCCACCACCATCACCACCCCACCACCACACAATCACCATCACCATCGCTCCCACATAATTCTATCAAGTACTATTGTATCACAGACTGAATAATAATTTGGTAAACTAATATTTTACATATATAATACATATTTATATAATTTCATATTATAAGAATAAGATAGGTTCCTTTGTTTTCTAGTACTAGTAGTACTAGTAGTAACCTTTCTTCATTTATTTAAATGGAAGATATCAATACCGATGTTGATAGTAAAGAATAATTTACATAATAATAATAATAATAATAATAATAATAATAATAATAAAAAATCTATAATTTAACCAAATTGTTGATATAAAAATAAACCACTGAAAATATCGATTAATGTATTCCGTCACATTTATACCGACCACTATCCATGCATCCATGTAGCACTCTCCCTGAATGGTCAGGTGAACTGTGTTTACCCACACCATGTGAATAATAATTTACTATTTCGGAGATGTTCCATTAAAAAAAAAGTAATTCGATGCATTCACAACTGATAGCGTTCACAGCATCGGCCAGGTTTGGGCGCTGGGGCAGCACCGCCATGTCAGACAGCCATTATGCTGTTCTCACGTTGTGTGTTATCTGACTGCGTTAGATAAAGACAGAATCCACACACATCACCCCCTCAGAGAACACATTAAACTCCATTCATCAAGAAGCCCCCGTATGTTTGCACATGAGCATGGCATACACCTAATCTGCTGCATACAAAATTGATATTTGTCACTTCCTAGCCTGGCGCTCGGCATTATTGGGATAGGGCAAGGCCTGGTTAGATCAGTGTCATGAAAATGTAACTGAGTGGGATATCAGGTCATGGTGCTGGCGGCCTGGTCTTTCAGTGGGGCAGCACTATAAAGTCGCCATGAGTGCACTCTGTCACAAGTCAGTACCCATCCTGATATGACCTTATATGTTGCTAAGGCGTAAAACAACAACAAACAAACAAATCTAATATGCATCAGTTCCTGAAACCCCGGTTAATATCACCAGTTTCTTAACTAAATCAAATTTAGGAAGCCTCGTCCTGGTCGCCGTAGCCACACGCATTCTATATTCCTCCCTTCCATCCTCCCTCCCCTGCCTGCCCCCGCCCCCATCAACCACCCAACCCCCAGCTTAAGCCCCACCCTCATCCCCACCTCCACCCTCACCCTCACCCTCACCCTCACCCTCACCCACACCCTCACCCTCACCCTCACCCTCACCCTCACCCTCACCCTCACCCTCACCCTCACCCTCACACTCACCCTCACCCTCACCCTCACCCTCACCCTCACCCTCACCCTCACCACCCCCAGCCCTTACCACGCGAAGCCCGGCTCTCAGGCCCCTTCCCCGTTTCTGGTTGGCTGAGTAACACAGTATCAAGCACCGTGAGTGTTTTCTTCACGAGCAATTGCTGTGCTTCCCGAGGCAGAAGCAGATAAAGCCGGCGCCAAACACCGACGCGCCGCCCTGGTGGAGAATGCGGTGCATTTTTGCCTCCCCATGCCAAACTGCGCATTGACCGCCCGCCGCCAACGCAGGCGAGGACAGGATCTGCGCACGCACAGTACAGTCAGAAGACCTGGTGGCTCTGTTGGCTGTTTGGCGACAAGTACAGCATTGCTATGCCATCGTTTCTCGGAGAAATATCGCATCGTTATTCCCAAGTATTTCCCCCACACCCTGATTTGTAAGGGGCAATTCACTCCAATATCGCCCATCCATTTGGCACTGTTAGGCATAAATCCCTCCAATATCGCCCACACGCTCCACCCTGCCATGTACAACCCATCCAAATATAGCCCACACACGCCACCCTGCCATGCACACCTGATCCAAGTATCGCCCACAAGTCATCCAAATATCGCTCACACACTCCGTGCTACTGTGCACAACTCATCCAAATATCGCCCACATACTCCGCCTTGTCATGCGCAACTCCTTCCAGTATCGCCCACACACCCTGACCTGCCATACACAACTTCCCCCAATATCGCTCACACATCGCCGCCTGCCAGGCGCGACTACCCCGAGCGTGTGATTGAAGTTGGCCTCCACCGCATTGTATTTTCCTTTTAATATTGACAGAAGGAGACCTTGTTTCATCGACACCCCTAGGATGTCCCTCGCCACACCCCTCCCCGCCTGCCAAACAACCACCACCGCTGCTGCCCCTCTCCCCCAACTCTCCGTGTTTGTGCGCTGTCATAGCGCGTTAATGGTACAGTCACCTATTATCGCTCACCCGAAAAATAGCGCTCACGCGGGCCGACATCACGCACATGTAGTAAGCGCTAAGGGGGGTCGGTACCCGGCGTTACCTGACCACTGACCACCCCTTTACTTGGTCAGCCACACCCCACTCGGTGCAACCATTGCACCCTGTATAACCCCGAAAGATACTATCGCTAATTATCTATCAAAGGCACTTGAGCAGTTAGCGGAAAATTAAGCCTAATTTTGGACGATTGTTGGGAAGTGGGTGAGGGTGGGTGACAGGGGGATGGGAGCCAACCAATGGGTACGCCAGACATCCTCTCTCTCTCTCTTATCAATTTCTGCCTCGCCCAGCCTTTCTCTCTCCTTCCTTCACTATCCTTCTCTCCTCAACCTCCCATTCCCAATCCTATCTCTCCCCCTTCTCCCTTTCTTTCTCCCCCTGCGTACGCTCCACAATATGGTGATATGGGTGATGGTAGCTACCCTATGGGTACGCCAGACATTCTCTCTCTTAAGGCCCTGTCACATTACGGCGTATGGTGGGAGCGTATGGCGGCGTAGCGGCATTACGTCATATACGTCGGCATACGCCGCATACGCTACTCATACGCTACTCATACGCTACTCATACGCCGCCAGTGCCGCAACATGCCGGCGTATGTGAAGCGTATGAGGTATACGCCGCCATACGCTTTCATAAATTCGTCCGTCCAATTTTTTTTGTGCATGCTCAAAAAAACAGACCTATGAGGGCGTATGGCCCATAATGTCAAAAAATGTCACAGCACGCTCCCATACGCTCCATACGCTCCTCAACGCTCCGTACGCTCTCAGTCCCCATCGCTCAAACACACCCGAAAGTGGCACCAGCACGGCGTACGTAGGTTTTCAATACGCTCCCGCCATACGCCGTAATGTGACAGCCCCTTAATCCCTCTTTCTCTATCTCTCTCAGTCTTTCTATCTCCTTCCTTCTCTATCTTTCTCTCCCCAACCTGCCAACCCTTTCTCTCTTTCTCATGTTCTTTCTCTACATACGCCCGCTCAATAGGGTGATAGGGGAGGGGGTAACTAGCCAATGGGTATGCCAGACATGCTCTCTCTATCTCTCTCTATCTTTCTCTGTCTCGCTGTCTCTCTCTGTTTCTCTCTGTCTATCAGTATTGTTGTCTCCTTCCTTCTCTCTCGTTCTCTCCCCTCCCACCCTCCCTCCTCTCTCTCTGTCTCACTCTTTCTCTCCCTCGGCCCACTCAATCCAGGTCTGATACCTGGGGGGCAAAGCAAATAGTGGCTACCGGAAATTAAACATGTTATGCGCAGCGGGGCGGAAAATTGCAAATTAATAATACATGACCAATCCGGAATTTCAGCCAATATCGGGTAAGTAGTGGTGATGTCTCAGGAGATGCCAGACTAAAGCCGTGTTTACACAAGGGCATTAAGTCGCCTCAACTAGTTCGCCTTGTCTAGTTCGGCTCACATTCACCGTGTTGTGTGATTAGGGCTGATTCGCCTCATCTAGTTCGCTTCAAGTAAACCACGCCGCGAGGTAGTCCAGATGAACTGAACTAGCTTAAGTCAGCCCATATTGCCTGTGTGGACGGTACCGGTTTAGATGAGGCGGATTAAGGACGTCACATTCGAGACCTGAGTTTGTTGACTTTCCGGTAAATTTGCTCTATGAAACTGCTAGCAGTGCACAGATATTTTTTTCATCATTTATTTTTAGGGTTTCACTGCCCAGCAGAAGTTTTGACCGTTCCAAAACAATACGATTCAGTCGAAACAGATCTAGGTCGAACCCACACTCTCTCGTGCCGACGTCGACTAACCAAAACTGGCGCTGGTTAGTATGGACTTGCTCATTCGCAGATATCGATTTCCGCCTTAAACCACCCCGAGAATACTGCATGTGTGGACATATGACACTAGTTCGCCTCATCTAGTTTGCCTTATCTAGTTTGGCCGAAAGTTGTGTGTGCGAACATGGCTTAACTGTGTAACAGAAACTAGACAGAGAAGGCAGGGTGGGTGCTCGTCACTCTATGTAATAAGAACCAGTGTTGTCAGATTAGCACCCTGATTGTTTGCTTGTTGGTTGGGGTTTTACATCCTGGCAGCATCTAAGGTCATATCAGGATGGGTTCAGAGGCGTGTAACTGTGTGCAATCGTGGCGACTTTATAGTGCTGTCCCGCTATCACCATGACCTCATTTCCCACTTAGTCATATTATCCTGAAACTGAGCTAACCAGTCATTGCCCTATCCTAGTAATGCTGAGCACCAGGCTAGGTGGTGGCAAGTATCAATTGTGTAAGTCATTGGTTTGACTCGGCTGGGATTCGAACTTCTGAACCTCTGCACAGGAAGTCTGCGCTCCTATCAATTCTGCCACCGCGTCCGGTTGCACCTTCGAATCTTCGAAGCTGCATACTCTGATGAAAATATAACATTTTCTAAACTAAAAAAAATTACCTAGATTTCATTGTACATATACAACTTAGATACTGGTGCATTCAGTAAATATGTATTACAGTTTAGTGGTATGCTACTACGCTCGCAAACAGGTAAGTAAAGCTGATATTGCATCCAGCATTTTTGGTATGCAACACCAACATTACTTTTTCATGTTTGCATTTAAAATGACTCCGAAGTTAAATGTTAAAATAAGGGTTACTTCAGAGTAAACAAAAGTGGATTATAGAAATCAAGTTAATATATGTATCTATATAAAATATATGGCAGAAACACACAAACAAAACATAGGCTTATATAAAATTAAAGGAGATATATTTTGTTGCTTCAAATGCGCCTGACAAGCCATACCTGGGACTGTACCGGATATTCTTATTAAAGTTGCACAGTCCGATGGATTTTAGTTTCTGTCATTTTCTGAGATAAATACATTAGATTTTGTTGTTGTTGTTGTAAATATAGTTTATTCATTGAATAAAGTATTTTATCAGTGCTGTGGCACTGGTCTTCCAGCCATGTGACAATACAGTTATTTACAATATATGTATATGTAGTCTGATATTGTCATCATCAGCTAGCCCAAATCAGCTGAAATAACAATATTAATCATTCCAAGACTTACATATGGTATAGTTTGACAATTCACCTGTAAGATAGTAGTTATATGTTGGGTACATACCTACCTAGATACATACATGTGTATTGTTTAGACCATTACATTATGGAGTGGTTAGGTGCACAGTTTCCCTTCACAGGTTTGTATGCCTACTGTGTGGTGAATTGTATAATTTTCATGTTGTTGGAGATGGGATTTTGAGATGGAGTGTTAGTAGAATGGTTTGTTTATTCTGGTAGATGGAGTGTGGTTAACTTGAGGGTTATGCTTAAAAAGGTTAATACCTGGGTGTGTGTTTTTGACTACATGAAGTAGTTTCAGTAAGTAGATTGATTGTTGTAACCTATGTTAATATTATTACATTAGGTTGAAGTAACTTATATTTTAAATGGCTAACTTTTGAGATATTTGAAGTGCAAACATATCAAATTAGTTTTGGCAAGCATACCAAAACTCTGACACCATAGACTTCCGCAGAACAAGTTCTATTAAATTAAGTCAGTATTCCCTTCAGTATTCCCTTCTATGCAGTAATAACTTCTTAATGAATGCATCAGTATTTAAGTTTGATATGTACAATCAAATCTAAATAATTGTTTTGGTTTTGAAAATGTGATACTTCATCAGACTATGTAGCTTTAAGGAGCATTCCGTCTTGAGGGGTAAAAGAAAAATGATTTTGTTTCTTCCAAACTTGTCTAAATCAATAAGCGATAGGGTGCTGGTTCACAACACGACCGCCAACACGTGAATGGTGTTGATAGAGTCCACAACAAACAGTGTTGCTTTATGTACTTGTAAGTTATAGGCAGAGATCATACCTACATATAACTTTACAGTGCGGGCATGTCGATCAACCCGATAAAGCAGCCAATCATCTTGTCCCATACTGTGCCATGTAATCGATACCCTATTGGCCCGGGGCTAGCTTGTGGCCTCCACATTATGGATCGGTTTACTTTAACTCAGTCAAGTGCTTGGACCCGATATATTATTCATATGGCCAGCGGGGTGCGCAGAGGAACGGCCTGTATTCTATCGCAGAACTGGGCGATAAAGGTTTAATGCCGCTGTATTTAAGGGGCCTCCGAGCGAAATGAGTGTCCGGGTGATTTCATTCTATCCAACTCATCGGCATATGTATGTATATGCACACACATGTACACACACTTGTATATATCATTATCATCATCATCATGCTGTCGGTCACGATGCGACAAAGACTGCTTTCATTACTTGACTGCCGCTCTCCATTTAGCTCTCTGCTGTGAGAGTTGCGTCCATGAGTCAGTCTTAATGTCTCTCAGCTTCAGGTTTCTCTTGATGGTATCCTTGAACCGGAGACAAGGGCGCCCTCTCTTTCTGTAACCAGAAGACAGTTGAGAATAGAGGATCTGCTTTGGTAGCCTGTCTGATGACATCCTCATGAGGTGTCCAGTCCACCGGAGATTCTTTTTGATCAGAAGATCTTCCATAGAGGGCAGCCCCGTCCGTTCGAGTATTTCCTTATTTGTCACTTCGTCCTTCCAGGTTAGCCTCATGATTGAACGCAGATGTCGCATCATGAAGGCATGCAGCTTTTTCACCTGTCGTCTGTACACTGTCCAGGCCTCAGCTCCGTATAGTAGGGTGGATAGCACGATTGCACGGTAGATCTTACCTTTGACCCGAATGGACACATGGTGGTTGTTCCAGAGTCTCTGGCATAGTCGGCCGAAAGATGCGCTAGCCTTGGCCATCCTCCTCTGTATTTCAGCATCAATGCGTCAATCACTTGATATAGTGCTTCCGAGATAGGTGAATTCCGGAACAGAGTTCAGCTTGTTTCTGTCAACCATGATCTCCTCCTCTCGGGTTCTTGTAGAGTTGGGTTGGTACAGCACCTCCATCTTCTTGATGTTAATCTTCAGGCCAAACTTCTTTGATGCATTGGAGAAAGCGTCCACTATTTTCTGGATCTCTTCAACAGAGTGGGCAACCAATGCACTGTCATCTGCGAATAGTAGCTCTCTCACCAGTATCTGCGTAGTCTTGGTCTTCGCTCTGAAGTGTGTGACATTGAATAGGTCAGCACTCTGTCTGGACTGTATATAGATGCCATCCCCCATGTCTCAGAAAGCCTCATCGAGCATTGCTGATAGGAAGATGGAGAAGAGCGTGGGGGCCTGTACACAACCTTGCTTCACCCCATTGGCAACCCCGAACGATTTCGAGACCTCCCCTCCAGCACTAACGTTCGCCATCATTCCTGTATGTAGACTTGTATATATATATGTATATATATATACATATACATATATATGTGCTATATAATGTATTATATGAATATAAATTGCGAGTGTATGCATTTGTAATGTGCGGGCGTATATATCGGGCCTGCTTCAGCTATGCTATTTCGGATCCATCGGGACGTTCCGTTACGGAACCTTGGCCCACATTTCGGACGGCTCCGCTACAATCCGGGCATTTCTGGCCGTTTCGAATGCGCCGATCTAAGCATTCGTTGGTGAAATTTAGACTCCCTAATTAAAACCTCCGTAACCGATCACCTCCACAGTCGACCACTCGCCTATATCGATTGCTTTATTTGGGTCCCACCAATACCATTGTAATCATGTTCTAATTCCCGAAACCGAACACCTCCCTAAATCGAGCACTTAAAGTCGGTCCCAAGGTCGGTCGATTTAGAGAGGTTTTACTGTATACTGATAGTGAAAACATCATTGTACATATACACTATAATATATATATATATATATATATATATATATATATATATATTAGTTATATGTGTTTCTGCCTATATAAGGTTATGTGTATGGGTCTATGAATATATCAATGTGATCCTATCAACTAGATTGGCGCGCAGACTTTCTAAGGCCAGCTACCTTGGGGTGCGAGCCTACTGAACACGATATTATAATCGCATACGTGTGTGTACACAACTGTCTGAGTCTCTAAATGGAGAGGAGGTTACCCTGTGTCGAACCCAGCATTCATGGCAGTTTCCTGAAGGGAATACCAACCAGCCAGCCCCCCCCCCCCCTTTAGATCTATCCCGCCCCGTCTGTGGACAGCCTTTTCCCTGTGCGGCGAAACAAGAATTAAATGTATGTTATCGTCGTTACTATGGCAACGGCCGATATTCAGCCGTATTACTGCACGCACTTTTCTGTATGCGCTAAACTGGGAGACTTTTGGTGAATAAATAACCTATTTTAGTGAAATTTATCTGCCAGGATGCGATATTTAGTTGTAGCAGACGACACGGTGAGGCGGGCGGCTATTGGCTTAGGCTCAGTGAGATGCTGCATGTATAGAGACAAACCCTTGGCGCCTCTTTTCACCCGACTTCACCTGCCAGACGTCCCCTACTCCAGCAGGTACAAGCACCCATTAGCACACACGTCGAACTACCTACCTGAGATGGGCCCTTGGGGGGATCAAACACTTGGACAACTCCACCTGTTGCCGGGGGGCGGTACTGGGTGTTTAGTGAATCGCCAACCATTCACAGCAAATTGTAGTGATGTCAGGTTTCTCTCTCTCTCTCTCTCTCTCTCTTTATCTCTCTATATATAATATAGCGTAAAAATAGAGAGAAAGGTGGATATTCTGACACACACAGATATATCTTGGCATTCCTCCTTAGTGTGGGGCGCGAGGGGGCCACCCGAATACATTCATTCCCGACAGATGGGGGGGGGGGGGGGCACTCCCCCAAAACGCATAAAGAGGAATAATAATAATAACGCACATGTTCTCCTACAATTTATTCTTGTATAATACATTATACATCACATATATATATATATATAAGGGGGAGAAGAAAAATATAAGACAACAAGTAAGAAAGAAGAAGAGGAAGATAACTAATATACGACTACTTACTGGCCTTGCGTTTACTGCATATCATCAGTTCAAACAGCAGGATTAGGGGAACAACAATAGTTGAATGCTGGTTGTTCCTCCACTAACCCCGCTTCTTCTTCAAAATGGCGACAGTTTGATTCCCCTTCTTTCATCACGTCGACAAATTGGAACCATATGCTAAACAAGTTCCAAATAACCAACAAGAACCAAAAACAAAACCATGCCGTGGAGCTGTTTTAAGAATTCCCATTAGGGTGTTTGGTTGGGGTGCGGAACATGGCCCATGGGAAATGTTCACACACATAGGAAGGGGGGGGGGGGTGCAGGCTGGGGGTGGGGGGAGGAGGTATTAGCAGTCGTTTTGCGGTAACCCATAACCCCCTCCCCCCGAGTCATGTCCTTTGCCGAACGACTCGCTTTCAGTCAAGAGCCCGTTTTGCAAAACAGTCATGCATTGTGCTCATCATTATGAGCTGTGATATCTTTGTAACGTAGCTTAATTACGAAAGAAGAGCGGTTGACATCTTCTTCCCCTTCTGTTTCTCCTTTTTTCCTTTCCCCTCTTCCCTTTCTACTTTCCATTCTCTTCTTCTTAGCCCCCTTTCTTCTTCTTCCTCCCATTTTCTTCCTTTCGTGTTCTTGTTGTTCTTGTTGTTCTTGTTGTTCTTGTTGTTCTTGTTGTTCTTGTTGTTCTTGTTGTTCTTGTTGTTCTTGTTGTTCTTGTTGTTCTTGTGTTGTTCTTGTTGTTCTTGTTGTTCTTGTTGTTCTTGTTGTTCTTGTTGTTCTTGTTGTTCTTCTTCTTGTTGTTCTTGTTGTTCTTGTTGTTCTTGTTGTTGTTCTTGTTGTTCTTGTTCTTGTTGTTCTTGTTGTTCTTGTTGTTCTTGTTGTTCTTGTTGTTCTTGTTGTTCTTGTTTTCTTGTTGTTCTTGTTGTTCTTGTTGTTCTTGTTGTTCTTGTTGTTCTTGTTGTTCTTGTTGTTCTTGTTGTTCTTGTTGTTCTTGTTGTTCTTGTTGTGCTTCTTATCCTTGTTGTTCTTGTTGTTCTTGTTGTTCTTGTTGTTCTTGTTGTTCTTGTTGTTCTTGTTGTTCTTGTTGTTCTTGTTGGTCTCATTGTTCTTTTTGTGTTCTTTGTTGTTCTTGTTGTTTTTGTTGTTTTTGTTGTTTTTGTTGTTCTTGTTGTCTTGTTTTTGCTTCTTGTTGTTCTTGTTATTTTTGTTCTTGTTGTTTTTGCTCTTGTTGTTTCTGTTGTTCCTGTTGTTTTTGTTGTTCTTGTTGTTCTTGTTGTTCTTGTTGTTCTTGTTGTTCTTGTTGTTCTTGTTGTCTGTTGTTCTTGTTGTTGTTGTTGTTCTTGTTCTTGTTGTTCTTGTTTCTTGTTGTTCTTGTTGTTCTTGTTCTCTTGTTGTTCTTGTTCTTGTTGTCTTGTTGTTCTTGTTGTTCTTGTTGTTCTTGTTGTTCTTGTTGTTCTTGTTGTTCTTGTTGTTCTTGTTGTTCTTGTTGTTCTTGTTGTTCTTGTTGTTCTTGTTGTTCTTGTTGTTCTTGTTGTTCTTGTTGTTCTTGTTGTTCTTGTTGTTCTTGTTGTTCTTGTTGTTCTTGTTGTTCTTGTTGTTCTTGTTGTTCTTGTTGTTCTTGTTGTTCTTGTCGTTGTTCTTGTTGTTCTTGTTGTTCTTGTTGTTCTTGTTGTTCTTGTTGTTCTTGTTGTTCTTGTTGTTCTTGTTGTTCTTGTTGTTCTTGTTGTTCTTGTTGTTCTTGTTGTTCTTGTTGTTCTTGTTGTTCTTGTTGTTCTTGTTGTTCTTGTTGTTCTTGTTGTTCTTGTTTTTCTTGTTGTTCTTGTTGTTCTTGTTGTTCTGGTTGTTCTGGTTGTTCTGGTTGTTCTGGTTGTTCTGGTTGTTCTGGTTGTTCTGGTTGTTCTGGTTGTTCTGGTTGTTCTGGTTGTTCTGGTTGTTCTGGTTGTTCTGGTTGTTCTGGTTGTTCTGGTTGTTCTGGTTGTTCTGGTTGCTCTGGTTGCTCTGGTTGCTCTGGTTGCTCTGGTTGCTCTGGTTGCTCTGGTTGCTCTGGTTGCTCTGGTTGCTCTCGTTGCTCTCGTTGCTCTCGTTGCTCTGGTTGCTCTGGTTGCTCTGGTTGCTCTGGTTGCTCTGGTTGCTCTCGTTGCTCTCGTTGCTCTCGTTGCTCTCGTTGCTCTCGTTGCTCTCGTTGCTCTCGTTGCTCTCGTTGCTCTCGTTGCTCTCGTTGCTCTCGTTGCTCTCGTTGCTCTCGTTGCTCTCGTTGCTCTCGTTGTTCTCGTTGTTCTCGTTGTTCTCGTTGTTCTCGTTGTTCTCGTTGTTCTCGTTGTTCTCGTTGTTCTCGTTGTTCTCGTTGTTCTCGTTGTTCTCGTTGGTCTCGTTGTTCTCGTTGTTCTCGTTGTTCTCGTTGTTCTCGTTGTTCTCGTTGTTCTTGTTGTACTTGTTGTTCTTGTTGTTCTTGTTGTTCTTGTTGTTCTTGTTGTTCTTGTTGTTCTTGTTGTTCTTGTTGTTCTTGTTGTTCTTGTTGTTCTTGTTGTTCTTGTTGTTCTTGTTGTTCTTGTTGTTCTTGTTGTTCTTGTTGTTCTTGTTGTTCTTGTTGTTCTTGTTGTTCTTGTTGTTCTTGTTGTTCTTGTTGTTCTTGTTGTTCTTGTTGGTCTTGTTGTTCTTGTTGTTCTTGTTGTTCTTGTTGTTCTTGTTGTTCTTGTTATTCTTGTTATTCTTGTTATTCTTGTTATTCATGTTATTCTTGGAAAAGAGTAGTGGAATGAGGAAGACTACGATTGAATTTCCCTCTACTTAATCAACGAATGCAGCCAACAATAAATGTGTAGCCTGTTTTTCCATGTTACTACTTCATGTATTACTAAATTAGTATTAGTCTGTATATACGTATGTATCTTTGTATGTATGGACGGGTGTTTGTACGTATGGAAGTATGTCATTATATATATATATATAAATGTATGTACACATGTTGTATATACATGCAGTGAACCCCCGTTATAAATGTATGGACGGGTGTTTGTACGTATGGAAGTATGTCATTATTTGAGGTATAAGAATTATACAAATATAAATTTGCGGAGGAATAGTTAAGCGTTCCTGATTAATCTGATATTTATTAATATATTACTTTGATGTTTACCCGATTTATTATTATTATTTATTACTATTCTATTTCGAATCCCTTTCCCCTCCCATTCCGGCATTCCGGCTGGACGATCCTGGCCCTCGTCCGCCACGTCACGGGTGATCAGACTGCCTGTAGCCTGCAGTCCTTTCTGAATTTTTTTTTGCGACAGCGACGATTGTGAATAAGCTCTTTATATAGGCAGCGCAACGTCGGAGAAGATGTCCGGGGCCGCACGGAAGGAATCAATGTGTCGTTAGGTTTGACAGATTGAGAGCTCTTTCTCGATTCGGTGGCATGGCCGCTCTTAGTTGGAGCGATTTGTCTGGTTAATTCCGATAACGAACGAGACTCTAGTCTGCTAACTAGTCCTCGGATTCCCCACGGCGATTGGGGCGCTGGATTTGAAAGAAAACGGTGGGAATTCTTTACTTGGGAGGACATGCAAAGTGCTTAGGAGGCATACTGAACATAAACTGTAAGTGACTGTATTTATTTATATATCAACAGCCTGTTTTTGACAACTTCAGTTCTCGCCGGCAACTTCATGGACGCGGTACGTAGTGTTTATGCATTAATCACTCAAAATATCTACAGCGTTGTGTTTAGGGTACCGTTGAGCAATTCTATTCACTACTAATCGTATCTACTATATTTGAGAGTGTTAGGTCAAGTACAAGAATTTTTAACCAGGCGAGTTCTGGAACATTCTAGGCTATGCCTAAGAATTATTGTACGGACTGTGGTACCTCACACAAAACAACTGATACGGACGTCTGCCTAAGGCGTAAGGCAAAGCAGGCAGCAAAGCAGGCAAAACAGGCAGCTGCTTCTCAGGCGACGGCGCGACAGACAAGGCAAGATACTTTACAAATGGCGGAGTCTGACCTAGAAAAGTTGCCGGCGCACATAAGCAGCATGTCGTTGGATGAACGTGAACGCGCTGTCAAGGAGGACGTTCAGCGTCTTGAACAGGAAGAGCGTATCATGGAGCTGGAGAAGCGTCGGGAATTTTTAATGAGGCTTCGTGATCAGCGCGCGAGGATGCCGGTGTCAGATGATGAAGCGGAGTTGAAGGTTGGCGGAGCCGAGGAGGTCATAGTGACACCTCGACTTGACAAGGGCCACCATGAAGGTCATTCATCATATGGCCTAACACGATCGCGTCACCGCTCGCGGGATTGCACTCGCCGCCACAGAAGCAAGTCGGGTTCGGGTAGCAGGAGCCGAAGCAGTTCGCGTCGGCGTAGAAGTAAGTGGTCCCTCAAGCGCTATACAGTCAGTTCAAAGGAAGTTAAGAAGCTCAATGCATATGAACTGATTGAAGCATCGTCTAAGTGGGTGTTAGACCTGCAGGGCCTTACTCTAATGGACTACAGAGTCTTCATACAGCATGTCAATTTCATAGCAAATAGGGCAAAAAGTGATGAATTCAAGGACACTGCTCACACGGAGTATGACGCTGGGATAAGAAAGCTAGCCGAAACACTTGGTTTCGCGGCTTCTGGTAAACTCCATAATGGGGAGAGTGTCCTCCACTACGGTGTTGCCAACACTCGTCAGCGTAGAACGGGCAAACAGGAGAGCTACCGGAAGTCGAACCAGAAACGAGATGGGAAACGCCCTTGCTTCAGGTGGAACCGTGAGAGTGGCTGTGACTTAGGGGAAGATAAATGTGGTTTCGGGCATTACTGTGGGAAGTGTTTTTCGCGTCTACATGGCCGCCACAGTTGCACCAAGGTGTGACGTGATAGTTCTCCCGCCAATGGCCCCGTGGTTACAAGAATCCCTGAAGTGCAAGGATCGCCGTCATCGAACACTGAACACCGGCGCTTCTCAAGTGGTGCAGACATCGCCCCCCATAAAGGGACTCCATGTGGCTCTTACATTAAACGACTCGGTCAGCACTGTATCCCAGCCGACCCTGACTTGTCTGTTGTGAAGCCAAAAGTGTCTAAAGACTGTCAGTATACTAATTATGAATTTAAAATTCCTGCGTTCGATAGTAAGGTTGTTACTGATGCCTCAGTTGTAGGCGCAAATGGTTGGCCAGAGGCTACCGCCCAGACTTTCTACCCTGTTCAACATGTCGCTTATGACTGTAATAATGATGTGGTTAATGGACTCTCGGTTTCAGAATCTGGGGAAGCTCATAGAGCTGAAGATACTGTATGTAATGTTGGTAACCGTTCATATAACGGAAGTGATGACGCTGGTAGTAAATTATTAGTCACCAATATGGTGTTTGAAGGTGAAACTTTCAATTGTAGTGGAACTACTCCGAGTAGGTGGATAAACCCACATAGTGAGCCTAATGGTATCCTAACGGTTAGTAATGTTTTTGAAGATGACTGCTATTACAGTGTAACTATACGTGATTATCCAGGCGGGCCCCAGTCTCAATTCTATATTTATCGCTCATGTGTTGCGGGCGAATGTGGCTGCCGTCATGATATTGAGGGCGTCACAGCTCAGCTGAAGCCGTGTCGGTTTTTCGTAGAACTGTTTCTTCGGGGGGACTGTGACCCTGATTGGCTATACATACTTCGGGGGGTTACGTTTGGATTCTACGCAATAAATCCTGAATGTAGTCTAGAATACGACACCAAGAAGGCTAAGTCACGGAGTGTCCGTGATAATGAAGCTATTACAGAACGTCTACTAGCTGAGCTTGATCAAGATATCCTCATACGTGCCCCAGACAAACCTGCATGCTCTCACAGTCTTTTTTGTGTTCCAAAGGGGGACGGCAGAGTAAGGACAATAGTAGATTGTAGTAAGCCGAAAGGCGAATCTGTTAACACTTGTGTTCAGGACGTTTGTGGGAAGTTTAGTTATAACAGTGTTGATACTGTCATAGAATTGATGGAGGCTGATGATTGGATGTCAATTGTGGACATCAAGGATGCTTATAGGGCGGTATCTATTCACCCGACTAACCGTAAGAAACAGGGGTTAGTCTGGGATCTTGGGGGCGAGATAACCTATCTTCTTGACACCCGCCTTTGCATGGGCCTCTCCTCTAGTCCTTTCATTTTTCAAAAAATCTCCGACATGGTAGTCAGATGTGCTATGAGACAGGGGGTCGGTAGAGTGGTTAATTATCTCGATGATTATTGCGTACTAGGTAGAACAATCAAAGAGGCCACCCATGCTCAGCTCTCTGTTATAGCTATTCTTCGGAGGCTTGGGTTTTTCATAAATTTTAAGAAGTTAACTCCTCCAAGCACAAAAGTAAGGTTCCTAGGTATTATTATAGATTCTTGTAAATTAGAATTAACCCTTCCAGAAGACAAGATGGTTAAACTGATATCGACCCTATCGTCTCTATTTGATCGTAAGAAGGCTACTCGGACGCAGCTCGAGCAGCTCGCTGGGCTGCTCTCCCACTGCTCAAAAGTGGTCAGAGGGGGTCGGACTTTTTGTAGAAGGCTATATGATCTGATAGGGAAAGTCCAAAAGCGCTATACAAGATAAGATTGAACGCCGGAGTCAGGGAGGACATTGCTTGGTGGTTAGGCTTTGCAAGAATCTTTAACGGTAGGGCTATGATATTGGGGAAGTTCGCCCCCACTTACTCAGTCTATAGCGATGCTTCCAAATGGGGCTTCGGCGCGATGCACGGCCATGACTGGCTGGCCGGTTCATTTTGTGGCCAGGATCGTGATTCCTTAAGTCATTATCTCGGGCACCATTATGTCGGACCTGACCCACGTGTAGATGAGGCTCATATTAACATTCAGGAGATGTTTGCTGTCTATGCAGCAACACTCAGATGGGCCGGTGCTTGGGCCAATTCTTCTATATTGTTTATTACTGACAGTATGACAGTACTTTCAGCCCTATGTACGGGCAGACCAAAATCAAAAGAAATAATGTTTTATGTTCGCCGCCTGTTTTGGTTAGCAGTGCAAAACAATTTCACCTATTCAGCTGCGTATATTAGCAGCGGTGAGAATCGGGCTTGTGATAGCCTAAGTAGTTGAATGCTGACACTAGTGCTCAGAGTCTGAGAGAGATAGACAACAGCGCGACCCTCTGTTGCTCTTTTATTTTTGATAAAAGTTTTTCTTCTTACAGGACAGCAGTTGATGAAGGAGCAAAGGAGGTTCCAAGAGGGGGCTTACGCCCCTAATTCCCGAGTGACTAGGAGCGCTCAGGTCAAGAAGTATCTGGAATTCATCTCAGAATTTTCAGATTCTCATTCTCCTTTTCCTTGTCCTTCTTCCCAGGCTGCATTATACGCAACTTGGCTAGCTAGATCTCTTCGTTACCGCTCTATTTTAAATTATCTGAGTGGGCTTAATAACTTCCTAAAACAAAATAATTCGCCTGAGCTTAATTATAATGACTATTTTTTCTCTAGCACTCTTCGCGGTATAAGAAGAGAGTTAGGAGATTCTATAAGGCAGTCTCTTCCAATCCTTCCAGCTATGTTATTGAAGATATTCAGCCTGTTGACGCTTAATTATGGACACGTTGCTTGGCGCGCTGCAGTGCTTTGCTGTTTTAGGGGTTTGTTAAGGAAATGCCAGGTCACCCTCTCTGAATCTGCCCTCCGCCGGAAGGACTTTAAGTTTTTCAACTGGGGGATGCTGCTTACAATTCGCAGATCAAAAACAATTCAATTCCGCCAGCGTATTCTCCAAGTTCCTATTGCTCGGTGCTCTCAGACTGATCTCTGTGCGGTCTTTTGGACAAAACGCCATTTTTCCGAGCTGGTGGTGGATCCAGAGGGGCTTGCATTTCGTGTTCCATCTGGGGACGGAGGTTCTGAACCTACGACTTATGAAATTTATGAACGAACATTGAAGACCTTTGTCCGGGAGGCGGGGCTTAACCCGGTTGATTTTTCTTCTCACTCACTCCGGCGAGGAGGTTGCACTTTTTTGTCCATGTGCGGTGCAACCATTGAAGAACTAAAGGCCAGGGGTGATTGGGCCTCAGAGACAGTCTTCACCTATTTACGCACCCCTCTCTCTGAGCGAATTGTCCATGATATTCGGGTTGCGTCCACCCTTTCCTCTACAACTTTCGACTCTTCTGGGTTGGGAGGCTCACCATAGGTGAGTCTTGGCATTTTTCTGTGCCAGAGGCAAGTAAAACTCTCTCAACCCAGTCGTGTCTTTTGTTGTCCTTCCCTAGCCACTATTTATTTGAGGTATAAGAATTATACAAATATAAATTTGCGGAGGAATAGTTAAGCTTTCCTGATTAATCTGATATTTATTAATATATTACTTCGATGTTTACCCGATTTATTATTATTATTTATTACTATTCTATTTCGAATCCCTTTCCCCTCCCGTTCCGGCATTCCGGCTGGACGATCCTGGCCCTCGTCCGCCGCGTCACGGGTGATCAGACTGCCTATAGCCCGCAGTCCTTTCTGAATTTTTTTAATTTTTTTTATTACTACGGTATGGGCATTTTTCTGTGCCAGAGGCAAGTAAAACTCTCTCAACCCAATCGTGTCTTTTGTTGTCCTTCCCTAGCCACTATTTATATATATATATATAAATGTATGTACACATGTTGTATATACATGCAGTGAGCCCCCGTTATAAACGTGATGCGAATTCAGATATAAAATGAGGAATCATTTGACCTGGAATTCTTTAATTCAAAGGTGATTCAGTCAACTGAACCCTGATTTAGACCGACTCTACTTTTTTCATTATGGTATTTTATGGACAACAATGATCGCGTTATAACTACTGGCTTTCAATGTATGTACTCAAATATGCGTATAGAGTATATATTATACATGTGTATGTGTGTATATGTATATGAATGTATGTATATATGAATGGGTGTATTATGTATGTATATATGAATGTATGCTTGCATACATTCATATATATATATTATATACATATATTATATATTATATATATTAATTATATATACACGTATTTATGTGGAGGGTTAGTGGAGGAGAGTAAATGTGCTTATTGGTCCTAATGATCCTCATCCTATAGGATGGAATGAGTCCCCCTGGTGTAGGACCACACACAAAGCAACACTTCATGAAAAGCTGGATACAGAATTGATCGGTGCGATATTAGTAGATCTGACTCCCTCCCCCCCCCCCCCCCCCCCCCTTCCCTCACACGTGTTCTGTAGCGGCTCCCAGGGGTCGCTGTGGGGCGACTTCCTGTTAACGACGTTCCTTGTGGAGCCGTCGAACCTGCCCGCCGCTACGGGTCGGCACTTCCAACCCCCTCCCTCCCACCCACCCACCCACCCGGTGACGTGACGTCACAGGCGTTGTTGCTATGGGGATGATAAAGGTTGATGGGTAACGCCACGTGACGGCAGGGCTCAGGGGACAAATGAAGCGTTTCCGCCGGCGGCAAAGTGGGCCGCCCGGGAACCAGGTACCCCCCCCCCCCTCCCGCCTCACCCCACCCCCGCCTCACCCCACCCCCCGCCCCGAACGGAGGCCAGGAGGCGGCAGTTTACACAACCCGGCGGTGGGCGGGGCGGGATGGGTCGGACCTGGCGAGGTTTGGCCGCGGTGGAATGGTATAACTATAACTTTTAAAGGGTAGCGTGATGTATATAGGGTATTCACGTGACGACACGAACCGGATGCGTGGCGATATCAACCAGTAAACATCCCATAGAGTTTGGCTGTACGCGCAGTGGAAAACGTGTATTTCATTCAAAATTAATAGAATTCCGGAACCCTAACCTTATAAATTTTATATAATCTATTCGTTGAATATGTTTTCTATATGTGTACCAAGCAGTTTCTTTCTAAGTGGTGTAGTTTTAGAGATATTTCACTTTTTCTGTATGAAGATTGCTCACGGCCATTGACAATGCACTGGATTGACACTCAGAATATCCCAACTTTCACTATTATCTCTTGTTTTTAATACTTTCAGCGTAAATTGCTCTTAGGTTACATTAAATACTTCAGATCTTCCTCTTCAATCGCGCATTAAGATATTTTTAATCGATCCAATGAAAGCTTTTAAATTTATTTTACAAAAATAAATGCTCCACATAGACATAGCATTGCCGTATTTTACCCTTCGCGGGCAGTTTGCCGGTACGCGCAGTGCAAAACGTCGATTTTATTCAAAATTTATAGAAATCCAGAACCCTAACCTTAAAAATTTAATATAGTCTTATTGGTAAACATGTTTTCTATATGTGTACCAACCGATTTGTTTCTAGGTGGGTTAGTTTTATAGATATTTCACTTTTTTTCTATGAAGATTGCTCATAGCCATTGAGTTTGCAGTGTGACAGTGTGTTATTATTGTGGTAACTATCGCCACAATGGCCGCGCTTCCGGTTTGCGTGACGTGAGTGCATACCCTATATATATACAGTAAAACCTCTCTAACCGACCACCTCCACAGATCGACCACTCCCCTATATCGATCGCTTTAATCAGGTTCCAAAAATACCATTGTGACCATATTCTAACTCCCTAAACCGACCACCTCCCTAAATGGACCACTTAAAGTTGGTCCCAAGGTCGGTCGATTTTGAGAGGCCTTACTGTATATACGCATGCATATATATGTGGGTGTATATAAGTACATATGTTTATATATACATATATGCCATGGGATACACATATATGCCGATACATGTACATTATATATATATATATATATATATATATATATATATATATATATTTATATATATATATACAGTAAAACCTCTTTAACCGACCACCTCCACAGATCGACCACTCCCCTATATCGATCGCTTTATTTGGGTCCCAACAATACCATTGTAACCATATTCTAACTCACTAAACTGACCACCTCCCTAAATGGACCACGTAAAGTCGACCCCAAGACCGGTCAATTTAGAGAGGTTTTTAATGTATATCTGTCCCTAGGGTCCTGACTATTTATTCATGGATGAGGGAGAGAGAAACACTTCCGGTCACGCAATTTTCATATCCAGCTCATAACATATATTTAAATGTATATATATATGTGTATATATATGTGTATATATGTGGTGGTACTGAGGTCACGGTAGTGCTAGTGATGACTGCTTGGTAGTGACAGTGTTGATGGTGTAGTACTAGTAGTAGTGGTAGTGATGGTGGTTGGTGATGGTGATGGTGGTGATGGTAGTGGGGATGGTAGTGGTGGTGCAGGTGGTGATTTGGGAGGTGGTGATGACAGTGGTGACCGTGGTGATGGTGGCAGTGATGGATGGATAATGATGGTGGTGGTGATAGTGATGGTCGTGGTGACGGTGATGACATTGACAGTGGTGGGTTTGTGATGGTGATGATGATGGTCATGCTGGTGACGTTGGGTAAGCGTCACGGATGACGGCGCCCCACCAGGGTCCGTATGCATGAAGAATTATTTATCGGCCCTGGTGGTAAGGACCGAGTTTGGGGTAGCTATCGCCATAGTGAGAAATGGGTCACGGGGTGTGCACGGAGCCAAAGCGCGGAGGCGTTAGCTACCCTAGCAGTTATTTATAACTTTGGGAAATCCCTCTGTGCCTGTTTACATTCGTCGATTCAACAATATGAATAATGCCGCCAATGCAGCGGCGGCGGCGTTAATAGCGGTTCGAATCCAGGGTTAATTTGATTAAATTTCACTTATTGCGTATGTGATTCTGTTAAATATGGTCGCATTGAATAGATTTGGGCCTAAAACATTGCCACTGGCCTTATGCCAGTATGGAAATTGACGTCACTGCGGTGGCAGCGATTTGTTTAGTTTGCATTCGTCGATTCGACAATATGAATAACACCGCCAATGTAGCTGCTACGATAATATGGCTTCGAATTTAGGGTTAATTTAATGAAATTTCACGATTTGAGTATGTAATTCTGTTAAATATGATCGCATTCAATAGATTTGGGCCTAATATATTGCCACCGATGCGGCGGCAGCGATGTTTTGTTGATATTCAACAGTATGGATAGCTACGTCGATGCGGCGGCGGCGATTTGTTTTGTGTACATTCGTCGATTTGACAATATTAATATTACTTTCGGTTCGTTTTTGCGGTTAAATTGCTAAAATATCACTTGTACAGTATGTAATTCTGTTAAATATGATCGCATTGAATAGATTTGGGCCTACTATATTGCTGCCGATGCGGCGGCGGCAATGTTTTGTTGATCTTTGACAGTATGGATAGCGACGTCGATGCGGCGGCGGCGATTTGTTTTGTGTACATTCATCGATATGACAATATTAATATCGCCACCGTTGTACCTGATGCGTTAATATTGCTTCGAATTTAGGGTTAATTTCTTGAAATTTCACTTATTGCGTATGTAATTCTGTTAAATATGATCGCATTCAATAGATTTGTCCCGAGTCGGTCCCTACCACCACCCTTATACCTGCTACGGGATGGGGTTAGCTTACCCGACTTTTAACTCCCGGGGTTTGCATACCCCGGCCACATGCATACCGACTTTTCACCGCTAACCCGGAGATCGCCTCTACCCACAGGTTTGGAGCGCTACCACCGCCCCATGCATACGGGCCCTGTAGGGGTTACTGCCTGACTAGCACGGCCTGGTTCTGGCCGTGTGTGCAGGTGTATTGACCGGCTGATCGGGTGGCTTAGTGAACCGTGACGTGTCTGGCTGCAGATTAGCGCGGCACGGTGACATATCCATTAATACCAATCACTGGGCTTAAGCTGATCAATAGTGGCCGGCAGACCGCGTAGTCTAATCCACTCACTGCGTCATGCACACAATATGGTGCCAGTTCGACGAATGAATCCCATCAGCCATGTTCCGGAACATACACACATATCAGAAATAAAGATGGGCAATATTTAATACTATTAAAACATTAGATATACTTTGGTGTTGTTTTTGGTCGGGGGACTTCATATATATATATATATATATATATATATATATATATATATATATATATATATATACAGTAAAACCTCTCTTAATCCACCGATCTTGGAACCCATTTTGGGTGGTCCATTTAGGGAAGTGTTCGGTTTAGGGAGGTAGAATATGGTTAGAATGGTATTGTTGGGACCCAAATAAAGCCATCGATGTAGGGGAGTGGTCGATCTGTTGGGGTGGTTGGTTAGAGAGGGTTTACTCTCTCTCTCTCTCTATATATATATATAATATTTGAAGTCCACTCCCTCTCTCTCTCTCTATATATATATATATATATATATATATATATATATATATATATATATATGTATATATATTCAAAGCAGAACGACAGTTTTCTACAACTTAGTACAAGTCCTTTATGACACCTAAGCATAATTTTTAGCCGCATAATCTGACAATTGTTTGATATGTACAAAAGCCTATGTCCAACATTTCGATGTTCACGCCAACATTAATCTATCATGGTTTCACTTCAAATATCTCCCAATTTAGTCATTTTTAATTAAGGTTACATGTAAGGTAGATTATAACTATCACCCTAATATACTTAACCACGTTAACATATTTCAGCTAAGATTTTAGATTTTGCAATGTTTTTGTAAAGCGGAGGCCTTTAACAAAGTGGAGGCTTGTCAATGCGGGTGGTGTTATAATTCTAAAGTACGGTTGAGGACAGACGTTTCCGCTTTCTAAGGAATGTTTTAGTGCAAACACTCAGATCAGAGAATCACTTTCGTAAATCCAAGCAGACTTATATGACACAACATAACCCAATGTAATTACCCAGGTTGAGTACTGTCACTGTCACTGTCACTGAGAGTCACATCTCCTGTAGGGTAAATGCAATTTGCTATGATACCCACCTCACACTAGTCGATAATTTGAATGGAACCTCGTTGAGCTGGCAATTTAAATTCTATAGGCCTAATGGTTCAGTCGAGGTACTTTTTGGTGTATTTTAACATTGGCAGAATTTGCTACACAACTTGACTTTACACCTGAAACACACGCAATTTTGTATGTTTCAACCAACAATTAATGGTACTTTATATTCATAGATAATCCCATAAGATTGTATAATTTACATTCATGCATATGCATGCATTATTTAACAATTCACATGTACACACAACCCACTCAGGCTTCTACAAACTATTACATTCTGCACTCACACACAATCTAGACACTTTTCTACATCTTACACCCATACACAAAGCACACAATTTTCTGCATCTACACCCACAGGCAAACCACATAATATTCTAAATGATGCATATTATAATAAAACTAGGGTTTCCACAATACACAAACCACACAAACTGCTACATTTTACACTCACATACAAAGCACACAATATCCTACATCTTACCCCCACACACAAACCAACATTTTGCATTCACACATAAACTACACAAGGTTCTGGCCTGGCATCTTAATTCGATACTGAAGCAACACACGATGCTAGATGCTGCTTGTTCATGTAGACACACCAACACTACACACCACATCTTATTAGATGTCTTTCTTTCGATCTTTCTTTCTATCTTTCTTCTTTTTCTGTCATTTTCTTCTTCTTCTCCTGTCTTCTTCTAATTGCTATCTAATAGCACATCCCCAATTATTGCTCTATCGAATTGAAGGTATAAATGTCGTGTGGTTTGAGCCGATCTTGCCGTGAGGTTGACCTACTTGCATGCACACATTATATGTGCTAACCATACAGCTCAAGCTACTTGTTCTAGAACTTTCCAGAGGTTTTCATACAACTAACCTACTCCTCCAGTTCCATTAATATAATATTTATATAAAACTCCATTTTATATTTCACATAAATGTCGTGTGGTGTGAGCCGATCTTGTCGTGAGGTTGATCCCCGCGGTGACCTACTTTGTTATCCCTGCAGCATGCCGCGTTCTGCAGCGTCACGTGACATGTCGCCGTGCTCACCCCATTAGCATGTCGCCTTACCCTAGGTCCCACACGGACAGCGAGGAGGCGATCAGTCAGCAGGCAGTCAGCCAGCAGTCAGTCGGCAGTCAGCGGGCAGTCAGTCCTCCCAGTCAAGCTGTTTACTCATCATTTCCTTCGCACCAGGGAATTACACCGGGTGTCCAGTCGTCATGGCACCTGGCAAATCAGGGGTAGGAGGTCTCTCTTGTTGCCACATACAGAATTAGACGGCTACTGAAATATTACACGAATAATGGCACATGCGATCTGGATAGAACCCCAGCCAGTATTACTAGTATTAGTATCACCGACAGTAGCTGGGCGGGTAGTGCATACTTATATTATGCAAATATATAATGTCAAATCAATTACTTACGGAATTGATACTTGTTACTAGCTAGCCTGGTGCTCCGAATTAGTCAGATAAAGAACGGACTAGTTTTCCCTATTCAGGCAAGGTACCGACTAGTGGCAATTTTGTATGTCGTCTGCTTGTCTCAGCTGGGGATCGAAGACCTGATCTCACGGACGGGAAGCGAGCGCTCTTCTGAATTGGTCATCCCGTCCAGCTTTACATACAAGTGTACATAAGATATGGAGTGTGTGTATAAATATATATATATTTTACCTCGGTATGCCGCCTCTGGCTAGCCGTAGGCTAGGGAGAAGGAAGCACATCCGGGTCCAGCAATTAGCATAAGTAACTCACAACGGGAGGACGTTTGTGAGTTGCTCCACAGGATTTATCTACTACTACTGCTTTTATCCAAAAGTAAGTACTGTTTTCTTCGATAACTTTGTTTATCATGCTCTATAGCATCTTTTTATGAAAGTTCAGAACTTTCTTCAGTCCTGTTTGGACTTTGTACGTTTTTTAACTTACGGATAGAACATTGCGTGCCGCTGGCACAAACGAAACCGATACTGAGTTCTATCGACACCTGTTTTTCAGACAGGGAGAAATGGCAACCCGAGTTGCTCATTTCCTAAGAAAAGTCTCCCGGATCCTAATAGAGGATGATGTTGGGGATGCTTCTGGGTGTTTTTTATAAACACCCCTGACCGGTTTAAGGCGAACCTCCGAGTTTCGTAATATTTTCTCCAACTTGTTGGCGCTGTAGCCACAGGTGGGAGAAGTGTACGGAACAGAGAGAGGGGCCGATCTCACGATCGATGCCCTCCGTTTGGTTGGTTTCGTTACCACACACCTACGGCAAATTTAGCTTCACGCCTGTACTGACACGTTGCAACACACGTTCTCTGTACCATGTTCCTCAACCCAGTTTACTGGCTTACACTTGTGTAGTTGAGATGATTCCGGGTTAGTAACGCTTTGGTTTCGTTACAGTTCCCGATGGCCACTCGCCGGAATAAGCCGCCCGCTGCAGCGGTGGGTGTCCCCCCGACGGATTACGATTCGTCTCCACCGGCTACGGCTCCGCCGTCCCCACATCCTGGGGCTCATGCCTCGGATCAAGACAGTGATCACGCCCCTCAACCAGTGGGGTGGGAGGCGAAAATGGCGGAGATGATGGAGGAGAAGATGCGCCTTTTCCAGGCGCAGACCTTTCCAGATCCTTCCCAAATCCCTGATGAGGATTGGGAAGACTTTTCTGAGGACGAAGAGGACACGCTTTCGGCACCTGAGGTTCCGAAACCGAAAGCGCGGGGCAAGAAACGCCGCCCAGTGAGCAGTTCTGGTGACGAGTTCACAAAGAAAGCGAACTCTAAGCGCTCCAAAAAGTCCAAAAAGAAGAAGAAGAAGAAGAAGAAGAAGGACTCCTCTTCAGACTCGTCGTCCGACTCTTCTTCCACCGAGTCGGATTCCGACACGGAACGAGCGGGTGTCTACGCCAAAATAGGCGTTAAAGCTGGCAAGAAAATTGTCAAAAAGAAAGCTCAGAAAGTGCGCACCACTACCATGATGCGCAAAACGGTGAATAGCCATTTCACTACGTTTAAACCGATCGAAGTCATCAACAAGTTGACTGAGCAGATTTCAGGAGTTAAGGGCATTCCTGCTTCGGTTTTCAAAGAGATGGATTCCGGCATTCATCTTTCCGACGAACGCCGTCGTTATGAAACTTCCCTCTGCCTTATCCATAAGGCAGTTTTGGGTGCCTTGACGTCTGTTATCCCTGTGGCTAACAGGATGCAGACAGAGAACAAGTTCTCGTCTTTGGCGCGGGTTATGGACCGGGGCATAGCTTTGTTAGCAGCCGCTAGTAACTACATGACCCATCGGAGATTTGAAAACGTTTTCAAATCGGTCACCACAGATGCCGGAAAAGAGGTTGCCCGCTCGAACAAGGTAACGGACCATGATGGTAAGGAATACACCGTGTATTCCGGACCTACCCCTATCAAGAGCAAACCGCTAGATAAATCCAAGATGTTTGGGGGTCAGCTAGCTTACCTGTACAAACAGGTAGAGGTCGACTACAAGAGTGCTAAAAACACTGAAGCAAAGAGTCGTCGCTTCCAAAACCCAGCAGGGTTCAGAAAGTCTAGGACGGATTTTCGATTCCGCAGAGGAGGAAGGCCGTTCAGGGGCGGACCGTCCTTCCAGTTCAACCAGCGAGGAAGGGGCCGAGGCGACAGGCCGGCCTCAAACTGGAACGACAACCGCGGCTACAAGAGGGATTTCGTTCCCAAGCCCCAGTTCCCGAAACAAGGGAACAAGTAGAGATTTCCACACAAACAGTGCAGCCTCCTGACCCTACAATGGTCACGGAGGAAACTCAAACTGAAGTAAGCCTTTTTCAAGCAGGGAATGTTTCTAATTGTTTACATCAATGGCAACAGTTAACCACTAATCCAGAGGTCCTGAATATTGTTAAAGGCATTCACATCCCTTTCACACAATTGCCTATACAAAAGAGAGCGCCTTTTCCGTATCAGTTTAATTCACTAGAAAAATCTCAGCTAGATCACCAGGTTCTACTGTTTGAGTCTAAGGGCATTGTCAACAGAGTTGAACATACTGAAGGGGAATATATTTCCAATATCTTCTCTACTCCTAAACCTGATGGTTCAATCCGAATGATTTTAGATTTAACTCAGTTGAATGAAATCATTGAATACAAACATTTCAAAATGTTTTCTTTAGAAACAGCTCGTGATTTAATTACCCCAGGGTGTTGGCTAGCGAGTGTTGATTTAAGGGATGCGTACTACACCGTTCCTATTCACCAGACAGATCGGAAATACCTACGTTTTCTCTGGAATGGCCAACTTTTTGAATTTACATGTTTACCTAATGGTTTGGCCTGCGCACCGCGTCTGTTTACTAAGTTGTTGAAACCAATTTTTGCACACATGGCAAAATTGGGGCATTGTATGTTTCCATACATAGATGATTCTTTTATTATGGGCCAATCTTTCACGCAATGTGAACTCGCTGTTAAAGATTTATGCAACATTTTCACCAAATTGGGTTTCTTCATACATAACAAGAAATCGGTTTTTTCTCCTACTCAGGAGCTTAAGTGTCTCGGGTTCATTCTGAACACCACGGCTATGACCGTTTCGCTTACACGCCAAAAGAAAGATAAGCTTTACCGCACAGCGATACAGCTGTTAGACACTTCTAGGCCAAAGATTAGACAGGTCGCGGTCCTTATCGGGGTCATGGTTTCGTATAGTCCAGCTATTCTATACGGAGCGGCACACATAAAATCCCTCGAAATTGATAAAAATTTGGCGCTGGCCCGCGCAAAGGGAAACTTTGAAAAGACCATGTTTATTTCGGAGAACGGCCTAGCCGACATTGATTGGTGGCTAAACCACTTTGACCATTCCCCCAATCCCATTAGAATGGGAGAGCCTGACACTACCGTTACCACTGACGCGTCTCTCCAAGGGTGGGGAGCACATCAAAATGATGTAGCAACGGGAGGAAGATGGCTAGAATCGGAACTCCCCGATCATATTAACGTTCTAGAACTAAGGGCCATTTACTTGGGATTAACCAGTCTAGTAAAAATACCCAAAAATAATGTACGTATCCTCACGGATAACACCACAGCTATGGCTTATGTCAGAAATATGGGAGGTACAAAATCGATTAAATGTAATGCAATGGCACTTCTCATTTGGAACTGGGCTCAAACCTTTGATGTCTGGTTAACTGTTAATCACATTCCAGGCACACAAAATTGTCTAGCTGACAAGATGAGTCGCCAGTTCCATGATCACTTAGAGTGGTCACTTAATCCATCCATTTTCAAACACATTTGTCACACATGGGGTTCACCTCAGATCGATTTGTTCGCTTCGCGTAATAACTTTAAAATTCCAAAATATGTTTCGTGGCACCCGGAACCCAATGCTTGGCACATTGATGCCTTCTCCCTAAAGTGGCGACATCATTTCTTTTACATTTTCCCCCCCTTTACTATCATTAGCAAAGTCGCCAGAAAGATTCAAATGGAGGGGACACACGCCATACTCATCGTCCCCGAGTGGCACACGCAACCGTGGCTACCGACGTTACTAGCCACAGCCAAAAGCAGCCTTCGCTTCCCAAGATTCCGAGGAAACCTCAAACATCAGGGACCACTAGAACGCCACGGAAACGTGTCGACAACTCCGTTAGTGGCATTCCTTTTTTAAATAAATATTTAGAACAGTTTGGCTTAGACAAAATTACACAACAGCGTTTGGTTGATGATGCGTGGAGAAAAGGAACGGTGAAAATGTATACTACGTATTTAAAGAAATGGGGTATTTATTGCCTGCTTAAGAAAGTCAAGCCAATGACTCCCACAGTATCCCAGGTAGGACTCTTCCTACGTTACCTAGAGGACGAAGGCCTAGGATATGGCGCTATTAACGCTGCCAGATGTGCTCTGTCGATAATCCTACCGCGGGTTAATGGACAAACAATGGGTAAACACCATGTTATTTGTTGGATCATACGATCAATTTATCAGAGGAATCCGCCTAAACCCAAATATAATAGGTTTTGGGATGTTTCTCTAGTGTTCAACCTCTTCAAGAAATGGCCAGAAAATAAGTTTCTGGACGTTAAACTTTTAGGTTTCAAAGTCGCAGTTTTGCTTCTCCTGGTCACTGGACACAGAGGCCAAACTATAGTTGCCCTGTCGCTGAATGGTCTAGAAATTGACAGTAAAGAGGCCACGTTTGATTTATCAACTTTATTAAAATCAAACCGATTAGGTGACCCCTTTCTACGATAGGGGTGTCCAGTTTCACTCAGGATCGCAAGTTATGTGTCGTATCTGCGATACGAAATTATATATCCAAGACAAGATTAATAAGAAACTCAAGACAGCTATTGGTCAGCTTTATTAAGCCACACAAGGCCATTTCCAGGGATACCCTCGCCCGATGGACAATGAATGTGTTAAAACTGGCGGGAGTAAATACAGACAGGTACTCATCGCACTCTACACGTGGTGCAATGGTGTCCAAGGCAAGATTGCTAGGCATCTCCGTTAAACGGATCCTAGCTCACGCGGGATGGAAAACCGCTACTTCGTTTGCTAGACATTACCACAAACGACTAGAGAAGCCTCAGCCTATAGCGCACAGGCTACTCACCAACTGAAAGAGAGAGGTAAGAAAAACATTGGTTTTTCCCCTTTTTTGCCATACAAATCGCTTTTCCATTGTTGCATACATAAGACATAATCACTAAAGAATAATAACAAAACAAGAATATCAGGATAAAAATTATTTTACGTAAAGGTCTCCCTAGCCTACGGCTAGCCAGAGGCGGCATACCGAGGTAAAATAGATTAGTTAGACGAATCTTACCTGGGTATAGATGATGGATAACTATTGTTTTACCGAGGTAGAAGCCTCGGTTAGACGTGGGCGAGGGCCCACCCACCACGCCCTGCCACGTCTAGTCAATCACTCAATTTAGCATGAGGTCACTTGACCTTAGGTTGTTTTTTAGAATCATTTTTATCCTGAATTAGTAGGTAAAGATTGCTGGACCCGGATGTGCTTCCTTCTCCCTCGCCCACGTCTAACCGAGGCTTCTACCTCGGTAAAACAATAGTTATCCATCATCTATACCCAGGTAAGATTCGTCTAACTAATCTATATATATATATCTGTGTAGACATGTATAGATTATATGAATGAACTAGTATTTGCCCCAAAAGAAGTATATCTACATGTACATATACCGTATATGTTCCAATTGAAGCACGCTACCGAATAGAAGCACACACCCCATTTCAAGATTGAAAGCATGCACAAATTTACGATCGTATTCAGACTGAATACACATAAAATAAGACAATCCCAGGTTATTTCAGAGGCATGGTCAAAACAAATCCATGAAATTCTTTAACTTTGAAAAGACTCGCATCCACGTGTCTGGACTCGCGCAGTGCACATCTATTGGGACATGTACGGTACGGTATATACACATAACCCGCTCGCCCTGGTTGCTGTGAGTGCCTGACTGGCAGCGTCTTGCTGCCTCCAGTAGTGTTGGTTTAGTCGGGGGGGGGGGGGGAGCTGACAGGTGCGCCCCTCCTGCCTCATTACTACTGCCTCGAGGCGCCGTCACTCACGTGCACGTCACAGTCCAAACGTCATAAAGCACCGGGCATGGCGAGACCGCCATTACCGCGCGCACGGTGGGGCAGGCGGAGAGGGAGAGGCAAGGAGAGGAGCGGGGGGCGG
>CM059191.1:52588341-52875865 GCA_030323885.1 Branchipolynoe longqiensis | reverse complement strand
GTCCTCTGGAGGGGATTTTAATGGAGGTCGATGCGCGGTGGGCGGCTGGTGGCTGGGAGTCGGCAGGCTGGAACGAGGGAGGCCATGCCGGCTTGAGGCTATGTAGCCTCTCATTGGTTTCGACATCATGTCTCCCCAAACCCTGTAATTCCGCTTTTGAAGACCTCACTCAAAGTGTTTAGAGCCGAGGGGACTTTTGGACACAATCATGTACCCGTCCCCCCAACCTCACACATAGACACATTGTATATGTGTGTGTGTGTATATATATATATGTGATGTATAAAACTTATGCGAGTATAAAGGCGCGTAAGGGAATATCCCCTACTGGCCACCCTGATTCTGTGTACTACTTTATGGGTGGCCCCTCCCCTTGGTGGGACAGCTGGCGCCCCCCCCCCAGTGCCGCGAATACTGTCACTCGCGCACTGGAATTTGAACTGCACGGACCTACTCCACTCCTGCTCCTGCTCCTGCTACCGCTCCGCTGATCTCCGCTTCAGATGTCGGCTGTTTACTGTTCACTATGCGGGCCCTCCCACAAAGAGGGAGACCTGGAGGCATGCTCCCGCCACCAGATAGAGGGGGAGGCGAACGGACAACCTGCACGACTGTCGCGTAGGGCCTCGGCGAAACGGAAATCCAAGCAGGAGTTGGAGGTGTCGGCAGCCATGGGAGCCATGTCGATGGAGGACCGAGTGCGGGACACACAGGAGGAGGTGCGCGAGCTGGAACTGGAGGAGGAGTTGGCGGATCTGGATGTATATATATGTATGTATGCTTATATGTATATATATGTATATATGTATATATATGTATATATCTCCAGCGGCTCGCCGCTGGAATTTAAATGCGCAACATGGAGGGCAGCGAACCGGGCGACAGCCCGAGCTGCTCCACCTGTCATCCTGATATGGCGGGGGGAGGCGGCAGCCCCTGAGGTCAGCCGGGGCGGCGCGGGGCGCTCCACGGCGGCGAAGCGCGACTGCGCGCTAATGACCATGATGCCCATTAAGATAGGCGAGGGGAGGCCTCTGCCGCATCCCGACTGCGCCGCCCAGCTGCCGCCACTCAGCCTCAGCGCCATCTCAGCATCTCCGCCCTCCCTCCAGCCTGCGCGCATCCATCATGGCGGAGGACGGAGTTTCCCTCACAGGATTTGACTTCCTGGACTGGGCCACCCTACCGGCTTAAGCAGGAAGACCACTGGCACAATGGCGCAGGAGGACCTAACAGACAAGGCAGCGCTGCTTGCTATCGACAGAACAGACTTTGTGGCACTGGACATCTCCCGCGGTCAGCGGGCCCTCCTCTGGGCTGCCCTCTGCGAGCTGGGAAACCCCGGTTTCGGCACCGGCGCCAGCGCGAGCCCCAGCTGGGGGGAGGACAGCCAGCCCCCCCACCCAGGTCGACCGCGCGGCGGCCGACCGGCGACACAACACCGACAAGGCATGGCAGGTGTGCCACGCCATACTGGAGGCGAGTGCCGCATTCGACCAGCTGTGGACGTCCGCGGCGGCCGACAGGCTCCTCGGCCGAGCGGGGGGCGACAGGGCCGAGATGCCGGAACGCCCCGCCCCCGCAGACACATCGGGATACATCGCCCCTCCGGCCGCCCCCACGACTCGCCCCAGTCGGCATGGCGTCGGCACGGTGCCGCGCCATAATCTTAACGGCCGCGCAAAAAGTAGCAAGGCGTTGAGAATAATCGATTACCTCCCGCGCACTGTGCGCGAGCGGGTCGCTAAGAAAAGGAAGGAATACCTGCAAATAGTCGACCCTCCCTCCGGCTTGGTACAGTTCAAGACAGAGGAGGATTCCTGCGCCTGCGCCTGCGTATACTTGACGCAGGGGGAGTGGGGGGTGGCAAATCAGTGCCTGGCTGCGCACCTGCTCCAGCTGGGCGATCTGGAGCGCCAGGATATCGAGTATTATATGTCCTATACCGCCAGCATACATAACTTTGCTGCCAAGTTTGAATGGCAATCGGTCATTGACTATGACATGTAGTACCGCGAGGTGCAGGTGGAGCATGGTACGGCCTGGGGTACTGCGGCCACCTATTTAGAAATGCAGCTCCTCGTCCCCAGGCAGCGCCCCGCCCCCATCCAGAGAGGGCTGGGCGGCCACCCCAGCGGCAGCCACGGGGGGTCGCAGCAGCACAGGACGGGGCACACCGACCAGCCACCGCCGGAGAGAAAACCATCTGCCGATTATTCGCGAACACAGGGAAGTGCCCTAACTCCCCCTGCAAGTATGAGCACACAAAGAAAGAATAGGGGGAGTCGGGGGGGGCGGGGGGCCTTGATCCCGGAGGCCTGGGAGTGGCTGCTCCCCCCGGACACCCCGGCGCGCGCGGAGATCATCGGCGGGGTGTGCTACGGTTTCCGCGTCACCAACACCCCGGTCACCGGCGCGCCCTCCCTCCAGCCCAACCACCCCTCAGCAATGCACCCCGACCTGCGGGGCGCGGTGGAGGCACAAGTGCGCGCGGAGATCGAGAATGGTCGCTATGTCAGGCGGTGCGGCCCAGCGCACATCACCAGCACCCTCGGGGCCATCCCCAAGGAGGGGGGCGGGATCCGACTAATCCACGACGTCCCTCGCCCCAGGGGGGGTGCGCTGAACGATTATGCGGAGGGCACGGGCTACAGCTACCCCATGGTCGAGCAGGCGGCCGCCCTCCTCCAGCGCGGCGACTATATGGGGAAGGTCGACCTGGCGAGCGCCTACCGGTACGTGCACATCCACCCCCGCGACTATGCACACGTGGGCCTGCAGTGGAAGTTCGCGGGCGACACCGCCCCCCACCTAATTATATGACACCCGGCTTATGTTCGGCACGTGATTGAGTGCAATAGTATTCAATCAGCTCACGCAAGCGGTGCTGGGTGTCATGCGCGCACGGGGGTGGGGTGAGCACATAATAGTGTACTGCGACGATTTTGTCGTCACCCACCCCCGCTGCGGCGAGTGCCGCCGCCTCATGGGGGAGCTCATGGCCCTCCTTCGCGAGCTGGGGTTCGCCATAAACTACAAGAAGCTGGTAGGCCCCAGCGCTAACATCACCTTCCTGGGGGTGGAGATCGACACCACAGCCTTCACCCTGGGCCTCCCCCTCGGGAGGCTCCGTCCCTGGTGGCAGAGGCCGAGGTGGCGACAGCGCGCCGAAGCCTAACCAAGCGGGAGCTGCAATCAGTATGCGGAAAACTGGGTTGGACCGCCCAGGTGCTGTATGCGGGGGCGCACTCACCTCCGCCGCATCCTTGACCTCATGGGCTCTCTGAGCCGCCCCTCCCACCGAGCCCGGATTACCACCGCGGTGCGCGAGGATCTCAGCTGGTGGATCCTGTTCGCCCGCAGCCACAACGGGCGCACTCCTATCCTGGATGCTGCCCCCGCCACCTCCGTCTCCACTGACGCCTGCCTAGACGGGGCGGGTGGCTACCACAACGGGGACTGGTTCGCCCTTGCCTTCAGCGACTGGCCGGGGACCCAGCATTTGTCCATCAACTACAAAGAGGTGCTCAGTTTGGTGCCCGCGGCGCACCTCTGGGCGCACACCTGGGCCAATAAGCGAGTATACATCCACACGGACAACCAGGGCGCCGCCGCGATCATCAACTGTGGCACCGCGAAGGACCCCCTGGTCATGACAAACCTCCGCCAGGTGTACTATGCCTCCGTCGCTTACAACTTCAAGCCCGGGAATCTCCAATGTCGTGGCCGACGCGGCGAGCCGACTCATGCAGTGTGGCTGGCCGGCGCCCCTCCAGGCGGCGCTGGCGCACACCATTACAGACAGCCGCCACGCCCAGCCCCCCGGGCCGCCCACAACCTCACTCGGCATTTGGCATTTGGCGATAGGATGGACGCTGTAGCTCTCGACCGCGAAGTGGCGCACTACCAACGCAGCGCCTATGCCCCCAACACCGGATGGGCTTATGCCACGCACAGAACCGCCTACCTGCGTTTCTGTACCGCGGTAGGCTCCCCGCCTGTCCCCGCCTCTTCCACCCTCCTCTGCTGTTATGCGGCGCATCTGGCGCGCCGCATGCTATACAGCTCGATACGGCAGTATTTGAACATAGTGCACGTGCTGCACAGGCACTGGGACCTCCCTAATCCCCTGTAGGGCGACTACCGCCTGCTCACCATCCTCCGAGGCATCCGGTGCGAGCGCGGCGATGCCGCGCGCCGGTAGGCCCCCATCACCGCAGACATGCTGCTCGCCATACTGCGGCACATCAACACAGCGAACCCCGCCCACGCGGTGGTTTGGCCTGCGGCACTGGCCATGTTCTACGGGCTCCTGCGGCGGTCCAACCTTATGCCCAACACAACTGTCGCATTCGACACAATGCGGCACCTGCGCCGCTCGGACGCGCGGTTCACGTGCGCGGGCGTCAACCTGACCGTGCGCTGGTCTAAGACGAACCACTACCGCGGCCCCGCGTGCGTGATCCCTCTGCCTCGCATGGCCGCGCACCCCCTCTTCTCCACTCATGCGTTATACCACTCATGCACGCACTCTCCACCAGGGTTGCCTGCGGGCCCCCTCATCTGGGCAGGGAGGGCGCCCCTTACCGCCCCCCTCTTCTGGGCAGTCATCCGTGGCGCGCTCCAGCGCGTGTTTTCGTGCCGGTGGACTACGGCACCCACAGCTTCTGGCGGGGGGGGGCTCTTGCGCCCTCTTCAACGCGGGGATACCGGAAGCGCGCATCCGTGAGCTCGGCGGATGGGCATCGACGGCCTGCACGGCCTACATCATCGCCGACACCGCGGGCATTGCGCGCACCACCAGCGCCCTGGCGGCTTCGATGCCACGCGCGTGAGCCTCATGGCCCCACGGTGTGCACACACACACTACCACTACTACCAGCTGGGACATGGGACACTGGGCATATATGTATATATATATCTATATATACGTAGGCCCCTATATGAATATATGTATATATATGTGTATATATATGTTTAAATGAATGTGAACACTCAGGGGGAGTAAAATGGACTTTAAAGTCCGATTAATTGATACATATTAAACGACAATTAAAACATGGAAGCAATGACATGATATATAAAGTCACATAAGAATGAAATAGTGCGTGCGCGCGCTGCCCCAGTGGGCGGCATGCACGAAATAGCTTGTTGGCGGTTAAATGTTATTAGTGTCCTGCTGCCCAGCGAGGGGGGCACCCTCCCCCCGTGCGCCCAGCGTCATAAGTCCCAGCTGGCGGTAGTGGTCGTGGCGCGCAAGTTGAGGCTGCGGGGAGCTCGCCTTGCATATGGGGTAAAGCGGCGGCTAAAGCGCTGGTGGCACTCCCGATGCCCATGGTGTCGGCGATGACTTAAGCCAGAGAGGCATTCAAAGCTTCTGGCACTCCCACGTTGAAGAGGGTGCAACAGCTTCCCCGCCAGGAGCTGTGGGTGCCGTAGTCAACGTGCGCGTAGCCCGTGCGTTGGAGGGCGCCCTGGATGATGGCCCAGAATATGGGCAGAGTAAGGGTGCCACCTCCACCCCCTGGCCCCCCATGTCCACAGTAGGGGGCCCTGGGGGGGGTGGGGGGGGGCTCCGGGGGACAGGCGGCAGGCGTTGTAAAGGGCTTGCGTCGGGCAGAGGGGGTGCGCAGCTATGCGTGGTAACGGTATGACGCCCGCCAGGCCGCAGTATTGGTTGGTTTTGGACCAACGGATGGCAAGGTTCACGCCCGACTGCGTGAAGTGGGCATCCATGGGTAGAAGCAGGAAGGCCGACTGGATGGGGGATGTTCGTTCTGACCAGGGTGTACCAGAGCCAGCTTATTGAATAAGGGTTCCGTACTTGCTCCTTCTGTGTGGCTCGTTCCCAGAGTTTGGTGGTGGCTCGAGAAGCGGCGGCAGTCAGTCTGGTGATGTATGGAAGGATGGCTGTCTCCATGTCTGCTCGGTTGGCACCAGCTAGAGCAGCACAGTCGGCCTGGTCATTACCATACAGTCCTATATGTGAGGGGACCCATAGCAGGACTGTGTTAAGGTGTGCCTGATGTCTGATCAAGATTATGATCTGGATCGCGTCGGCAAGGGAGTGTCGGGCATTTGGGCAGGCGATCTCTTTGATGGCATTCAGAGAGTTGGTAATGATGATGGCACTTGAGTTGTGGAGGTCTTCGAGGGCCAAGTGAATGGCAGCGAGCTCTGTATCGAGAGTGTAAGTAAAGTCTGACACCCTGGTGTTGTTCTTTGTGTTGGAGAAGGGGATGAAGATTCCCGCCCCGGCTCTACCTGATGTTGGGTTAAGGGAGCCATCGGTGTAAACCATCTTTGCAAGGGGAAAGTCCACCTTCGCCTGAGTTATGGCCTTGAGAGCCAGGGAGTGGAGTTCTGGGGTGGCGTAAGCTGCCTTGGCAGCAACTAGGTTGGTGGTTCGGGTTTCCACTGGGATGGAAACCCATGGTGGCTTGTGAGAGCTCAGGGTGGAGTCTGCAATGTGGAGTCTATGGGAGTCCTTGAGGGTGGTGATGGCATCCTTGAGGCGGTAGGAGATGTGAGGGTGACCACGGGTCCCATCTCGAAGATAGGCCGCAGCTCTGCGGATTGTTGGTGAAAGGCTTGAGGAGAGGGTTCTTGTGAGGTGGCTGGTGAGAAGTTGTTTGCCTCGGAGGTGGAGGGGAGGGAGGACGTATTCAAGGAGGAGCATCTCGATCATGGTGGTGCTGGGAACACGGAGGACAAGTCTGGCAGCTCGGTGTTGGATGTTCTCAAGTTTCCGGAACTCATTCAGGAAGATCTTGTTCTTGGGTAGTCGAGTTTGGGGGTTGTCAAGCCCGAGGGCTGTGAGAGCGAGTGTGGGCGCGGCGTAGTCAAAGAGGGAGCGGACTGCCTGGCGGTAGAACAGTGCGAGTACACCGTCCTGTGCGCCCCAGGAGAAGCCGGAGATCCTCTTCATGAGGAGGAGTCTGTTGGTCATTCTGGTGGCCAGGTGGCAGCAGATGGCTCTCATGTTCAGGTCTCGGTCTAGACGGATACCTAGGTAGTCGAAGGTGGAGACCCATTCGATAGGGAAACCATCTAGGTAGAGGGGGTGAATGGTGTGGGTGTTGGAAGTGGGTGTTGGAAGTGGGTGTGGGTGTGGGTGTTGGGAGTGGGTGGGGGTGTGGGGGTTGAGAGTGGGTGTGGGTGTGGGTGTGGGTGTGGGTGTGGGGTGGGTGTGGGTGTGGGTGTGGATGTGGGTGTTGGGTGTGGGTGTGGGTGTGGGTGTGGGTGTGTGTTTGGGTGTGGGTGTGGGTGTGGATGTGGGTGTGGTGTGGGTGTGGGTGTGGGTGTGGGTGTGGGTGTGCATTGGGTGTGGGTGTAGCTGTGGGTTTGGGTTGGGTTTGGGTATTGGTGTGGGTGTGGGTGTGGATGTGGGTGTGGGTGTGGGTTTGGGTATGGGTGTGGGTCTGCGTATGGGTGTGGGTTTGGGTGTGGGTGTGGGTGTGGGTGTGGGTGGGTGGAGGCGGGGTTGGATGGAAATGTTGGTGGGGGTATCGGTGGTGGTATTGAAACTCAGCTCAGAGCTTTACAACAAAATATTTCAAACTAAAACAGATTAATAAATCAGCCGCCAAGCTCCACCTCTAAGGCCACTGACCACCCGTGGTTCAATATTTTATAGTTACCTAATTAAAATGCAAAAAAGGGCCGTCTGATGTCGTGTTTCAATTAAGGAAAGCACGCGCAATTCGATGTAGGAGGGCGGTGGTGGGTCGGTATGGGGGGGGGGGCAGATGGCTGAATGGGTGTGGGTATGGAGGGGTTGACTGCTGCCATACTGAATGGACATGTGGAAGGGAACCACCCTGCCCTCCTGTTGTAATTTGTGAATAGTACCGGCCTATGTTTGATTGATAAACCCCGCATTAAGTATTGCATCTTTAGGCGTACAAAAAGGCAACGCCACAGACGACCGAGTCATCAAGTCTGTCAATAGCAGCTGCGGAGAACAATGCTGTTCAAAGGTTGTTTTGTGGGTGTGTAGCTGTTTGGGTTTATAATTGATGAATGGTGACAAAGGGGAGTATACATATGAAGTGTGCGTATTGTTTTTGGATCAAAGGGGTAGCAAACTCACGGCCTACCGTCGTTAAGGGATGAAAGCATGGGCATGGACGTTGTATCGTAGCTTAAGTTTTTTTTATCTGGCCATGGAAAAAAAACACCCCAAAAAACAATGAAGTAATGTCGCTATTGCCGCCTTGTTAGACACGTGCGACGAACAGGTGAAGTGTACACAGGTTACCCGATTGTGAAGCCATTCAATTGAAAAGGTAAATGCCAATCACCTCAAAGAATATGAAAGCAAATATTTAAAAGGGTAGTTAAATATTGATAGGAAAATGCATATTTCTGAACATAATGTGGGTCTAAAGGATTGTATGACAGTTGATTAGGTGTCGTCTCCCTTTAAGTTTAAAGCTGCATAGTCCGATGAAGCATCGAATTTCTTAAATCAAAACACTCACCTAGATTTGATTCTACATATCTAACTTAGATACTGATACAGTTATTAAGCATGTGTTGCCACATAGAAATTATATTTTTTAGAAGTGTACACTGAATCAATTTAATAGAACCTGTTATTGCATAAGCCTATGGTGTCAAAGTTTTGCTGTGCTTACCAACATTAATGTAGCCTATTGTCACTTCAAATATCTCCAAAGTTAGACATTTTAACTAAAGGTTTCTTCAACCTAAAGCAAAGTAGATTATAATAAACAATCTAATGTATTTATCTCAGAAAAATACAGAAATTACAAACCATCGGATGATGGAACTTTAATTTAACAGCACCACAGCTAACATACCGCAACCTCTATAATAAATGTAATGCATTCATAACATATCCCTTAATTAAGCAGAAAAATACCCTGAGAATCAGTATCTGGGATTGTGACGTCATCACGAGGTTGTTCATGTAAGCAGTTCCATCCGTACTGGATCTACTGCAAAGGTCTAGAACTACTCTGACATTGGATTAGATGGTTCGGTCATCGCCGTATACGTTTCTGTTTGTTGGTGTTTTATATCCTAGCAAAATGTAATGGGGCTGTCACATTACGACGTTTCGGCTCAACCCGGGTCGACGCGTGCCGACGTGGTCGGTTTTTGGTCGAAACGTCGGTACACGTCCGGTACGTTACCGGCGCGTTACCGGCGCGTTACCGGCGCGTCGGTACACGTTGCCAGATAGCAACGTGTGTACCGAAACGTCGGAGCCCGTTGGCGCGCGTCGGGTCGCGCCGATTGTTTTGTGCTTGCACAAAACTTTCGGCGCGGACCGACGCGCGCCGACGGGTTGGAGGGTGCGTTACGGACGCGTTAGCAACACGTCGACACACGTTGGCGGCACGCCGGCGGAACGCTGGCAGAACGCTGATCAACGTCGGTTAACGTTGGCTTTTTTCCCCCCAAAATGCGACCGTTCCGTCGGCGCGTCTGCAACGTCCCGCCAGCGGGTTCCCAGCGTGACATCAGCGTGTTATCGGCGCGTTGTCGGCGCTCCGCCAGCGTTTCTCAGCTCGTTGGACGTGTTGCCGGCGCGCCTGGACTCGTTGGCGGCGGGTCTGGGCGCTCTGCCGGCGCTACCCCCATGCCGTTGGCACGCCGGCGGAGCGCCGACAACACGCCGATAACACGTTGATGGCACGCTGGGAACCCGCTGGCGGTACGTTGACACTTTGTTCCGCCGCACGTCGAAGCCCGTTGGCCACGCGCTTATAGCACGCTACTAACACGCTGCGCCGCGTCAAACTTTCTCCCAAAGCGCCGAAGAGTTGGACGCGTGCCGACGGGTTGCAAATATTTTGCGCGTTGCCGGCGCGCCGGCGGAAACGTCGTAGTGTGACAAGGCCTTAAGGTCATATCAGGAGCGTATATATTACTGCGTACTACGACCCCATTCTCTTCAACCATAGCTTCCCCCAAAAGGCCCAAGCTCCACTCACCCACTCACACACTCACCCACTCACCCACTCACACACTCACCCACTCACGTACTCACCGCTCACCCACTCACCGCTCACCCACTCACCCACTCACACACTCACAGTCACCCACTCACACACTCACCCACTCACACACTCACACACTCACACACTCACACACTCACCGCTCACCCACTCACCCACTTACCCACTCACCCACTCACACACTCACACACTCACACACTCACACACTCACACACTCACACACTCACCGCTCACCCACTCACACACTCACACACTCACACACTCACACACTCACACACTCACACACTCACACACTCACACACTCACACACTCACACACTCACACACTCACACACTCACACACTCACCGCTCACCCACTCACACACTCACACACTCACACACTCACACACTCACACACTCACACACTCACACACTCACAGTAACACGGTCACACACTCGCCCAATCACCCAATCACACACTCGCCCACTTGCCCACTCGCCAACTCACCAATGCACCCACTCACCCACTCACCCACTCACACACTCACACACTCACACACTCACACACTCACACAATCACACAAGCACACACTCAAGCAGTCACACAGTCACACACTCACCTACTCGCCCACTCACCCACTCACACACTCACACACTCACCCACTCACACACTCACACACTCACACACTCACACACTCACCCACTCGCCCACTCACACACTCACGCACTCACACACTCACACACTCACACACTCACACACTCACACACTCACACACTCACACACTCACACACTCACACACTCACACACTCACACACTCACACATTCACACACTCACCCGCTGACCCACTCACTCACTCGCCCACTCACCCACTCACACACTCACCAACTCACCCACTCACACACTCACACACTCACACACTCACACACTCACACACTCACACACTCACACACTCACACACCCACACACTCACACACTCACACACTCACACACTCACACACTCACACACTCACACACTCACACACTCACACACTCACACACTCACACACTCACACACTCACACACCTACACACTCACACACTCACACACTCACACATCCACACACTCACCCACTCACACACTCGCCCACTCACCCACTCACACACTCACCAACTCACCCACTCACACACTCACACACTCACACACTCACGCACTCACACACTCACACACTCACACACTCACACACTCGCCCACTTGCCCCCTCACCCCCTCGCCCACTCACCCATTCACCCATTCACCCACTCGCCCACTCGCCCACTCGCCCACTCACCCACTCGCCCACTCACCCACTCACCCACTCACCCACTCACCCACTCACCCACTCACCCACTCACCCACTCACCCACTCACCCACTCGCCCACTCACCCACTCACCCACACACCCACTCACCCACTCAGGAGGGAGGAAGGATGAGGTTTTGCATGGCATGCTCAAAATCAGATTTGACTGAATAATATGATCCGATAAAAGAGTAATTAAAATATGAGTTAATTAAATATAATTACATGCACTAAGAATAATTACTACATATTCATCTACCACATATATGTTGGCTATTATAAGATTTGTTCAGGTTATTAAATTTCAATCATAATCCAATTCTTCTGACATACCACCCCATCCCCTCCGTCGTGGGGTTATAGTATTAAGCCCCCCCCCCCCCCCCCCCACACACACACAATTGCAATTCTTCTGACATGAACGCCCATGCGGGATTTGCATAAATCCGGTTTGCACTTCGACATCTCTTATACAAATGCCAAACACTGAGCCTGGCGTCAAGAGAGCGCGGGCGAGAGGGGGTGGGTGAGGGAGAGTGGTGTGGGGAGGGGCGAGGGTGAATGAGGGGGGAGGTGAGGGGGGAGCTCACTCACATTGATTTGTTACAGTAAAAGCATCACCACAATGTCCCCCAAGTGCCGGCGGCTGTCTGTTAGACCCGGCCACCTCTAATACCGCATTCTAAAGTCGACACTAAGTCTCCCCTCAAACCATCAGCGCAACATCCAGCACTAACTATATAGGGTATTCACGTGATGTCATCAACCGGATGCGCAGCCATTGTGGCGATATCAAACAGTAAACAACCCATAGAGTTTGCCGGTACGCACAGTACAAAACGTCTATTTCATTCAAAATTAATAGAAATCCAGAACCCTAACCTTATAAATTTAATATAATCTATTCATTGAATATGTTTTCTATATGTGTACCAAGCGATTTGTTTTTAGGCGGTGTGGTTTTAGAGATATTTCACTTTTTCTGTATGAAGATTGCTCCCGACCATTGGCAATGCATCGAGTTTGCCGGTATGCGCAGTACAAAACGTCAGTTTTATTCAAAATTAAAAGAAATCCAGAACCCTAAGCGTATCAATTTAATATAATCTTTTTGGTAACCATGTTTTCTATGTGTAATTCCAATCAGTTTGTTTCTAGGTGTTGTAATTTTAGAGATATTTAACTTTTTCTGTCTGAAGATTGCTCTCTGCCATTAACAATGCATTGAGTATGCCGGTACGCGCAGTGCAAAACATCAGTTTTATTTTAAATTTATAGAAGTCCAGAACCATAACCGTATCAATTTAATATAATCTTACTGGTAAACATGTTTTCTATATGTGTACCAACCGATTTGTTTCTAGGTGGATTAGTTTGATAGATATTTCACTTTTTCTGTATGAAGATTGCTCATAGCCATTGAGTTTGCAGTGTGACAGTGTGTTATTATTGTGGTTACTATCGCCACAATGGCCGCACTTCCGTTTAGCGTGATGTCAGTGCATACCCTATATATACCGACTCGTCACCACACACGGATCACCCCCCCCCCTCCATCACCCCACCACCCCTCCACCCACCACCCACCACAACTCCCACAACAACCGTCATCACCACACACCCCTCCACCCACCACCACTCCCACAACAACCGTCATCACCACACACGACCAGATGCTGTAGCCGAATCGCTAGAGCCCTGGGGCCGTATTCATGACGCGGTGTTAGCGAGCCAAAACTGGTTTTGGCTGGGATTTCTGGGTTAGTGGCGAAAACTCAGTACGCAAGGAGTGCAAACACACCGAGTGTAAGCTAACACCGCATCGTGAATATGGGCCCTGACCTCCACGCGGAAGGTTGGGAGTTTACTTCTCCGTTGAGTCAAACCAATGACTTCAAAATTGATACTCGTCGCTTCCTAGCCAGGCTCTCGGCATTATCTAGATTAGAATAGGGCAAGAACTGGTTGGCTTGTTGTCAGGATAATGTGACTGAGTGGGATATCGGGGTCATGGTGCTAGAGGACTGGTCTCCCAGTGGGACAGCAGTATAAAATTGCCATGAGTGCACACTGTCACTAGTCGGTACCCGTCCTGATATGACCTTAGATGTTGCCAGGATGTAAAACAGCAACAACCAACCACACACGCCCCCTGTCGGCCCTGATGGCCCGATGGGACCACCAACACCACCACCTACCACTATTGACTGACCCCTTTCAATGTTTGTGAACATTGTGTATGCGCGTGCAGCTTGACTGCAGAACGAATGCACACTGCCATTGATTTTGTCGGTACTCGCAATGCAAAACGTCAATTTTATTCAAGATTAATAAAAATGCAGAAGCTTAACCTTGTGATTTTAATATAATTTGTGTGTTAAATATGTTTTCTATATGTGTTCCAAGCGGTTTGTTTCTAGGTGGTGTGGTTTTAGAGATATTTCACTTTTTCTGTGTGAAAATTGCTCACGGCCATTGACAATGCCTTGACTCATTGAGTTTGCCGATATGCGCAGTTCAAAACTTCAAATTTATTCAAAATTAATAGAAATGCAGAACCCTACCCATGTAAATTTAATATAATCTGTTCTTTAAATATGTTTTCTATATGTGTTCCAGGCAGTTTGTTTCTAGGTGGTGTAGTTTAGAGATATTTAAGTTTTTCTGTATGAAGATTGCTCACGGCCATTGAGAATGCATTGAGTTTGCCGATATGCGCAGTTCAAAATGTCAATTTTATTCAAAATTAATAGAAATGAAGAACCCTAACCTTATAAATTTAAGATAATCTGTTCGTTGAATATGTTTTCTATATGTGTTCCAACCAGTCTGTTTCCAAGTGGTGTGGTTCTAGAGATATTTCACCTTTTCTCTATGAAGATTGCTCCTAGTAGGTACTCCAAAGTGGGCTGATACGCGAAATCTGACATAATTTAACCATTCTAAAACCACTTCAATCTCCACTAATTCTGCTTTGTTTAAAATAACAATTATATGAAGTGAATGCCTGTTCTTTTGTCTTTTAGGGTGTTCGATTTATAATTAACATGATAAAATAAATTAGAGTCAATGGGAACTTATTTGGGTACACCATTAGCAGCTCTGTGCATATTTGTCATAATCTGCTTGCATCCAGTCTTAGCCACTCCCTTCCCTAAAATTGCCACCTTGCTGAATATGGTCACCTGAGCGAAAGACAACCACTAATAAAAGATGGAAAAGAAACCAGGCTTCATTAGCATATCAAGCATGGCTGTCTTTGAGTGGGAAATTTGATTGAACAGAAGGAGAGAAAACATTCAGACACTCATTCTCATTGAAAATTAATCAGGATCGTCCTGAAAATTATATCATCAGAAAGGTCAAGTCTTCCTGTACCTAATCAAAACAATATTTGGTCGAGATTTATATCATACTCAGCAAGGTTGGTCTGAGAAATGACCATGTCTTCCTGTCTCCTGCACCAAAGCAACGAACATGGTGTTGATTGAAGCTTCTGTTTCGACAGAAAAAGATTAATGTGACACCCATCAATGATGACTTTAGAGTATGGAAGGTGCCAGATGTTGAAAATATTTCTGAAGCCTATTGTCACCTGAGGAAATCTGTTTAATCATCTTAATAAAGTCATCTTTGCAACCTAGACTTGTAGTCAGCTAGCAATGCCTATAAAAATGAACTTTCAGTTTTTGCCTCATATTAATTCAAAACATGTATAACCATATACAGCTTTTGATTCTAATTATTTTGGAATAAAAAATAGAGTGATAGTGTAAGTAAAACAGAAGTTATGATGTTTCAAAGAATTTATCATTAACCCTGATGAAATTGAGTAGAAATTAAGGAATTTAGCAAGTTTAGCATGAAATATCTGACAGAATAACAAAGCTAATGGTCTGGAAAAAAATGGCGCCTGTTATTTGTGCAATAGAGAGTGAGATTCTTTAATATTGGACAAATTATACGCAAGATAGCTTTTGTGTGTGGACATTAAAACCTATATTTCCCTAATTTGGAAATGTGCACAAATAAGGGTGAAAAATGAATCTTTAAAAGTAAAATCTCATAATTTGGGAACTTTTCAAGACATCTATATACATGTTATATCACTGGAATCGGATTTAAAAGATATATACACCTATATAATTTTAAACACTGAAACATCAAAATAAAAAATCACTTTGGAGGACCTACTCATAGCCATTGAATATGCATTGAGTTTGCCGATACGCGCAGTTCAAAATGTCAATTTTATTCAAAGTTAATAGAAATGCAGAATCCTAACCTTATAAATTTAAGATAATCTGTTCGTTGAATATGTTTCCTATATGTGTTCCAAGCAGTTTGGTTCTAAGTGGTGTGGTTTTAGAGATATTTCACATTTTTTCTATGAAGATTGCTCATACTAAGTCATAGACATTGAGTTTGCAGTGTGACAGTGTGTCATCCTGCAGCCAAGCAGCGCGCACACGGACCTAGATACCTACGCTGACGTCATAGGAAATAGGTCTATGCACAGTCACCATATCGCTACATCGCCACAGCGCTAGATGGCTACATCGCTACATGGCTACATCGCTACATCGCCACATCGCTACATCGCTACACACCTGTCCGCCTCCGCTGATCTCCGGCACACCTGCCAGACACTTAATCCCCGGCGTGCATGCCCTCCTCGTCCGGCACCGGCGAGCAGCGTGGTGCGTGGTGCGTGGTGCGTGGTGCGTGGTGCGTGGTGCGTGGTGCGTGGTGCGTGGTGCGTGGTGCGTGGTGCGTGGTGCGTGGTGCGTGGTGCGTGGTGCGTGGTGCGTGGTGCGTGGTGCGTGGTGCGTGGTGCGTGGTGCGTGGTGCGTGGTGCGTGGTGCGTGGTGCGTGGTGCGTGGTGCGTGGTGCGTGGTGCGTGGTGTGAGGGGCGTGGACTGTGGTGCGTGGTGCGTGGTGCGTGGTGCGTGGTGCGTGGTGCGTGGTGCGTGGTGCGTGGTGCGTGGTGCGTGGTGCGTGGTGCGTGGTGCGTGGTGCGTGGTGCGTGGTGCGTGGTGCGTGGTGCGTGGTGCGTGGTGCGTGGTGCGCGGGGCGCGGGGCGTGGTGCGGGGCGCGGGGGCGTGGTGCGTGGTGCGTGGTGCGTGGTGCGTGGTGCGTGGTGCGTGGTGCGTGGTGCGTGGTGTGAGGGGCGTGGGCTGTGGTGCGTGGGGCGCGGGGCGTGGTGCGTGGGGCGTGGTGCGTGGGCCGTGGTGCGTGGGGCGCGGGGCGTGGTGCGTGGGGCGTGGGGCATGGTGCGTGGGACGTAGGACATGGGGCGTGGGGCGTGGGGCGTGGTGCGTGGCAGGGGTTTAGGTGTAAGATGGCGGCCGGTGTCACTGCTGGGCCACCTGTTGCACTCAGCAAAGGGGGGGGGGAGGGCAAGCAGGACTGTGCAAGGAATATCAACCACCCCCACCCAGACCCATACCCACACCCACACACATCTCCACCCCACCCAACACCCACCCATCACCCTCAAGCCCTCACCTCCACCCCCACCCCTCACCCTCAACCCCACCACCCCACCCCCACCCCACCCCTCACCCTCAACACCTCACCCCCATCCCACCCCACCCCCACCCTCACCTCCAACCCCAGCCCCAGGCCCAACCCCAACCACAACCACAACCACAACCACAACCCCCATCCGCACCCCTCCCCCACACCCATATCCCTTCCTTTCCCCCACCCACCCCTCACCCACAGCCCATCCCCATCCCCATCTCCAACGGTAGCCCCAGCCCCAGCCGCAGCCCCAACCCCATCCCCAACTCAAACCCCCAACCCCTAACCCCCATCCTCACCCCTCCCCCACACCCCTACCCTTCTCTCCCCCACCCAACCCTCACCCCACCCACCCACCCATCCCCATCCCCACCCATCCCCATCCCACCCCATCCCCCATCCCATCCCCACCCACCCATCCCCATCCCCACCCCATCCCCATCCCATCCCCATCCCCATCCACATCCACATCCACATCCACATCCACATCCACATCCCCATCCCCATCCCCATCCCCCATCCACATCCCCATCCACATCCCCATCCCCATCCCCATCCCCACCACATTTCACACATATAATTTTGGACTGTTCGAAACATAAGAACTGTTACAACCCATACATAAAAACAAGAAAACCTAAATTATTAAACCACAAATTGAAAAGATTTGAATCAAATTGGACTAGTGCTGCCCAGTGGCGAAAAAACACACTGCCCCCCCTCACATCCACACAATTCATACACAACATACCGCCCTCACACACCTCACACACACCACACACACGTCCATACATACATCTCAACACTGTTTTTCCCGTCCCCCACACACCGATACCTCACTACTCCATCCTTCGATATGCACACCTAACCACTAACCCCCATCACATACACACGTGCGCGCCCACACGCACCCCCTCCCCGACACACGCATCCCCATACACATATACCCCACACACCCCTATACACGCCCCCGAAAGTGGTTGTATTTATTTTACCCATCCATGCATCCATAATGTGTAATTTATTCATACGGGACTTTGCTCAGTTTGCGACGTCCGACACTAAACCAATGCTATTTGCATACGGCCCTTCCCCCGAGGCCGGACACTGTGGCGGCTCAACCACATCCGACCGCCCTGCCGTCCGTCCCTGCTACCGGCACGAGGGGGGCCGCTGCCGGTACGAGGGGGGACTCCTGCCGGTACGAGGGGAGGGCCTCTGCCGGCAAGAGGGGGGCCTGCTGCTGGCACGAGGGGGGCCTCCTCCTGGTACGAGGGGGCCCTTTTGCCGGTACGAGGGGGTCCTCCTGCCAGTACGAGGGGGGCCTTCTGCCGGTATGAGGGGGCCTCCTGGCGGTACGGGGGGGGGGGGGGGGGGCCTCCTGCCAGTACAAGGGGGGCCTTCTGCCGGCAAGAGGGGGGGCCTTCTGTCGGAAAGAGGGGGGCCTGCTGCTGGCACGAGGGGGGGCCTCCTGCCGGTACGAGGGGGGGCCTCCTGCTGGTACGAGGGGGGCCTTTTGCCAGTACCAGAGGGTCCTCCTGCCAGTATGAGGGGGCCTTCTGCCAGTACGAGGGGGGCCTTCTACCGGTACAAGGGAGGCCTCCTGCTGGTACGAGGGGGGCCTCCTGCCGGTACGAGGGGTCCTCCTGCCAGTACGAGGGGGCCCTTCTGCCGGTACAAGGAGGGCCTCCTGCCGGTACAAGGGGGGCCTCCTGCCGGAAAGAGGGGGGCCTGCTGCCGGCACGAGGGGGGCCTCCTGCTGGTACGAAGGGGGCCTTTTGCCAGTATGAGGGGGTCCTCCTGCCAGTACGAGGGGTCCTCCTGCCAGTACCAGGGGGGCCTCCTGCCGGTATGAGGGGGTCCTCCTGCCGGCAAGAGGGGGGGGGGGGGGCTTCTGCCGGCAAGAGGGGGGGAGGGGGCCTGCTGCCGGCACGAGGCGAGGAGCAGCCCCGGGTGATTGTTGCCAGATGAGTCAGCCATCGACGTGGACGACTGTTTGTTGGTTGTTGGGGTTTTGCATCCTGTCAACATCTAAGGTCATATCAGGATCGCGACCCTTGGGCGTGGGCGTCGATTATAGGTTTCGGAAAGAAATTTACTGTAAATAACTTATCACTGCTTATCACACTATTCTCATTAATACAATAGTACCTTCTTGTGTGTGTGTGTGTGTGCGTGTGTGTAGGTTCTATGTGTGTGATGAATTTATTTACCCACCCATCGTGTATGTGTCTGGGTGATGAATTAATTTACCATGCCCTTGTTTTCATCACTAGGTAGAACTAGTCCAATGTGATTCAAATCTTTTAAATTTTGCTTTAGTAGTAATGTTGGTTTCATTGTTTCTTGTTTATGGATTGTAACTGTTTGTAGATTGCAAGCAGTCACAAATCTGTCTCCAGTGACCAGTGTGATCAGCAAAGCTATGTGTGACTTTTTGTTGGTTTTAATAGACACAACTGTTTTTGGTTTCATTTCATTGTCCCTCCGATGCCACAACACCTGCTGTATCAGGACAACATTGGTCCGAGTTCATAGTTGTCCATTGCAGAAGATGCTATTTTGTTTATTCCTGGAGAAGCAAGAACACAGAAGAGAATAGTACATTAACAAAGAAAGCCCATCTGTCAAGAGTGAGCTTTGGGGAGGCTAGATTTATCAACCCCAACTTTATCTGGCAAGTCTACCACTCTTCATAACAAAACCAACCCTGAAAAAGACACAAAAAAGAACAACAATGTCTGCTTGATCTCAGTAAAGAATAGTGCATCAACTAAAATTTACAAAGGAGTAACTTTAAAATACTGATTGGTGTCAGTTACTGTATTGACTACATTTTTTATTTTTTATTAAAGACTTAATCTTAGAAAAGTTATATGCTATCGAAAATACCGGATTCTTTGTGAAATTAAGTAATCTGACTGTTTCTCCACCCCCCCCCCCACCCCCGGCTGCTCCACATCCACACATCCACACATCCACACATCCACACATCCACACATTCACACATCCATACATCCACACATCCACACATCCACACATCCACACATCCACACATCCACACATCCACACATCCACACAGCCTGACTGCTAACCCATTGTGCCCAGCCCCCTAACGCCGGCTGCACCTGATGTGCTAAGCCGCTTAGGGCGGGATTAGTGCCGGCGTGTGTGCCTCCACCCCCCGGTCCTCCTGCCGCCAAGGGCGCCGCTGTTGGTCCGGGGCACACAGCGTCTCGCCCGTGACTAAATGTTATTTCTGTGTCGCCTCGTCAGGTGTCGCCCCCCCCCCCCCCCGGAGTAAGGTAAGCCGCACCCGCCTCCTCTCGCCTCTCGCTAGAGTAACCCCTGTGTGATGTCACCATGTCACTATTGTGTCACTACAATCTAGCATCATGCTATCATGTCACGATGACTCCATAACGTCACCATAACGCTATCATGTTACAATGTCACCATCATGTCATAATGTCACTATCATGTCACTATTACCGACATCATGTCACAATGATGCCATCATGTCAGGATGTCATCATTATGTCATCATGTCACAATCATGTCATTGTGTCACAAGAATGTAACCACAATGTCACAATCATGCCATAATCATGGCACGATCATGTCATTATCATGTCACAATCATATCACGTTCATACCATTATGTTACCATGTCAAAATCATGTCATAATCTGAGAATCATGTCATAACCCTGTCATAGTGTCACCATCATGTCACAACCATGTCACCATCATGTCACCATCATGTCACGGTCATGTCACCATCATGCCATCTTTTCACCATCATGTCATCTTGTCATCATGATGTCATATTTCACCCCCCATATCAGCACTATGTCACTACCATATCACAATAACATTATCATCATTCTGTTACCATGTCTCCATATATATATATATATATAAATTCTATGTTAAAGACTATTTAAAACTACCGGATTGTTAGTGAAACTAAGTAATCTCTGATATAATAAGTATAAAGAAAAATCCTCCGGTGTGACTGACACTGGTCAACATTTGGGGGAGGTGAGGTGGGCGAGATGGCCCCACCGGTAAAGTGTGGTATTTTGTGGAGGATAATAATAATAATAATAATAATAAGTAATATTACCTTACGTAACTATATACTCGCATAATACGTTATACAGGCATCCAAAGCCAATCACCTGCCCCTGGCACCAATGAACCTGCATTGGGCTTATTGTTCTGGAGAGGCGTCCAAATCCGCCCGCCCCGCCCCGCCCCGCCCCGCCCCGCCCCGCCCCGCCCCGCCCCGCCCCGCCCCGCCCCGCCCCGCCCCGCCCCGCCCCGCCCCGCCCCGCCCCGCCCCGCCCCGCCCCGCCCCGCCCCGCCCCGCCCCGCCCCGCCCCGCCCCGCCCCCGCCCCGCCCGCCCCGCCCCGCCCCGCATACCGCGTCATGCCACACGCACCCCGGCCCCCCCGCCGCAGCTGTCCCGGGGATGACGCGCTAAGCCGGGGAACACCTTCCCGTCGTCTAGTGTTACAATGGTCAGCAGCTTATCCGTAAGGTATGTGTGCGCGTGTGTGTGTGTGTGTGGGGGGGGGGGGGGTGATGGGTTGGGGGGAGGCGACTCTATCACCAGCACAAACATAAGCGCGCCCCGAGTCAAGAGCTGCTTGCCGCCTCATCCAGCTCGTCTGACATCTGTTGACGGCCGTTTACAATCAACTTGTTGTCAGGTGAAGCAGACGGAGTCTACTGACGGGGGAAGGGTGGGAAGACATTATCTACACAAACAGCCCCACGCCACACACACACACACACGGGCTGACACACGGCTAGTGCCCAGGGGAACATGTGTCAGGGTTAACATTCACACTCACACCCTGCACGGGGCACGGGGCACAAAGAAAGGAAAGGAAGGGAGGGGGGAGGGAAGGGAGGGAGGGAGGAAGGAAGGAAGGAAGGGAGGGAGGAGGGAGCGAAGGAGGGAGGGAGGAAAGAAAGAAAGAGAAAGAAAGAAAGAAAGAAAGAAAGAAAGAGAAAGAAAGAGACACAAAGAGACACAAAGAGACACAAAGGGACACAAAGAGAAAGAAAGAGAACGAAAGAGAACGAAAGAGAACGAAAGAGAACGAAAGAGAAAGAAAGAGAAAGGAAGAGAAAGGAAGAGAAAGGAAGAGAAAGAGAAAGAAAGAACATAAAAGAAAGAAAGAGAAAGAAAGAAAGGATGGAAGGAAAGAAGAAAGAAAGAAAGAAAGAAAGAAGGAAAGAAGAACGAAAACGGAGGACAGAAGGAAGAAAGGAGAGGAATGAGAATGAATGAGAAAGAAGAGAAAGACCGAGAAAGAAAGAGAACAAAAGAGAAAGAAAGAGAGAGAAAGAGAGAAAGCAAAAGAAAGAAAATAAAAGAAAGAAAGAGAAAGAAAGAAAGAGAAAGAAAGAAAGAAAGAGAAAAGGAAAGAAATGATGGAAGGAAAGAAGAACGAAAGAAACAAAGAAGGAAAGAAGAACGAAAACGGAGGACAGAAGGAAGAAAGAAGGAGGGGAAGAAAGAAGGAAAGAAGGAGAGAACGAAAGAAAGAAAGAAAGAAATAAAGAAAGAAAGAAAGAAAGAAAGAAAGAAAGAAAAGGAGAGAAAGAAAAAGATAGAAAGAAAAAGGGCATTATATTCAAGTGGCCAGTTTGTCCACAAGCTCCTAGTTGTCCATTAACAATAAATCATCCGTGCCCACTGACCCTCCCCCACACCTGGAACCGAGCAGATAAATGACAGCCGAGGGGTGTGGAGCGGCACCTTCTCACCGGTAAACTAATCAACCCAACCCTCCTGTATCCACACCCACCACACGCCCAACACACACGGTGCCAACCGTCCCGTCTGAAATATTGCACATGTGTCAGTGTCAGGCACCGATTGTGGGATATGAATATTAACTAGGAAGGATGGCGCGTTGGAGCAAATGTCTGTCATGTTGTTAGTTTATTTGTTAGTAAATAAAAGTAATGTTGTTGATTTGTTTGGGGGTGGGGGTGGATGTTGGGTGTGGACGTGGGTGTGGGTGGGGTGAGGATGGGTGGGTGTGGGAGAGTGTGGGAGAGTGTGGGAGAGTGTGGGAGAGTGTGGGAGAGTGTGGGTGTGTGGGTGTATGGGTGTGGGTGTGGGTTTATGGGTGTGGTGTGGGTGTGTGGGTGTGTGTGTGGGTTTTAAATATTTTTGGATTGAGGCTGTATTTATACTGTCCATACCATGTAAGCCCGGATACCCAGGCTTGTTTTCAATGCTGGCCAGCTGTAGTTTTGGTGTTGTCTTATCAAGCACTAGCTGCTGATAAGTTATTTGATTGTCTGCATTTCAGTAGCAGATAGATAGTCTGTTGGTATGTTTCGCCGTATTTTTGTTCTATTCTTATTACTATGTTAGTTGTTTTCTTAAGGTTCTTTCTATGTTAGTGTTTTGGGGTTTTCTTGGGAAGAGTTTTCCGCTTTTTCTACGTAATAGATGGTTGAATTTGATTTGATTTATATTGTTGTTGGATATGTTATCTGGCTTTTATATTTCCGGTTGTCTCGCCCTGGGCTGTCCAGTTGGTGGGCCGTGACATATCACCTGCCCCCTTGTGGTGCAGTTCAGTTGGGGTTTCCAGTTTTTATTTTGCACAGATATTTTTTGTATGTTTTTAAGTCAGGGATTTGTCTTTCTTTCACCGTTTGGGCATTCCATGCCTTGGCGGCCATTTCCATCGTGCTCCTTTCATGGGCTTTGATCCGGCTTCTGGTCTGCCTTAGTAGTGGTGCCTTGCTTGCTCTGGTGTCATGGTTGGGTTAGACGCTTAATGTGTTTATGGGTGTGGTGTGGGTGTGGTGTGGGTTTGGACGTTTGGTGTGGGTGCGAGTGCGAGTGCGGGTGCGGGTGCGGGTGCGGGTGCGGGTGTGGGTGTGGGTGTGGGTGTGGGTGTGGGTGTGGGTGTGGGTGTGGGGTGTGGGTGGGGTGGGTGTGGGTGTGGGTGTGTGGGGTGTGGGTGTGGTGTGGGTGTGTGGGTGTGGGTGTGGGTGTGGGTGTGGGTGTGGGTGTGGGTGTGGGTGATATAAGAGGTAGGGGCATGCAAGACAAAGGGCAGATGTTAATTGTGTTCTACAAGTGTGCACAGATTGGCTGTGGGTGTGCTATGTTACAATTGCGGGTAATTGAATTTAAACAATGACGCAAGCTGGGCGCGGAACCGTGCATTTTGCTGCATTTTGCTGCATTTTGCTGCATTTTGCTGCATTTTGCTGCATTTTGCTGCATTTTGCTGCATTTTGCTGCATTTTGCTGCATTTTGCTGCATTTTGCTGCATTTTGCTGCATTTTGCTGCATTTTGCTGCATTGTGCTGCAGTGTGCTGCAGTGTGCTGCATTGTAAAACACAAGCCTGCATTCTGCTGCGTTCTGCTGTGTTAAGGCCCTGTCACACTACAACGTTTCTCCCCAACGCGCGTCAACGTGTTGCCTTTTTGGACGAAACGACGGGACACGTCGGGACACGTTACTGGCACATTACCAGCGCATTAACGGCGCGTCGGTACACGTCGGTACACGTTGAGTGCCAGCAACATTTGGAGCCACACGTTGGCACGCGTCGGGCCGCGTCGAGGTTTTATGCATGCACAAAACTTTCGATGTGCGCCAACGCGCGCCAACGTGTTGGATCGCGTGTTACGGGCGCGTTTGCAGGACGTCGACACACATTACCAGCGCGTTCCCGGACCGCTCGAACCACGTTGATCAACGTCCATCAATGCTGGGGATTTTTAGCCAAACTGCGTTGGACGTGTTGCTGGCGCGTCTTGACGTGTTGCTGGCGCATCTTCACGTGTTGCTGGCACATCTTGACGTGTTGCTGGCGCGTCTTGATGTGTTGCTGGCGCGTCTGCCGCAAGCCTAACGTTACCCGGCATTCTGCGAACCTTTAATGACATGCTACCCCCACTCCGTCGGCGCCCCGACAATGTGCCGATAACACGCTGATGGCACGCTGGGAACCCGCTGGCGGGACGTTGACACTTTGTTCCGGCGCACGTCGAACCCCGCCGATACCCGTTGACGGTGCGCTAATAACACGCTATTATCACGCTACCAACACGCTGTGGCCCGTCCAACTACCCCCCGAAATGCTGAAAAGTTTGATGTTTCTCGACATGTTGATAATATTTTGTGCGTTGCCTGCACGCTGGAACAAACATCATAGTGTGACAGGGCCGTAAGGTAGTGTCAAGAAGATCCAACGTCGGCTTTCCAGCAGATTTGGCAGAAACTTCACAACGCCACAGCGAAGTCATCATAAGGTTATGACATCATCCATTGGAATAGCGGCCATCCGAAGCCATATCGGACCATGTATTTTCAACATCATTAATCGAGAATTGACAACAATTCCAGTTATCAAAGACATACACAGAACCCCTTCTTTATCGTGACATTACTATAAAAATGTTCTATCTGACAAACTGACCGAATTTGTGTTATGGATGTAAAAATGTTCTATCTCCAAAAGGCTATCATGCAGTTACACAACTGTTTCTCAACTGGTATTTTTTTACTGAGATATATTTAAAATAATATCGTTCAATCTGCTTTGCTATCATGCAGTTACACAGCTTCAGTCCTCATTATCTTGAGAGCACCATTTTGTCAGATATAACCTTTTTATAGTAAGGTCGAGAATATATATTGTTATTACCAAAACTTTTGTAACCTTTCTTACCATTCGGCCGAAGGCCAGGAGTTTGGTTCCCAGTCGAGTCAAACCAATTACTTATCAAATTGATACTTGTCACTTCCTAGCCTAGCGCTCATTATTAATAGGATAGGGCAAAGACAGGTCAGCTCAGTTTCATGATAATGTGACAGAGTGGAATATAAAGTCATGGTGCCGGCGACCTGTTTTTGATTTCCGAGTTTGACACCCCTATAAAGTCACAATGAATGCACACTGTCACAAGTTGGTACCCGTTCTGATATGACCTTAGAACGGGAACCAGGGTTGGCGGTCACGTGATGTACGGCGGGCGGTGACAGAGCCGTGCACTTATGGTTCACGCAGGTAAATTAGCCGGCACGCCTCAATTGTCTCCGTTGTTCCAGGTCATCCTGCTATTTTGTCGCACCTCGTATCGCTAGGCCATGCATGGAATTTGTTGGGGTTTCATGTCCTACCAACATCTGAAACAATATCAGAATGGGTACCGACATTTGACAGTGCACACTCATGGCGACTTATAAGTTATAGTTATAGTGCGGCCCCAGTAGAAGACATTCAACCAGATAGCCTACTCAGTCACATTGGGGATGTTGGCCCGCTAACATCTGTAATTCGCCGACGAGACGCCAGGTGGATCCTGGTTCAAGCCGCGCTCTCGTCACTTGCCCTCCGACTCCCGAGCCGGCAACAGCTAAATTTCATCGAGAAACACAAACTGCTAACATGCCACCTCCTACTAGGAAACGCCGAGGACGACCCCCTGGCTCGTCTGGAGTGTCTCGGAGAGGGCTCAGACCACGTAAGAAGTTGTCGACATGCCAACCACCGTCCTCCTCTGAGGATTCCGGCTCTGAGGCTGCCTCCAGCGTGGGCATGCCGGATTCTGCCCCAGCGTCAGCCGCCGGCAGTCTTTCCGCCCTAGAAGCCAGACTAGCCGCCCTAGAGCAACAAGCTGTGAAACCAACTAGGCATACGCCAGTACCAGGCCCCTACTCGCCTCCTCCTCCAGCGTCTACTCCTCGATCAGGCTTCTCCTCATTCTCGCCTACGCCTCCACATCGCGCCCCCGAGAGGGCGCCTCCTGGAGTCTCCAGGCTCGCCTCCGACAGACGGCCGACGGTCAACCTTCCGTCCCCAGCTGCGCCACACCACGCTCCACTACTACCACCGCCTGCCGCGCCCCCGCTCTACCAGCAGCAGCAGCCTCAACCCCCTATCAACGCTGACTACCTGATCAACTCTAACCATGTGCTACATAAGCCCCCAGGTACGAAATTCTATCCTCATAATTTCGTAACCAGAGGTGATACGTGTAAAAAGATAGGTGTGGGTGAAGCGTCCTGGGCTGAGTACTTTTTCGCTATTAGGTTAATGGTCGCCCAATCTGACTTTCCTAGGGTATGGGTTCCAGCAGTGTTCCAGCATGAAGAAGATCTAGCTAGAATGGCAATCACCTGGGATTGGCCCACCTGCCGCCGCTGGTCGGAGAGACTATTCCAAATGGTAGCAGACGGGAGGTTGAAGGACGGGTGGTTAGATGCGATAGCGTTAAAGGATGTGCAACGTGACGTGTCAACCGAAGCAGTTCGAGTGTTACAGGCACGAGGGGGTGGCCAATACCCGTCTGAGTCTAGGTATTCAGCACCAACCAACCCGCGCCCGGCAGCTCAGTCAGCGGCTGGGGGGGCCCCCGCCTCTAATGCCCCAGTGAACCCCCTCCCTGTCAACCAGAGGGAGGAATATTCCAGAGACACAGACGGCAAGCCCTGTTACAATTGGAACTGGGGTAAGGAGTGCGGGTTCAACGCGTCTCACGGCACAATGCCCGACAGAGCCCCCCACATCTGTGCATGGTGCGCTTACAAATTTAAGCGCACCCTGCAGCATAAGGAGCAGGACTGCTTAAAGAAAAGGAAATTCTTAGACAAGAAAGCAGCAGAGGCAGCAGGCACTGGTGTAAGTTATAACGATATCTGCTTAAATACTGATTCCACTGTTATGTTGCCATGTCTAAGCAAGCCTAATCTTAATGAACCACGTACTGATAACATGTCGACAGAAAGTCCAATTAAATCAGGAGTATCACTAGTAACTAAGCAACCGCTGAATGCTAATCGCGGTGACCCGCAATACACTGATAACGGTAACTCGGCTGAACCGAACCAAACATTATGTATCAAACCTAATCATCAGGTCGTATCGGAGCCTGAGATAGTCAAACCTAATACTCGCTCTAATGAGTTAAACTTGAATGTTAAATCTGTCACTCTGTTGAATTCACCGCTGAATGAAAATAATCAACTGTCTTCTACTCCGCTAACAACTAACTGGTTTGACGCCCCCATTGAAACTGTATTATCAGCCTTACCCAAAACTCAGTCAAAAACATTTGTCCCACCCCCTACGCCAGTCGATTTTAAGGATTCACTATGTACTTTCTGGCCCGTTACCGCACCCTCATCATGGCTAACCCATGAATCACCGTATAGCCAAATTTATAATCAAGTTAGATTAACTGGCCTCCCTAACTACATGGGCGCAAAAATAGCGCTTCCGTCTGGACTAAACATTCCAAAATGGCGTGCAGCCCTTCTTAACTACCCAGATGTTTTACTAGTAGATCATCTAGAGTTCGGCTGGCCTATTGACTACACCTCCACGAAAATACCCATTCCCACATATCAAAATCACGCAAAATCATCTGACGATATCACACATATATACGCATTTCTAGATAAAGAGATATCTCTAGGTGCGCTACTCGGCCCCTTCCAAACGCCCCCCTTTGAACCATGGTGCCAAATTAGCCCAATGATGACACGACCAAAGAAAAATTCACTACAAAAAAGAATAATCATTGATTTGAGTTTTCCGAAAGGAAAGAGTGTAAATGCGGGTATAGTTAAAGGTTATTATCTAGGCCAGCTCTTTAATTTCCTCCTTCCCTCAGTTTCCACCCTTACTGACAGACTCACAATCCTAGGCAGGGGTGCCTGGATGTGGGGCGGCGATCTAGCACGCGCTTATCGCCAGCTCAGAGTCTGCCCGCTTTCCCTTCCGCTCCTGGGCATAGCAATTAATGATAATATATATATAGATCTGGCACCTCCCTTTGGTTGTCGAACCTCAGCATTAGCATGTGCACGGACGACTAGAGCAATAGTGTGGTTATTACGTAACAAAGCTATTTTCTCATTGTGCTACTTAGACGATTTTATAGGAATCGAGGATAACGAAACAAAAGCCAAGGCGGCTTACACCGAATTCATAAATCTAACATCTGAGCTTGGCCTAAACCTAGCCCCAGACAAATGTACACCCCCTGCTACCTCCATCACATGGTTAGGTTTCCTAATTGACTCTGTAACCATGACAGTTACCCTTCCCCAGGATAAATTACAGGATGTTTTAGATGAGTGTAAAAGCTGGGAAAATAAACGTACCTGCTCTAAGAAGCAGCTACAGAGCCTAGCTGGCAAGCTACAACACCTATCTAAGTGCATAAAACCCGCAGTTAGGTTCTCTAATAGGGTCCTTGAAGCGTTACGGAAAGCCCCCCATACAGGTCAATATACCTTCGATAAGGATATGTTGAGAGACCTCGAATGGTTTCAATGCTTCGCGTCAGCATATAACGGTAAGCAACTGTTACCACAAGCCCCAAGAACCGAATGGATAATAGAATGCGACTCCACATTAAAGGCGGGAGGGGCATTTTCCGAAGTAGCATTCTACACAGCTCTATATGACGAAAGCTTACTACAAAGAGACCTAGCAATAACCCAATTAGAAGCACTTAACCTGGTACATGCGGTCACATATTTACTCCCACAAGAACCACATGATTATCTCATAAAAGTAAATACTGATAACTTATCATCGCAACAGGTGCTAGAATCCGGCAAAGGTAGAGACAAAGTCCTATGCGCATGTGCGCGCCAACTATGGCTGGTTGCTGCCCATAAAAATTGCGAGCTTGAAATAATACACAAACCTGGCACCGAACTAATACTAGCCGATGCCTTAAGCAGGGCCCACACTCCACTGTAGCTGCCAGCACAGCACAAAAATGTGTGCCGATAAAAATCTTTCTAAAATAAATGTTACAATATCACTGAATATCCTATCCTGTACCACCTAAATGCTGTCACTGGAAGATAGTAATTCTTTTGCCTCTATCTTCCAGGATACGCAATGAGTCATCACAACAGACTCATTAAGCTCTACACATGCGCCCTGGCCCCACGGACGTGGCAAAATAAAGCGGCACACGTCCGGGTGTACATCGACTTTTGTCGCAAGAACAAGGTGCACCCGAGCTCCCCTTCGACCTACGACCTAATGTCGTTCTTGCTTTTACTATCTGACCGGCTCAAATCGCCGGGAGCAGTCTTGAACTATTTCAGTTCGGTGAAGGTGTGGGTGCTGAGCTTGGCGGGTGGGGGAGCAGCCTTTGAAGCTCCCGAGCTGAGCACGTTCAAGCGAGGTATCGTAAAAATGTCTAAACATGTGGTCGTTAGAGCGACTCCGGTCTCCCCCCGGGAGTTCAAGTCGATTATCCTGGCCTTAACCAACATGTCGCCCAGGCCACATGTCATCATAGTAGCGCTACTGATCGCCTACCTGACATTGCTACGTCAGTCAAATATCGCAAACCTGTCTGTTGGAGCCACGGGCTCACCCCATGTAATCAAGGCTAAGGACATAAGACGGAGGAGAGGGGCCCTCTTGGTGACCCTGAGGTCTTCTAAGACGAGGTCCGGGTCAGATCCCCCGGTGGTCTTCCGCCTACCAGCCATTCTCGGGTCCCCCTGCTGCCCTGTGACCGCCTGGGACAATTACTCCCGAGTAAGCAACCTCCGGCCGGAGTCCCCTGCGTTCCTTCTAGCTGACGGTACCAAGCTCACCCTGACGACGCTTACCAGAGCTCTCAGGGTGGCGTCGTACTCGGCCTTTGGAGTGGACAAGGGTCTGACCCTACATGGGCTCCGGAGAGGGGCCACCCAGGCGTGTCGAGGGGCTGGGGTGACCTTGGACCAGCTAATGGCGGCTGGAACGTGGCGAAGCTCGGCGGTCACCTCCTACCTAAGGGCGCTCCACATCTCCGCAGCCCCCGCAGCGCTCGCAACTTTATTGGTTTGAGCGCTGTCGGGTGCTGCTAGTGTACTTCCCGACTATACATTGTTTTAACATGTTCTTGTTTCAGCTTGATACTCCACTGTGCTTATGTGACTTGCTTTGAACTATACTGACGATGACATGAACAATACTATCCAAGAGGCCTCTGTCGCCGCCCAGCATTGAACTCACGAATGATCACGTTTAGCCGCGTTATTCAGCATGAACACTTACGACCTCGTTGGCCCCGTGCCTCATAGCTACTGATTGTAACTTGAACAGAGTATTTATTAAATTCTGTCCAAATAACTTATATGTCGTGTTGTCTTGGTGTCTCGTTGGTGAATTGGGGATGTTGGCCCGCTAACATCTGTAATTCGCCGACGAGACGCCAGGTGGATCCTGGTTCAAGCCGCGCTCTCGTCACTTGCCCTCCGACTCCCGAGCCGGCAACAGCTAAATTTCACCCTCCCACCCACCCCAAGTTCCCACTTGAAGGTTTGAGCGCTGTCGGGTGCTGCTAGTGTACTTCCCGACTATACATTGTTTTAACATGTTCTTGTTTCAGCTTGATACTCCACTGTGCTTATGTGACTTGCTTTGAACTATACTGACGATGACATGAACAATACTATCCAAGAGGCCTCTGTCGCCGCCCAGCATTGAACTCACGAATGATCACGTTTAGCCGCGTTATTCAGCATGAACACTTACGACCTCGTTGGCCCCGTGCCTCATAGCTACTGATTGTAACTTGAACAGAGTATTTATTAAATTCTGTCCAAATAACTTATATGTCGTGTTGTCTTGGTGTCTCGTTGGTGAATTATGCTGAGACTGATAAAACCAATCATTCCTGTTCCTATTAATAGCAAGTGCTAAGTACTACTTATGACGAGTATCAATATTGTGGATCATTGGTTTGGTTTGATCAGGATTCAAACTCACAACCTCCTGCATGGGCAGCCAGCTAGTGTTCCTACCGACTCGGCCATCCCGCCCGCTCACATGCATTGTATATTTCTTTCAGATTTATAATGCCTATCATGAACAAGCCTGAATAGTCCTGTTTTCACCATTAGACAGTTGGTCGATAGAAAGCCCGAGGCTACACTTTGACCGAGCCATGTGATTTTTAAGCTCCCACACCACATAGACATGGTATGAAAGCAACTGGCCTTTGATGACGCTATAAGTTATACACACATATGGTACATGTCTAGCTGCATACATGTATAGATACATAAATACATAATACATGCATGGATGTATATATATAGTAAAACCTCTCTAAATGGACCAGCCTTGGGACCGACTATAAGTGGTCGGTTTAGGGAGGTGGTCGGTTTAGGGAGTTAGAATATGGTTACAATGGTATTGATGGGACCCAAATAATTGATATAGGGGAGTGGTCGATATATGGAGGTGGTCGGTTAGAGAGGTTTTACAGTATATATATATATGTGATGTATAACGCATTATACGAGTATACATGCAAGGGAAACATATACTATATAAATCTATTCCTACTTGGTGCCTTGGTGGTCTCCCCCCCCCCCCCACACCTCCCAGGTGTCGGGGTAATTGTGTACATATACATAGCCAGGAGCGGTTGGGCCCGAGAGCCGCACGCCAATTATTCACGATAAATATTTGCTATTTTAATTTACGACGTGAACAAAGCCCTGCTGAACTTTAATTGCCGTGACATCTCGTCCGGACTAATTCTGATTTTCATGTCTGAGTCACTGATTGCTTGTGGCGCTGAAGAGGCCTCCGGGCTACCCCCCCCCCCCCCCCTCCGATCATCACCACCACCTCCCCACACCCCCTCACAAACACACATCACTCTGTTTAGGCACAGACACACCCACCACACCCCTCCACAACCAACATGAAGCAGAGCGCAGTAGTAATACTAGTATGCACTATGATATGTGCTCGCCATAGCTAGTCTAGTACTACTAGTACTAGTTTCACATATATTTACATTTAAGCCCGATGAAAATATCAAATTTTCACCAAGGCACTAATCCAGATGTAATTCTACATATCTACCTTACGTTAAACACTTGAGCACCTCTTACAGATGTGTCACCACATAGAAATTAATCTGAGGCAATTTAATAGAACATGCTAGTATAGTGTTCTTGTATAAGTCTATGCTTTCAGAGTTTCGGTGTGCTTGCTAAATTAATTTGGCATGTTTGCGCCTCAAATATCTCAAAAGTTTGTCATTTAAAATAAAAGTTACTTCATACAAAAGTAATGTAGATAATAATAATCAACCTAATATATTTATCTGAGAAAATCAGGGAAACTCAAAATTATCGGACTTTGCAACTTTAATATGTAACTAACCGAAAGAGAGAAAATAAAGATAAACTAAATGACGGTGACGTCATGTAATTATTTACTCGGGAAACCCCACAGCTCCCAGACACACATGCACGCACGTGCACAGACACGCACACCCACGCACCAGAAATACCACACCCTCCATTTGATCGAAATTAATCAATGTATTTTTGTGTGTGAACAAAAGTTGTGAAACGAATAATCATGAACCATCGCTGTGAATATGGCCTATGCTGCCGACACGGCGTAAAGCAACCACCAATCAATCAATCAATCAATCATGAACCTACCAATAGAGTGTTCACCATTTGCCACAGTTATTCGGCATATTTCTAATAGTAAATAATGGAGCCGGTGATGGAGGTGATCATAATAATAACAACAATAAATATAAGTTTCTTTGTTGGAATTTTACGTGCTAGCAACAATTAAGGTCATATCAGGACAGATATAATCATAATGCAGACACGAATGCACATAATAATGTGGACAATCATGTGGGTAATAGGATAATAATGTGGATAGTAATGCAGAAAATAATGCCGTTAGAAATGCGGATAATACTGTGGATAATACTGAAAGTAACAATGCAGATAATACTTCGAATAATAATGCGGGTAAGAATGCGGGTAAGAATGCGGGTATCAATGCAGGTAACAATGTGGGTGACAATGCAGTATGTGGGTAATAATGTGGGTAATGAGGATGCAGATAACAATTTAAATAATAATGATAGTAATAATAATAACATTAAAAACAACAACAACAATACAAATAATAATAATGCAGGTCACAAAAACACTAAGCAGGCGATTTGAGCCTTTCTTGTAACAGGATCAGCTATGCTGTGGTATAATTCTTTTCCTAAATATACTTTTTTTAATTCAAAATCATTTCTGTGCATGCAAAAAAAAACAACCCAACTAAACAGTAAACGCTCATCTGCAGTTGCCTAAGCTGGCGCGCCGTGGGTTCACATCTTCCCTCCGCTGCAGACAGATGTACCCAGTGGCGCTCTGGCTGCCTTCAGGCCGTGCTGACTGTCTCGGGGCTCTACCCATTCAGCAGTCCCTGGAACCAGACCAGGACATTCTCTTGGCGAGTTCGCTGATGCTTAAAGTTGCATAGTCCAATGGTTTTGACTGTCTGTCATTTTTCTGAGATAAATATATTAATACCTTACTTTAGCTTGAAGTAACTTTTATTTTAAATGGCTAACTTTTTGGAAGCAGGTAAAATTAGTTTTGGCAACCATGAAAAGCCTCTTGCACCATAAACCCCTTTCAATGTTTATAAACATTGTGCATGTGCGTGCAGCTTGGCTGCAGAACGAAGACACACTGGCCTTGAGTTTGCCGGTATGCGCAGTGAAAAACGTCAGTTTTATTCAAAATTAATAGAAATGCAGAACCCTAATCGTTTAAATTTAATATAATCTATTTGTTAAATATATTTTCTATATGCTTTCCAAGCGGTTTGTTTCTATGTGGTGTATGTAGTTTTAGAGATATTTAACTTTTTCTGTATGAAGATTGCTCACGGCCATTGACAATACATTGAGTTTGCCGGTACGGGCAGTGCAAAACGTCAGTTTTATTCAAAATTAATAGAAATGCAGAACCCTAATCATATAAATTTAATATAATCTATTTGTTAATATGTTTTCTATATGTGTTCCAAGCGGTTTGTTTCTAGGTGGTGTGGTTCTAGAGATATTTAACTTGTTCTCTATGAAGATTGCTCATAGCCATTGAGTTTGCAGTGTGACAGTGTATCGTCCTGCATCCTGCATCCAAGCAGCACGCGCACTGACCTAAATACACATGCTGACGTCATTTGAAATAGGTCTATAGACTTCAGCACTAACACGTTCTATTAAACTCTCTCAGTATCCCCTTGTAATGGCATCAGTATCAAACCTAAATAACTGTTTCGGTTTTGAAAATGTAATGCTCCATCGGATTATGCAGTTTTGAGAAAATGATTAAAAAACCAAATTTAAGCACTTTATTTATCAAACAAGGCGCAAGTGAGTCAACACCCAGCGCTGGCAGGCAGACATTCAAGTTAATTTTCCTTGTTTAAATTAAAATTTGGACAACTGGCGTGTCTGTGGATATTCCCGGGATACCCCCCCCCCCCCGCCCCCCCCCCCCCCCACCCCCCGGTTGCACAGAGCTGACAGTGACACGGGCCGGGAGGAGTGTTGTTACAAGTCGCGCTTACAAACGCACGCGCTGATTGGAAGCGTCCGCGGCGCGACCCGCTCTGGGATTGCTTGTTGGTCCAGCATTGTGCAGATGCTGCCCCCCCCCCCCTCCTCCCCTCTACCGCCCTCAGCACTGACCTTACAGTTGCATAGTCCGATGAAAGTATCACATGTTCATAAAGGAACGGGACGTGGCTCAGGCGGTACAACGTCCACCTGTGAAGCTGTCGATCATCCTATCAATCCTGCTCAATGGACCCGTTTGCAGGTTGGGCTATTTCCGTTCCAACCAGTATTCCATAATTGGTTCATCAAAGGCTGGGGTGTGTACTGTCCTGTCTGTGGGAAAGTGCACATAAAAGCACCCCTTGCTACTTCTTGGAAAGAGTAGCCTATATGGCGACAGCGTGTTTACTCCAAAGAAATATGTCAGAATGATCATATGTTTGACGTCCAATAGCCAATAATACAATAACAAATTCAATGTGCTCTAGAGGCGTCGTTAAATAAAAGGAGCCTTACTTTTTTTCTTAATTTTTCAAAAGCAAAGCCCTTATCTAGATTTGAACCTACATAGCCAACTTAGATACTGGGACAATTGTTAAGCATTTCATGCTGCATAGGAGGGCCATACTAAGACAACTTAATTGAATCTGTTAATGCTGAAGCCTATGGGGTCAGAGTTTTTGCAAGCATGTCAACATTAATTTATCATATTTTCACTTCCCATATCTAATAAGTCAGTCATTTTAAAGCAAAGTTGCTTCATACTAAAATAAGGTAGAGCATAATGACGAGCCTAATACTGCAATACTAATAGTAATTAGTAACACATTTATCTGAGAAAATGACAGAAACTCGAAACCATCATACAAGGCAGCTTTAATGTGCAGCGCTGCCTGCGCCGACCGGCTGGCGACACGGTCGGCTGATAAAACTACTCCATTCAAAACTACGCCCCCCCCCCCCCCCCCACACACACACATCCCCACATAAACATCCCCACAGGTCGCACACTTCTACATCACTCACACCCTCCCCCGTCCCACCCCGTCTCCACCCGGTCACCTCCGTCCCCACCCGTCCCCCCAACCCCCGTCCCACCCCGTCCAAACCCAATCACCCCCGTCCCACCGCATCACCCTGTCCCACCCCGTTCCCCGTCTCACCCCCGTCCCACCCCGTCCCACCCTGTCCCCATCCCCCCGTCCCATCATCCCCCGCCCCACTCCGGGCCCGGCTTGTTTAGATAAGGTATTGCTGCGGCCCCGAGCCCCGAGCCCCGAGACCCGAGCCCCGAGCCCCGAGACCCGAGACCCGAGCCCCGAGACCCGAGCCCCGAGCCCCGAGCCCCGAGCCCCGCCTGGCCCGGAGCTACATCATCGGAGGGCCGGCAGATAGCGCTCCTTTTGTGCGCTCCTCAAGTGTGGTTTGTCAGCCCGAGTGGGCGGGCGGGTGGCAGAGGGTGGCCCGCGCCCGGAGACGACAGAACACCCCCCGCCCTCACCCCCACAACCCCACACAGTCGCTCTATCCTCTGAAAAGGCGCATGGAAGGACACCGGTTGTGTGCGTAGCAGGCGTTGGGTGCCTCCCTGCTTTGAAGTGGTCCAGAAATACCTCTGCTAGCACTCTTGTCTTTCTCTGTAAATGTTCCCCAGTCTCTCGGTAGACTAGCACTAGCAGGAGCACTTGTGATCAAGCCGAGCTTCCTGAAGTATCTATATATACAGTACAACCCCATTAAACCAAGCTCGGTTCAACCAAACGATCGGTTAATCCAAACTTTTTTCGGCGGCCCGGCAAAATACTAACATTTATCATATAAAAACGTTGGTTAAACCAAAGTCGGTTAATCCAAAGTATCGGTTAATCCAAACAAAATTGTCGGCCCAGGCCACTTCCGGTACAGTTAAACCAAACTGTCATGTGGTTTTAAGGTCATCTGAGACTTTTTTTAATATGATAAATGGTAGTATTTTGCCAGGTCGCCGAAAAAAGTTTGGATTAACCGATCGTTTGATTTAACCAAGGTTGGTTTAATGGGGTTAAATTGTATATACATAGAAAACAATAATCATAGAGTCCACATACATTGTACATTCATAATGCGCCCCCGTTTTTGCCGAAGCCAAGTCAAAGTCAAAGCTCGGTTAAACCAATGATCGGTTAATCCAAACAAATTTCTAGGGTCCCTTCAAGTTTGGTTTAACAGGGTGATACTGTATAATGTACTGATATGTATGCGTGTGCACTTACATATACCTCATACGTACCTATATGTATCTATGTGTACACACATATAATATATGCACACATATATACATCGATACACATAGAATGTACATATACATATATAAATATACATATTATGCGAGTTTACGTATTATGCAAATATAAATGTATGGAAGGGAGTCTATCATCTAGACCTGGGCCGCATTCAGGCTCCGTCTCGGAGGCGCCTCAGAGATGGCCGTGACGTCACGCTAGTCTGAACAGTGAAGGCAGTTTGTTGTCTCGAAAATGGCCGCCCACATAGGCGGCGGCCATTTGCAATGGAAAGGCTGCACTGTCATTGGCTGAAAGCACTGAATGCGGCGGCCATTTTTGAGGCGCCTTTCAGCTCCAGAATGAAAAGGGAGGCATCTCCGAGACGTCACCGAGACGCACCCTGAACTGGAATAGGCCAAAAAGCATCGCCGATACGTCGCCGAGGCGCCTCCGAGACGGACCCTGAACACGGCCCTGTCCTACCAACTTACCTATCTGTGCCGGTGGCGCCACCATCGGCCCACCTTTCTTCCTGTGTTACTGTTAGTCAATTCTGGCACAAAAGCACATAAACGCCGAGCCAAAAATTTTATTAAAATAAAAGATTTTCCCTGAATATATATATATATACATATATATATTCATGTACTAATATATTTCATTGTGTAAATAAGAATAAAAAAGTACTATGACGCTAAACCCCAACAAATAAATATATATATATGTATATATATGTATATATATGTATATATATATATGTGTATAATTATATCATTTCCTATATATTCCTATATATACACAAATAATTACATTTACACAAGGTGTGTAAGAACATCCCCTCTTGTCTCTATCCAGTATCCTCACTGTACATTCATACTGTGAGTGAATAAGCTCTGTTGGGTTGAATAAAGACAGTGATACCCAACAGCCTCCCCCCCCCCCCCCCACCCACCTCATCACATACAACAAAGTGCCGTGTCAGCATCACCCATCTATTTGGGGGGTGTTTGGAATTGGAGTTTACGCTTCTGTGTAGTGACATGTTTTTTCCCACTTGTCTGCTCAAAACAATGGTGGCGCTACTCGGTGGGTCAAGACCTGTGACCTTCAAATCACATGCCGCTGTTACTCAGACTCAGAGGCCGAGAGGCTCATGTTGCACCATCACAAGTCACAGCAGGGCTCCTGTCTCCAGGCCAAGTGCCCTCTCATTCTACAAATGTCGCAAATGTGAATTCAGAGAACACATTTTTTCCCCCAGCATTGGTTGTTTAATTTTTTGATTGTTTGGTGTATGCATCGTTTTAACCTTTTATATATATATTTATATAGTAGGAACCCCCGGATGGGCGAATGAGTTGAGCGTCCGTCTCCCGTTTGGGTAGATCCTGGGATTCGAACCCACGGGTTCGAACCCTGATCGAGTCAAACCAATGACTTAAACATTGATACCTGTCCCTTCCTAGCCAGACGCTCGGCATTATATGGATAGATCAAGGACTGGTTGGTTCAATGTCCGGATAATGTCACTGAGTGGGATATCACTCAGGGCATGGTGCTGGCGGTCTGGTCTCCCGGTGAGGCAGCACTATAAAGTCTTCATGACTGCGCAATATCACAAGTCGGTACACGACCTGATATGACCTTAGATGTTGCCAGGTCGCAAAACTCCAACAACCAACCAACCAAGTTCTTATATTACAGAATGTAGCTATCACTGCTCAGGTTTTGTGAAACAAAGCACCAATTGTCAGAACATGTACCGACATTCCCCCTACGCAGTGTGTCATTGTTACAAAATCACATAGGCCCTACATCAAAAGGCTAAAGTCCACAGGCTGGCCACCAGATTAATAGAAATACTACTAATACAACAATTCTCATTTATATTAAACTTCTTCTTTACATTCGTTACATTTAGCAGGGTAAATTTCAATCACAGAAATTGTTCTTCTCATTCCTTTGCCCGTTGCCCTATCCTAGTAATGCTGACCTCCAGGCTATGTAGCGAGAATTATAAATTACTACATCATTGGTTTGATGCAGCCAGGGTTCAAAACCCACGAACTGCCAAAACGGGAGGGCGGGCGCTCAACTCATTCGGCCACCCCTTGTGTAGGCACCATCAATGTGACAATCTACAGTCCCACGTTTATCCACCTTGATTTTGATTACGAACGAATGTACTGACATGAACCGTGCCTTGCAGACAATACAATATTGTTAGTGTTGCATGGTGCTGCACTCTGGCATATCACAACTGGTAAGCTTACTTGCACTGAAAATGAAACACATCTTACGCTGCTGGGTGGTTATCTAATCCTTCGTCGTCGTCCTGATTGATATGAGGGAAAAGTAGTAGCAATCCTTTATCCTTAATAATTATAATTTCCAAAATAATGTATCTGTTCAGGGTCTTTGGACAACTTTTAATTTTTTGTTTGTTGCTGGAATATTGGCAACACAATTACCGATATGTGTTCAGAAGCGAATAATATATACACAACAAAGTTCCACTTTTATATATATGAAAATAAAAGTAAAATGTGTAGACAAAAACATAGGTTAAATCTATCACTGTTGTTGTTAATTGTCTATACATATGCTGTTTAATTGATTATTCGATATATATGTGCGGTATAATTAATTATATGAATATTATTGCTGGAATATCATTGCTGGAATATTAAGGTCATATGACTTGTGACAGGGCACACTCATTTCGACAATATAGTGCTTCCCCACTGAGAAATCAGGCCATGGTACCAGGGCACACTATAGTATTCAGTCACATTATCCTGACAATGAGCTAACCAGTCCTTGTCCTATCCTATTGATGCCGTGAACCTAGGAAGCGACACATTTCAATTTTAAAAGTCATTGGTTTGACTCGACCGGGAACCGAACTCCTGACCTTCAAAATGCGAGGCCGGCGCTCTACCGATTCGGCCACCGCGCCCGGTAGCTGTTTTTGTGTGTGCTGTATAATTAATAATAATATATATGTGATGCATAATTCAATATACGAATATAAATAACACACAGACTTACCAATATGTCTGCCTATCGGCGCATGTGCTGTTTGCTATAATTATATCCTGCAGACTAACCACTTTCCCTTAAGCCAGAACGCGACACTAGCGCCACCAACGGCCAGTTTCAACTTAATTAATTCTTCCTCACTGGTGTCGCCACACAGCTTCTTCTGTTCATTTAGTTTTTCAGGGACATAACTCTTCCTAGCCACGGGACATGTTTTTCAATCCACTCATGCCTCTGTCACTCTGTGCCGATCCTGCTCAGTGGACCCATTTGCAGTTTGGGATATTTTCCGTTCCAACCAGTGGTCCACAACTGGTTCATCAAATGCTGTGGTATGTGATGTCCTCTCTTTGGGAAAGTGCATATAAAAGACCCCTTGCTGCTTATCAGAATGAGTAGCCCATGTGGTGGAAGCAGGATTCCTCCAAAGAAATATGTCAGAATGACTGTATGCTTGACGTTCAATAGCCGATGATGAAATTCAATGTGCTGTAGAGGCGCCATTAAATAAAACAAGCTTTTGTCTTTGTGTCTTTTAATTTAATAATAGTGAATAATTATATATATATATATATATATATATATATATATATATAAATCACGCATGCATATTTCATCCACGTCAGACAATAAATCAAAGTCTATAGAATGGAGATACTTATAAATCGTGCATGAAAACGCGTGCAGTGAACCGTGAACTCATTATTATTTCAAAGGAGTTAATTGCACATAAGACAAACATGCCCGAGTGTTTTGCATGGACCGAGTCTACATCAGCAGCTGGTGATAAAATAGATAGATATACGGCACAGAATAAGTACAGCAAAAAAGAGCATGGATATACGCCACAATAATCAACTTTGATTGAAGAAGATTTATACTGCCTGTCATGGATAAGTCTGAATAGACTTGTTTTCACCATTAGACAGTTTGTCAATAGAAAGTCCAAACCTACACTTTTACCAACCCAAAGGATTTTTAACCTCCCACACCACATAGACATGGTATGAGAGCAACCGGCCTTTGATGACGCTGTAAGTTATACACAGCGGTGGAAATCCAAAGTGGCAGAGGTGGGGGCATGGGGAATTGAACCACCAACCTTCAGATTAGGAGTCCGAGCTAGAAAAAAAGTCAGACACTCTAACCACTCTGCCACAGAGAACACCAATTTACTATTAATAGTATTATTAGGTAGATATAACAAAGATGGCGTATTTTGAAAATGGGGTATTTTCTGTACGTTTTGTCTAACTAGTTGTACACTCATTGAGCCTTCATTAAGGATACTCATAATGTGCACATCTTGTGTACAGGCATTACATATACTCATTACATACACTCATTATATGCACTCATTGAATACACTCATAACATACACTCATGACACACACTCATTGAGTCCACTCATGGCATACACTCATTGAGTCCACCTTTTACATACACTCATCGGGTCAATTCATTTGATACACTCACTGAGTGCACTCATTGCATACACTCTTTGAGTACCCGTATTACACATTTCATCGAGTATACTTATTATATATACTTATCGAGTACACTCATTTCACACATTCACTGAGTAAATTCATTTTATACACTCATCGAGCACACTTATTACACACTCATTGAGTAAACTCATAACACACACTCAGTGAGTAAACTCATAACACACACTCATTGAGTAAACTCATTACACACACTCATTGAGTGAACTCATTACACACATTGAGTGAACTCATTACACACACATTGAGTGAACTCCTTACACACACATTGAGTGAACTAATTACACACACATTGAGTGAACTCATTACACACACATTGAGTGAACTCATTACACATACTCTTTGAGTAAACTCATTACATGCACTCATTGAGTGAACTCATAACACACTCATTGAGTGAACTCATTACACACATTGAGTGAACTCATTACACACACTCATTGAGTAAACTCATTACACACACTCATTGAGTGAACTCATAACACACTCATTGAGTGAACTCATTACACACACATTGAGTGAACTCATTACACACATTGAATGAACTCATTACACACACATTGAGTGAACTCATTACACACACATTAAGTGAACTCATTACACATACTCTTTGAGTAAACTCATACTACGCACTCATTGAGTGAACTCATAACACACTCATTGAGTGAACTCATTACACACTCATTGAGTGAACTCATTACACACACTCATTGAGTGAACTCATTACATACACTCATTGAGTAAACTCATTACACACACCCATTGAGTGAATTCATTACACACTCATTGAGTGAACTCATTACACACATTGAGTAAACTCATTACATACACTCATTGAGTGAATTCATTACACACTCATTAAGTGAACTCATTACACACTCATTGAGTGAACTCATTACACACACTGATTGAGTGAATTCATTACATGCACTCATTCAGTGTAGTCTTTATTATACTCATTGGGAGTAGTCTTTAATATGTTCATTGCTTACACTTATTGTGTACACTCATTGAGTACACATGGTATGTACACTCATTGAATGGACTCATTGCATATGTTCATTGAGTAGTCACTACATACACCCATTGACTAGTTGTGCACTGCCAAACTGAAGGACGGAACCTACTCAACCCAGCCTCGTCCCTCCACCTTCAGTGTACTGTGCACAATGCATAGTGCACACTACGCAGTGCACAGTACACAGTACCAGGGCGCCACCACGAGTTGGCCAAGTAGGATGGCGTCCCCTGTAGACGCCCCCCCCCCCTCGTTATGTCCTCCTGGTGCCCATGGTTCGCCGTGTACAAGTTGTCGGAGCTTGAGGAGATACCAATGTCGTAGGAGAGGCCGGGTGAAAACTAAGGGAAATGATGCGCTTAGATCCGGTATCGAACCCACACTACTGCCACTCCGATACTAGTATCATATTATGATTAAATAATTATGATTCATAACCATTTACCTGTCTAGGCTCCCTGGTGTAATAAACCTACCCATACCTACTTGTGTATGTAGCATTTCACGTGTGGAGGTCAGTGTGCCTCATTGTACTCACCCCCCTGGAATTGTAAGTCTCATACTTACAATTACAAATGTCCACGTAGTGCACTTAAGCTATAAATAATACGTATACAGCAATTGTTCAACACTGGACAGCTTGCAGCATATACAGAATACAGTGTAGATTGGTGCTCAAATAAATATATCGGAATGACCTCCATATCAGAGTCAGAGAAACACAAATAATAATTGCCTTCAAAAATGCATATAGAGCCCACCTGGTTATTCAGGCCCTCGAATGACTACTGCAGTAATTGCTAGCAAAGCCCTGAGCTCCTACCACCCCCCCCCCCCTGCATCCTCGCTTGCTCTCCCGTGGGGTCCCCCCCCCCCTGCCACCACCCTTAGCCATCATGAACAAACCATCAACACACCAAACATCCTCCACAACTATCAACCTGTTTAAACACATTGAACATTATATAAGACAGTCAACTATCAGTATAAACTTACCTTGTTTTATAAGAGAAAAAATGTAACCCTCAATGATTGTTTGAGTTGCCCCAAGTATACACTTTCTACTCGGTGCTGCTCCCCATTTTTGCATGAACTATAGTGACTGGTGCTGTACATCATATATCAGGAGCCACTCCCTTAATTCTGCAGGATCGGTGATGTAACTAATACAGCACTGATCAAACTTATATTATATAGACTGTCGATTCCAATAGTAAGATGGCCGGAAGACCAGTGCTCCGGCGCTGACAAATGTCATATTCAGATGAATAAATAATTTACCAACAAAAAAACAGCAATAAATGTGTAGCATGTGCAGAATTCTGGTCACAGCACCAGTGTTGTTATCGCAGGCTGATTGCTTATGTTCGTTGAGTACACATATTGCGTACACTCATTGAGTACACTTACTGAATACTGTGTGTGATACGCTCATTGAGTGGACTCCTTGAGGAGATAGAAATTGTGCACGAAAATTATGCTCAATACAAATTGATTATACATGTAATGTCCATGTACATGAAAGTCACTTTTAATAAAAGTGATTACATACCTGTGCATTAAAATCAGCATTAATGAAATGGATTACATACCTGGCGTGTTGTACTGTGCATTAGAATCAGCATTAATGAAATGGATTACATACCTGGCGTGTTGGACTGTGCATTAAAATCAGCATTAATGAAATGGATTACATACCTGGCGTGTTGTACTGTGCATTAAAATCAGCATTAATGAAATGGATTACATACCTAGCATGTTGTACTGTGCATTAAAATCAGCACTAATTAAATGGATTACATACCTGGCGTGTTGTACTGTGCATTAAAATCAGCACTAATTAAATGGATTACATACCTGGCGTGTTGGACTGTGCATTAAAATCAGCATTAATGAAATGGATTACATACCTGGCGTGTTGGACTGTGGCTTAAAATCAGCATTAATGAAATGGATTACATACCTGGCATGTTGTACTGTGCATTAAAATCAGCATTAATGAAATGGATTACATACCTGGCATGTTGTACTGTGCATTGAAATCAGCATTAATGAAATGGATTACATACCTGGCATGTTGTACTGTGCATTAAAATCAGCATTAATGAAATGGATTACATACCTGGCGTGTTGTACTGTGCATTAAAATCAGCATTAATGAAATGGATTACATACCTGGTGTGTTGTACTGTGCATTAAAATCAGCATTAATGAAATGGATTACATACCTGGTGTGTTGTACTGTGCATTAAAATCAGCATTAATGAAATGGATTACATACCTGGCGTGTTGTACTGTGCATTAAAATCAGCATTAATGAAATGGATTACATACCTGGCGTGTTGTACTGTGCATTAAAATCAGCATTAATAAAATGGATTACATACCTGGCGTGTTGTACTGTGCATTAAAATCAGCATTAATAAAATGGATTACATACCTGGCGTGTTGTACTGTGCATTAAAATCACCTTTAATGAAAAGTGATTATGTACACCTAGTCTTTTAAGCAGTGCATGAAAATCACCCGCACCGGAAATTGATTTTGCACCGAGTGGTATTACTATTATTATCCTGTGCATTAAGATTACATTTAATGAAAATATATTATAGATTTACTGTTTTACCAATACTAGTAGTAATACAATTACTCTTGTGGTTAAGGACAAAAAAGAACACTATGGGACTAATAGTAACACAAAATATCACATTCCGCGTCATAGGCCTAGTTATATAATACTTCTAATAATGATAGTCATACCACTAATGAATACTAATATTACTACTTTGAATTTAATTATATCTTATTTAGCAATAAGATATGTTTTTCTTTGTGGCTTTGCACCCTCCTACTACTAGCCCTAGGGGGTGGTGTGATCTTCCTGCCAAACAAAGCCATTACTACAAAAGTAATAACAGTAAAAATAAATAATAACAGTAATAACAGTTGCAATAACCATAGTATTAGTAATAAATCTAATCGTTAGCACAGCAGCCATTCTGCATCCACTATACCCTGTACAACACGGCCGAGTGGGACGACGGCTAGTTGCCTTTTCTTCCGTCGGGAGGCGCTGTGACTCGGCGACACTTGCTCATTCCTTTCCCTAATGTCAGATTCCCCTCAGCATGGGGGCCCGGGCGTCCCGACCCGGGCGCAGCGCACACCTGTCAATCACCTGTCACGTGACCCCCGGCGGCGCGGAGGGGGGCGGGGGCCTCTGCGCTCTGATTGGCCGGTGCAAATCAATGGGGGGCCGGGGGGCGCTGGGAATAGGCGGCGGGGCAATTATGTTACGGGTAAAGAGGCCGGGTGTGTTCAGTGCTGCGCCGGGTGTGTGACGGTACACACGGTACGCCTACTACTACTACGTCTACTACCGCTACGGCCTCGCTCTGAGACAGAGTATGTATAGCGCCGCCTTCACTCACACTGCTTCTTTTCGCTACTTGCAGCTCGTGGACTTTACGCTTACGACACACGGCTTCCTGGAGGCGTAGGGAGTGCACATATGCGCTACAAGCTACTGGAGTCTGGTACGTGAGGAGTAGATGGGAGTGGGTGTGGGTGTGGGTGTGTATGGGTGTACGGTCCTCCCACTCGTTGGTGGCAGCGGCGGGTTGGTTATCCTAGCGGCTGTCGCGTGAACTACATACTGTGGCCGTACCCGCCTTGCCTTACACCTGCAACACCCAGCATATATACACATATATATTATACAACACGTCTAGGACAGGTAGCCGCGGTCTGTCTGCCGCCTGCTGTCTGTTGTTTTCTCCCAGCCTGTGACAGATAGAAAGAAGCACAGGCAGATAGACAGACATACAGAACAGTCAGTGAGTAGCGAAGGAAGGACCACGCCTCCACAGTCAGTGTGGCCGTGCCTGCCAGTGACTCCGCCACATACATGAATCGACCGCCCCCACCGTCAGAATGTTGCCGGTGAACGTGCTCCCGTGGGCGGCCGCCGTCAGCCTCAGCCTCCTCCTCCTCCCGGGACTTCTCCGGGGCGCGGCCGGCATCTCCTACACCATCCTCGAGGAGCGCCTGGGGGGCACCCTTGTTGGGAAGGTGAGCACGGAACCCGACCTGCTGCGGCACTATCACGCCGACGTGCGGCCGCTGCTCAGGTACAGCTTCCTGACGGCGCAGACCGTGCTGTCGATCGCCAAGCGGGACGGGCTTATTCGCACCATGGGCCGCATGGACCGCGAGGCCGTGTGCCCGCCGCCGACCGCCCGCTGCGTCATCTCCGCCGACGTCGCCGTCACGCCGGCCCGGTTCTTCCGCATCATTAGCATCAGCGTCCTCGTCACGGACATCAACGACAACGCGCCGCACTTCCCGGAAGCGGAAGTGGAGGTGCGCATCTCTGAGCTAGCGACGCCCGGCGCGCGCATCAAACTGCCGCTGGCCGTGGACCTGGACTGGGGACCGTACGGTGTGCAGGAGTACCGCTACACGCCGGTGGTCCACTCGGCTTCTGACAACCGAGTCTTTCGGTTGGAAGTGACGGAAGCGAACAACCCAAACACCGCTTTGGGGAAGGTGCAGGACGTGAGTCTGGTGCTGATGCAGACGCTGGACCGAGAAATGGTGGATTCCTACATGGGGAGCCTGTACGCCATTGACGATGGCCCAAGGATATTCTCTGGGTCAGTGGTTGTCAAGGTGGTTGTCGAAGATGCCAATGATCATTCACCAAGATTCGACAACAGCACCTACCTGGTCACCATTCCAGAGAATGCGCCGGTGAACTCCTCGGTTATCAAGGTGACAGCTTTCGATGCTGACATTGGTGATTTCGGACGTGTTACGTATAGTATCAGCGACTTGGTGGTAGATGTACAAGCATCCAACACTTTTGCGATTGATCCCAAAACTGGATTAATCTACCTCAAAGTGAGTCCCGATTATGAGACCCGGTCCTTGTATATGCTGACTGTAGGGGCAGTTGATGGCGGGCAAAATTCAGAGGCGACACTAACCACAGTGTTGGTGACAATCCGTGACCTGAACGACAATGTCCCGGTGATCACTGTCAATGCACTAACGACCTCGGGCATGGCCCAGATCTCGGAGAGCTCCAAAAGTGGAACCTTCGTTGCACATGTCTCCGTCACCGATGCAGATGCTGGGGAGAATGGCTTTTTCGGTTGCAGCCTCGATAGTGGACTCTTTAAGCTTGAGCGACTGCCACACCGCATACAATATAAGATAGTCACCGAAGCGCAGTTTGACCGGGAAGCCCAGGCAGTGCACTTCATCCGGATTACCTGCCATGACCAGGGCACCCCTGCACAGGTCGCAGTCACCACAGTTACAGTCAGCGTCCTGGATGAGAATGACAATCCTCCGGCATTTGTACAAAGTGTATATTCTGTCACGTTGGTAGAGAACAACCAGTTGGATGCCTTCATTGTGACTGTCAATGCCAGTGACCCAGATCTTGGGAAGAACTCCGCTTTGACATATACCTTGCAAGAGACGTCTTCCCCAATGCAAGTCCTTCGAATTAACCCAACCACCGGAAGCATCTACGCCAATGTTATTTTTGATTTCGAGACCCAGAAGGAGTTTAACTTTAAAGTAGTTGCTCGTGATAGTGGAACCCCATCCCAGTCAGCCACAGCGACAGTGTATGTCACTATTGTTGACATCAACGACAATGCCCCATTTTTCTCAAAGCCAAAATATGAATTCCAGGTGCTTGAGAACCAACCAATCGGGATGGAGATAGGCCTTGTGGCTGCTTCAGATGCGGACTCGGCTCCATACAATCAGTTTGAGTTCTCCTTCCAACCCGGAAAGGCTGCTCGCCTGTTTGCGGTGGACACCCGGACAGGGCACATTCGAACAAAAGCAAGTCTAGACCGCGAGTACGAGCACGAGTACACACTCACCATACAGGCAACTAACATCCACATGGATCGCACGCTGAGCAGCTCAGTCCAGGTCCACATTGTAGTGCAGGATGAAAATGACAATGCTCCAGCAGTTGACTTCCCGAACCAGCAGAACCACACACTGCACATCTCCAATCTTGTACCGGTCGGTTACGAAGTAGGCATCATACGTGCACATGATGTTGATGCAGACAACAATTCCTGGCTTGCATACTCCTTCACGCACAACTCGGACAACTCCGCGTTCCAAATTGACAAGAACACCGGCCTCATCTCGACCCGCTCCAGCCTCGCAAACTACGACACAAAGCTCTTCGAGATGGCGGTCCTCGTGTCCGACCACGGCGAGCTGCCCAAGACCGCCACAGCCACTCTCTATGTTGTTGTCGACAAGAGCATCGCCTTCACCTCTGCCGCAGGGAGCAGCCTCCTGGGCGGCACTAACTTGACAATTGTCATCGGCCTGGCCGTCTCGTCTGCAGTGGTGGTTGTCATCCTAGTGGTGGCTATCATACTGACGCGAATGAACCCGAGGAAGAACAACAACAACCACCGGAGTAGGAGCTATACGAAAAGCAAACTACCCGGATTGAATATACTCAAAACAGCTGTGAAAAACCAAACTAGTGTCAGTGATATAAATGTGCAGTGTATGAATACCAGCACGACAGCAACAGAAAACCAGCAGTCAAAAAACAGCTATGGTCTAAATCAACAGTCAAAAAACGAGTTCAGCCAAAACAGTCAAAACCATGCCAAAGAGACGTCTGTGACACAGCCGTGTAATGTAAATAAAAAGGAGGTGAGCTTTAATTTGCAGAATGAGACAATGCAGCAACAGCCCTCTGCTGGCACTAATACGGCAGTCAATACTCTGATGGCAGACAACAGCAGCCTGGCATTGCCGCTATGGAAACCAACAGCTGTTGCCATTGACCCCTCAAAGGTAAGGCAATAGTAAAATTGACTACTAGATAATTTCCGATTTCAGGGTGCTCGTGAGTTGTATTAATTCATTACAATCGGCTTAGTGTGTGTGTGAGTGTGTGCCAGGTGCGGCAGTGATTATGTTACCAGCGGGTGTGTGTGTGTGTGAGCTCTGGCAGCAATGCTCCACTGTAGGGTGTGTAAATTAGAATTGAGCGTATTACTACTACAATTACTGATTAGTACAAAGCCAGATCACGTGTTGGTTTGGGGTCAGCATTGAGCGGACTACTTACAGTTACACCAAACCCCCAACTATTTCCCATCCATAGATTTGTCATTACCAGGCAGGAGGGGTGTTGGGTGGCATGAGTTCGGTCCGCTCCAATCCTGACTCCCCACCTTCGGCTCACCGCCCCCACCCCCCGTCGGCCCCCACACAAGTTCTACTAACTACTCCACCCCATAGATATCAAGTTTAAACGCCTACATCCACAATCGGGCTCCAAATACAGAGCTACATGTAGTACTAGTTTGTTAGTGGCAGAATTGTGCAGAAATGCTTCTTTCTGGAACCACGGTTTGTGTGTGTGGTGGGTGAAGCTATTTAACTATGGTTGTCACGTGACCGGTATTGCAGCAGTGCTCCGGCGATGACAGCATACATCATTCAATGAATAAATTATATTTACAAAATAACAAACTAGAAACACACACACTGGAGAAGGTTGTTCCGGGTTGAGGCCGGCATCCTGTAATATTGGAGATATTGAGATGTTGTTGAGTAGGGTATATTGAGATGTTGGCTTTTACACGCCTCCCTGCTCTATACACATATATTATACACAGACACACACGTACCCACATATATGCATGTATACATATACACACACGTATATACACATGATATACATATACACATATACAAATACAGTGATAGAAATAAGCCAACAATTTCACTTGTCCACAGGACAAGTCTGGTGTGATTATCGCTTGTCCATCTGAATAGTCACTTGTCCACAGTACTTACCTTAAACATACATATGTACATTTTCATTTGTCTAATGGACAAGCTTAAACCATATTCTACTTGTCCATGATTATTCTCACTTGTCCCAGACAAGTGGACAAGCTCTTATTTCAAGCGCTCCATATATGTGCATATATACATGATATATACATAACACATACATGTACACATCTCTTCACACATATACACACATATTAACACATATACACACATGTACACACATATACATACATGTCATAAATAGGGGTATTTCCGTGACGTCATCAACCGGAAACGCGGCCATTGTGAAGATATCAACCAATAAACAACCTGCCGGTTGCAGTCACATAGTTTTATTAGTAGATCATTTTTTTCAGTTTTACTCAAAATTAATAGAAATGCAGAACCCTAACTGTATAAATTTAATATAATCGTTTTGTTTAATTTGTCTTCTATATTTGTGCCAAGCAGTTTGTTTCTAGGTGGTGTAGTTTTAGAGATATTTCACTTTTTCTGTATGAAGATTGCTCATGGCCATTGACAATGCATTGAGTTTGCCGATATGCGCAATGCAACACGTCAATTTTATTCAAGATTAATAGAAATGTAGAACGCTAACCTTATAACTTTAATATAATCTTTTCGGTGAATTTGTTTTCTATATGTGTTCCAATCGGTTTGTTTCTATGATGTGTAATTCTAGAGATATTTCACATTTTCTGTATGAAGATTGCTCACTGCCATTGACAATGCATTGAGTTTGGTGGGTTTGTTATTGTGGGTTTGCTCGTCACAATGGCTGCACTTCTGTTTAACGTAACGTCAGTGCATACCCTCTATACAAATATACACATTATATGTACACATAGGGGGGCCTAAATATATATATATATATATATATATTATATATATATATATATATATATATATTATGCACTACATACACATACACAAACTTATATATATATATATATATATATATATATATATATATATATATATATATATATATACCAAAGCACACACACACTCATCTCTTTCCCTCCTCATCTTCTCGGGAACCAGGTGACACAGGGAGAGGATGGACACCTTATAGTTAGCTATATGGCATCATTTATAGGATTCAGGTGGGTGAGTGGAAGGAGGGGCCAGTTGCTATAATTATCGCCGCAGACAGCTGCCACGTCCTGAAATTACCCAACGCATGCGCAGAGTGAGTGCTGACGAGCGCGCGTTAGGTGGGGTTTCTGCGTGCAGGCGGGTAGAGCAGTGGCTGCAATAAGCGCGCGATTGCATGTTTGTATACAACAATGTCTACACAAATTGACGGCTTCGCAAAATGCCATAATGACCATAAGCATCCTTTCGCAACCTCTTTGTGTGTTATTGTGTACTACATAGGATGTCAGTGACATCCATTTCACCAAACATTTTTAGATGGCTACATTAGTCAATTAAAATTGCATTAAAATTGCATTTAGTTTCTGTCATTTTCTGAGATAAGTATATTAGGTTGATTGTTAATGTTATAATCTACTTTGCTTTAGGTTGAAGTAACTTTGATTTTAAATGGCTAACTTTTGAGATATTTGAAGTGTAAATGTGTCAAATTAGTTCTGGCAAGCTTACACAGACACCATAGGCTTCTGCAGTACCAGGTTCTATTAAATTGACTCAGTATTTCCTTTTATACAGAAACACATGTTTAATAAGTGCATTAATGTCTAAGTTAGATATGCATAATCAAATTTAGATAACTGTTTTGGTTTTGAACTTGTTATGCTTCAGCGGACTATGCAGCTTTAAGCAGGTGAAATTTCAATCACATACAATTGGGCTTCCTCATTTCACTGCTCCTTGCCCTGTCATTAATGTCAAACAACAGTCTATGTAGCGACAAGTCACAATCTTTATGTCATTAGTTGGATTCGGCAAGGGAGATTAGAAGCTCACGACTTAACCAAAACAGGAGGCGAACGCTCAACTCATTCGGCCTTCCGTCTGCTACATCAGTACATGTGTTTTCCGCTCGAGTTATATATGTTCATGTGCAATTTGGTTTTATTCAAATATGGACATTCAGATGGTGTTAATGGGTGGGTATGAGATTGAAAGAAAACGGAAAAAGGGGCGCGAAGAATCCCTGTAATCATCGACACTAATGGGGGTTCATGGTGTGTGGGCAGGCAGTTCTCGGCTGGTCCTGACACTGGGGATGATCCGTCTCCCGTTGTGGTAGATCATGGGATTCGAACCCATGGGTTCGTAGCATACCCTAGTTGAGTCAAACCAATGACTTAAAATTGATACTTGTTGCTATCGAGCCAGGCGCTCAGAATTAATAGGATATGGCAATGACTGACTGGCTGGCAGTGTCAGGATAATGTGACTGAGTGGGATAACAGGTTATGGTGCTGGTGGCCTGGTCTCCCAGTGGGGCAGCACTATAAGTCATCATGAGTGTGCACTGTCACAAGTCGGTGCCCATCATGCTATGACTCTAGATGTTGCCAGGACGTTAAACTCCAACCACCAACCTGACACTGGGACCCGGCGCCCCTCCTTACGCGACTTTGGGGGGCACTGTGTGGTTTGTGTACATTCGCCGACAATCTCTCCTCCCTCCGTCACCCAGTGCAGTGGCACCGTGCACGGGCTGTCCCTTCGCACCTGGCCGACACTTGGGTGAGGCCAAGGCCGGGAGGGAAGGAGCCCCCGGAAGGGAAGGCTGTGGAGATGGGAGATATGGTTGTGTAACTGGGGTTTGTGTAGCTGACGCGGAATAATGTGTAGCTAGACTGGAGCTGTTCAGCTGGGACTGGGTTGCGGCTGTGGAGTAGAATAATGCCGCCCCGCCCGCCTGCCTACCTACCTGTCACGGCACGGGGACATGAACGGGGCCGGGGACGGGGGGGGGGGGGCGGGGGCGGGCACGACTGGGGGTGGGGGCTGGGGCGGGATGTGCCGGGAACGGGGACCAACAGTGACGGGCCGTGGACAGGCGGGGACGCGGGCAGGACCGGGGACGCGACGGGCACAAGCCCGGGTCGGGGAAGGGGATAGGCGGGGCTGGGGACCGGGGACATCAGGGGCGGGCAGGAGAGTGCGGGGCGGACAGGAGTAGTGGCGCCGCGGGGAGCGCAGCGTGGTAATAACACGGCCCGGGATGAAAGCCGTGACATGTGTGTGAGTGACTGGGTCCCGCCGGGATCCAGCGTGGGGCCATGTTGAACTTAGCACAGCACAAACCCCCGCCGCACAAGGCCCCATCGACACAGTGGGCAACATGGGTGTGTATGCCTCTAGGTGGTCTAGAACACTGCAACCCCCCACGACCACCCCCACTGACACACACAGGGCCAGAGGTAAAACGAATAAAGGCACGTACAAAGTGCAGAGCGGGTCACCAGGGCGCAATTGCATGTGACAATTTCACTTTGTTATCTCTGTTTAGATTTGCAGTCATCCAGCCATATTCTAAGGTCACCAAGTCCAAAGATGTATATATATATATATAAATATATATGTATATAAATATATATATTTATATATATATATATATATATATCTGTGTATGGTCGATTTGTACTACTGGGTCTGAGGGGGATATATATATATATATATAAATATATATCTATATATATATACATACGCGCTATAGTTATAGATATATGGGCCCAATGAGTGTGGCATAGGGCAAGGACTGGTTCACTCAGTGTCAGGACTGAGTGCGATATCAGGTCATGGTGCTGGCGGCCTGATTTTCGCCATGAGTGCGCACTGTCACAAGTCGGTACCTATCCTGATATGACCTTAGATGTTGCTAGGACGTAAAACAACCAACAACAACTTCTGATAACATTGCAATGTGACGTCACTTTATTCTCACAGCCTCGCCCTGAGTCTCCCTCCCCCAGCCCCTTCCAGCACCGCTCCCATCCACTCAAATCAGATTCGCGCTATCTGACTCTGCTACCTGTACACAATGGCGTCTCAGGGGTGAATACATGGGAAGGGGGGGGGGGGGGGGGGGGGGGGGTAACTGGCAACAAGGTTGTGTAAATAGCGGTCAGTCAGTAAGTCGAAGCGAGTGATGGTTTTGGATGAGCCATCGTTCCTCCCTCCTCCCTCCTCCCTCCTCCCTCCTCCCTCCTCCCTCCTCCTCCCTCCTCCCTCCTCCCTCCTCCCACCTCCCTCCTCCCTCCCTCCGCCTTCCTCCCTCCTCCCTCCTCCCTCCTCCCTCCCCCCTCCCCCCCTCCTCCCTCCTCCCTCCCCCTCCTCCCTCCGCCCTCCTCCATCCTCCCTCCCCCTACCCCCTCTTCCCTCCTCCCTCCTCTATCCTCCCTCCCCCTATTCCCTCTTCCATCTTCCCTCTTCCCCGGTTCGCAGCAGGGCGCCCCCTTATCGTACTTCACGAGCATCACCGGGCATGCAACAATGATGGCTTTCCCTCACTTTACGCGCAGCTTTCAATTAAGTATGGGTATTTAATCACTGCTGGCCGGGCCCGGGCCGGGTCAGCCCCCATTTGCCCCCGCCCCCCCCCCCCCCCACCCACACACACACAGCATCCGCCTCCCGTGGTTTATGGCGCGGCGCGTGTAAATTCTGATTTAATTCTGCAGCCCGAGGAACCCGGCGACCCGCGAAGGGTCAGACACAGGTGACCTTGGTCAGCTTAAAGTTTAAGGGCACTCCCTCATGGACATGGTTCCCCACATGGTTCCCCACCAGTAGACTCCCACCAGTGTGTACGTGTCTGTATGTATGTATGTATGTATGTATGTATGTATGTATGTGTCCATGTATGTATGCATGTATGTATGCATGTATGTATGCATGTATATATGTATGTTTGTATCGATATATCTTTGTATGTATGTATATCTATGTATCCATGTATGCGTGTGTGTCTGTACGTATGCGTGTATCAGCATTGACAAGGCTGAATCCAGTTTGCTTTGACGAGAGTATTTCGCTCAGCTCCAAGATACGACTGATGCGCTCCCATGTCACATCCCTCTTCCTGTATCCTTCTCAAAAGGGCAGTTGAGAACAGCATGAAATGCAAAAAAAACTGGTTGCAAAGTCATCTGTGGTTCTTCAACAAGCTCCGCTGTTAAGGGATTAGTGATGATGCATGTATGTATTGAGGTGGCAAGGCAAAAGCACGCAATGCAAGCAGGCTTAATTTCCGGGTATTTTAATTTACTTAGATTATTCTGTGATTTGTGAAAATTGGCAAGTGATCCATGAGAACTGCATGTACATGGTTGCTCTCATATTTGTGTGTACACATGCAGACGAGGGCTGGCACCTGACCCCGATGTGATCGCTGTTAAGTCAAAGCGTTCACCGGCTAATTGCTTAGATTGTGATTGTTTTACCACGAAGCCCCGATAGAGGGCGCCAGGGGGTATAAGTTTGAACTACCTAGTTCCACTAGACGCTAGATTAAACAGACACATACACAGTGAACACGGCATGTTTCAGAACGTAGCTAATTGGCATGCAAGTTAGCTCAATTAAAATAAATACAAATGTAATAGTAGGAACAGTGTAAACATTAATGGTTTTCTTCCCGCTACCCCTTATAAACAAAAACACATGTAATGCAACATGACCCCTGGAGTATACCGCATACTAGATAAAAGATTCACCCGGTACTTGTGTAGTACACGGCTGAAGGACAATGTAGTCTAAATACGGGCGGAAATAGCTTTAGTATGGGACATGAACTAGAAACTGTGGTTCCAGGATCAAATGGCTAGATATATAGGCACAGAGTTGGTGAATTGGGAGAGAATGCAAAAAGACAAGATGGCGGCCACAGAACGCCGTCGATTTCACTTTTAAATCTTATTAAACCAGATGTTTTATTATATTTTTCAACTCACAGGTAGCGGGTAAATATGAAGACATCTACAAAGAATAAATGTTGGTTCTTAGATTGTGAAATTACGCTCTCATTTCATTAAACCGCTTTTTCGACCGTTTTTATATAAGGTTGGTGGTATTCACCCGTGTACTGCGAGTACCAGGTGAATCCTTTATCTAACCGCATACATACACCGTTGCGTCATTCCAAGTCCTTGTATGTTTGATGTATGCCTGTAGCTGCATAATACAACCAAAGTATATGATGAATAAACATGATGTGATTACATTTTATGAGTACTCCCCCACCCCCACCTCCTCCCTCCTCCCTCCTCCCCCTTATACCGGAAGACAAGCACGCCTGTAGAAAACACCCCCACACTCGCGGCGTGGCTATTGTGCTCGCCTACAAACCGATCGCTAAAAGGCACTTACAAGTCCAGCTGGCGATTTATCTTCATTTAATGTCTATACAGAACGGCGGCTGGCTTTCTATTTTAGGGATCAATTTACATTTGATTACTGACGGGAGTTTGGGAGCACGGCGTGGGTTCTGGAGGGAGTGAGGTGTGGTGTGGTGTGTCGGGGCGAGGGTGGATGGGGGCGGGGGGGTAGGTGAGACCGGGCTGGGCGTCTTAGGCCATTAGGGTGCGGTGCATTAGGAGGCTGTAGTAGGGGGTTGAGATAGCATCGGGTTCGGGTGGGGCTGGGGAGGAGGAGTGTGGGGAAACACCTCGTGCACGCACCTACCGACCTCGTTATGAGTTATATAGCGGGCAGGGAGCGTGGTGCTCGGGTATAGCGGGCAGGGAGCGTGGTGCTCGGGTATAGCAGGCAGGGAGCATGGTGCTCAGGTATAGCGGGCAGGGAGCGTGGTGCTCGTGTATAGCGGGCAGGGAGCGTGATGCTCGGGTATAGCAGGCAGGGAGCATGGTGCTCAGGTATAGCGGGCAGGGAGCGTGGTGCTCGTGTATAGCGGGCAGGGAGCGTGGTGCTCGGGTATAGCAGGCAGGGAGCGTGGTGCTCGGGTATAGCGGGCAGGGAGCGTGGTGCTTGGGTATAGCAGGCAGGGAGCATGGTGCTCGGGTATAGCAGGCAGGGAGCGTGGTGCTCAGGTATAGCAGGCAGGGAGCGTGGTGCTCGGGTATAGCAGGCAGGGAGCGTGGTGCTCGGGTATAGCAGGCAGGGAGCGTGGTGCTCGGGTATAGCAGGCAGGGAGCGTGGTGCTCGGGTATAGCAGGCAGGGAGCGTGGGGCTTGGGTATAGCGGGCAGGGAACGTGGTGCTCGGCTATAGTGGGCAGGGAGCGTGGTGCTCGGGTATAGCAGGCAGGGAGCATGGTGCTCAGGTATAGCGGGCAGGGAACGTGGTGCTCGGGTATAGCGGGCAGGGAACGTGGTGCTCGGGTATAGCAGGCAGGGAGCGTGGTGCTCGGGTATAGCGGGCAGGGAGCGTGGTGCTCAGGTATAGCGGGCAGGGAACGTGGTGCTCGGGTATAGCGGGCAGGGAACGTGGTGCTCGGGTATAGCGGGTAGGGAGCATGGTGCTCAGGTATAGCGGGCAGGGAACGTGGTGCTCAGGTATAGCGGGCAGGGAACGTGGTGCTCGGGTATAGCGGGCAGGGAGCGCGGTTCTCGGGTATAGCGGGCAGGGAGCGTGGTGCTCGGGTATAGCGGGCAGGGAGCGCGGTTCTCGGGTATATCGGGCAGGGAGCGTGGTGCTTGGCTATAATGGGCAGGGAGCGTGGTGCTCGGGTATAGCGGGCAGGGAGCATGGTGTTCGGGTATAGCGGGCAGGGAGCGTGGTGCTCGGGTATAGCGGGCAGGGAGCGTGGTGCTCGGGTATAGCAGGCAGGGAGCGTGGTGCTCGGGTATAGCGGGCAGGGAGCGTGGTGCTCGGGTATAGCAGGCAGGGAGCGTGGGGCTTGGGTATAGTGAGCATGGTGCTTGGGTATAGCGGGCAGGGAGTGTGGTTCTCGGGTATAGCGGGCAGGGAGCGTGGTGCTCGGGTATAGCAGGCAGGGAGCGTGGTGCTCGGGTATAGCGGGCAGGGAGCATGGTGCTTGGGTATAGTGGGCAGGGAGCGTGGTGCTCGGGTATAGCAGGCAGGGAGCATAGTGCTCGGGTATAGCGGGCAGGGAGCGTGGTGCTCGGGTATAGCAGGCAGAGCCTGGGGCTCGTCCTAACCAGCCACCCTCATACTATCATAACAGCCAAACGTTACCCTACTGGGGCCGTATGCAGGAGTCAGTGTTAGCGGGTTTTGGTGTTAGAGCCTGTTACCGTTTAGCTATCACCCAAATCGGGAACTGTGTCAAGTCGTATGCAGGAGCGCGTAACACTTACATTATAGCTAAACGTGAATTTATTAATAGATTTGGGAAATCCCTCTGCGTTTGTAGGCATATATTAGGCTCAAATGTATTAAATGCGATCATATTCAACAGAATTACATACGCAATAAGTGAAATTTATTCAAATTAATCCTAAATTCGAACCCTCCTTAAGGCTACCGCTGCATTGGCGGCGATATTACTAGTTATATTTTCGAACCGCCGCCGCCAGTATGGAAAGCGAGGTCGATGCGGCGGCGGCGATTTGTTTACTTTACGTTCGTCGATTCGAAAATATAACTATTAATATCGCCGCCAATGCGGCGGTAGCCTTAAGGAGGGTTCGAATTTAGGGTTAATTTGAATAAATTTCACTTATTGCGTATCTAATTCTGTTAAATATGACAGCATTGAATAGATTTGGGCCTAATAAACTCGCTAAACCTAATATTTTTTAGGGGTAAGGTAACACCGGTTAAGCCTTTGGTGTTAGGCCTAACACTGACTCGTGCATACCATTTTTTCGCCGCTAACCCGGAATTCCCGCCAAACACTGACTCCTGCATACGGCCCCAGAGCTTTAAACACTGCCTCAAAACTTCCATTTTCCCTTCTCCCATTCTTCCCTGCTCCCTCCCCCACCTCCACTCCCCATCCCACCACTCCTTCCTCCTCCCCCTTCTATTCCAATCCCCTCCTCTCTTCTCAATGCCCTTCCCTTCCTCCCTTTTCTTCCTCCCATGTATTCCTTCCCCTCGTCCCATTTCCCCTCTCCCTCCTCTCATCTCCCATTGGATGTTGCTTGGAGAGAACAAGGTGCTGACTTCCTGGTATTAGTAGCAGTAAGCATTGTGGCACCTCTCCACCAGGCCTGCAACTTGCAAAGCAGGGCGTGACCGCCACCAGACCCAGTCCCACATCTCCCCACAGTGTAACATAGGCCTGTAGGACTGCCTGGCTCTTACGGCACAGTTCGTGGCACTGCTTTTTTTGTTTTGTTTATTTGTTTGTTTTCACCGACCGTGGGAAGTCTGGTCGACGTGACAACGTCCAGCATTGCTCGTTATTGGTTCGTCGTACTGAAATATCGTTCTTTTTTAATTTAAAAAAAAAAGATTTGTTGGGGAATATTTGTTGATTAAGCACTAGTAGACATTTAAATAGCAGAAAATGTGAGGTGTTCACATGGGAAAAGTTTACGCCGCTTTATACAAGGCGGATAATATGAACCGAACTAGTGTCGCGTCCACACGGGCAGTACTTGGGCCGGAAATCGATATCAGTGCATGAGCAAGTCCATACTAACCAGCGCCAGTTTCGGTTAGTCGACGTCGGCACGAGAGAGTGTGGGTTCGACCTAGATATGTATGGACTGAATCGTATTGGTTTGGAATGGTCAAAACTTCTGCTGGGCAGTGAAAACTTTAAAATACATCATGAAAAAAAAATATGTGCACCTCTAGCAGGTTCATAGACCAAATTATATTATATAGTGTGACATGCTTAATCTGCCTCAAGTAAGTCGGTTGTGTTCACACGGGCGATATAAGTTGAATCATAAAATTTGGTTCATATAAACCACCTACACAAGTGGTTTATAAAAACTGAATAATATGAATCGAATCAGCCCTAATCCGACTTAGCCTCGCGTTCACACGCGAAATGTAACCCGAACTATACAAGTCAATTTTTATGATTCGAATTAACTGCCCCGTGTGAACACGGCTTAAGTCAGCAAGTGGGTGTTCAACTCAGTCAGTCATCAACTCTTAGTTAGGTTTATTATCTAAAACAACTACATGATTACAACTGAAATCTGCATCTGCGTTTCATATCTATGCATATAAAGCATATCGTATTGGACAAGGCATGCACCTAAACTAGAGGGGCTTTCCAGCCGACGTTTTCTGTTCCTATAAATAAGATATATTGAATAACATTGTCAGTGCTTCCGACGCCAGTGACAAATGGCACAATACCGTGTTTGTTTATAAGCCTCTTCTATAATTAGTGGCCGCTCAACCTAAAGCTATTTGTGTGCTATTTCCTAGACGGGGGCCCTATTAATCTGTGTTGAGTACCCTGGTCAATGTCACTCCACCAAATCCTTTCAGTGAGAAGGGTGCTTATGGACCCCATTATAGCCACAACTTGACCCCCAAAAAGCCCCCCTCCCCCCTAGCCGACCCCAGACAAGATGACCAAAGAGAGAGAAAGAGAGACAGAGAGAGAGAATGAAAGAATGAAAGAAAGAAAATATTCCCAAATGGCCAAATGAGCTGAACACCGGCTTCCCTTATGATGGGTCGTGGAATTCAAACTCATGACGGTTCAAATCCAGTTGAGTCAAACTAATGACATAGAAAATGTATACTTGTCACTGCGGGATGGGGCAAGGAGTCGTGGAATGGGGAAGACCAATTGTTTCTGATTGAAATATATCTGGCTTAATCAATGAAGGTAATTTCTTTTAAACAACTAAATCAAGATGTAGTCAAAATAGATCTCTAGAGTGGGTAGATAGTTTCAAAATATATAACCTATTAACACTTTTTTTCAGGATTAATATACCTGGACTTGTGAATGTGCAAAGTTGTCTTCGTAAGTGTTAGCAAGTGTGGTCAATATCACTGATATTGACCACACTTACTATCACTGATATTTACCACACTTGCTAACACTTACTAAGACAACTTTGCAATATCAGCAACCAGATACAGTCATACCTCCCTTCAATCGAGAACTCTGCATGGAGACCAATGTCGTCCTGATATAGTAAATATCTTGTTATTGGAGGGATTATTAAATGGAACAAGAACAGCATGCATTGACAAATTGTCCACAAATGGGAGGTGTCCGCTGCTCAAGGAGTTCCCTGATGACAGGGACTACTGTATTGGTTGGTGGTTGGATTTTCATGTCCTGGCAAGATCTAAGGTCATGTCAGGACGGGTACTGACTTGTGACAGTGCACACTCATGGAGACTTTATAGTGCTTCCCCACTGGGAAACCAGGCCACAAGCCCCATGACCTGATATCCCACTCAGTCACATTATCCTGACACTGAGCCAACCTGTCCTTGCCCTATCCTAAAAATGCAGAGTGCCTGGCTAGGAAGCGACAAGTATACATTTTTAAGTCCTTGGTTTGACCCGAGCAGGGTTCGAACCCGTGGATTCGAATCGCACGATTTACCAAAACGGGAGACAGACGCTCAACTCATTCGGCCATCCCGTGTTGCTTCCACTAGTTCGAGAAGTGATGATAGACTTGCTGGTCTCGTGACGTCGGGTCGCCTGGGGTGCGGATGGGGTGCGATGGGGGTGAGGTTACAAGTCGGGGTGGGGAGGGGGGTGGGGAGGGAGGGGGAGGTTCAGCCAGAGGGGGGGCTAAACCGGCCTGTAATTTACATTGCAGGTAAACAAAATTAAAACGAGAGAGAAAAAAAACAAGATAAAAGGTGCTTGTGTACTCTGGGAGTCGGTAGACGGTGATTAGTCGACACAACCCACTGTTACTTTTTGTGAGTGTTATTTATTTATTTATTTTAAATATATTTTGTTGTCGGTATGATGACGGCAACATTGGGAAAGGCTAATTGGCGCCGCAAACTCATCAAATCATCGCAGACTCAGAAATAAATGGCGTCCGTGATGTACGGCCATTATTTACCTACGTGGCATGACGTGTGGGTGGTAGGGCTGAGGAGCAGACGACATTCAGCGGACTTTTCATTTGGGGGGTGAGTGGCGGTCAGGGGGTTGGTTGAGATTTTCACAATGTTTTTCAAGAGTAGACGATATTCGGTACAGAAGTTACAGTTTGTTGCACCCCTGCGCTATATATACTGTAGTGAACTGAAGACTGGCAGCGAACAACACAATGCGCCTCTGTTTCCTTGGTAACTGCCGCGGATACTGTACAGGAACACATAGCTCGCCACGCTTCACGGCACAGTATAACGTCGCCGACTTCAGAAACGCACAAATCTGGTCTTTAACACCGAAAACGCGCTAGGAATGTCTCATTTAGGAACCACACCACCACCATCGCCACCACCACCACATCTAGGAACCAACACCCAAATTAACACACTAGTGAGTCTGATGTTATGTACGTCACCTGTAGGATCCCACCCACCACGAACGCCACCAGGTGTCTTTGCCCCATCCCACCTGCTGGAGGTGAGGTGGGGGTGGGGGTGGGTCGGGGGTAGCGCCATTGGGTCAGTGTTATAATCCTTCTGATTGGTCCAGCTCTGTTCTAATCCCGGGGATGAAGCATGGCTCGTGCTGCCCCCTGCGGTCCCTGAGGGGATTTCCACCGAACAACATGCTATTTATAGTCTCTAGGGGCGACCAATGAATGGGTGGAACACATAAGCCTGACTGATTAAGTCCCCTTCGGTCTCTCCTCATCTCTGTGTGTCTATTTAACAACAATTCACTGTCATTCTCCCTCCCTCTCTCTCTCTCTCTCTCTCTCTCTCTCTCTCCGCGTTTGCGGACGCAGTATCCAAATCGCTAGAGTGCATGCTCCCCCTGCTGAAGGTCTGGAATTTGAATCTGTTGATACTTATCACTACCTAGCCTGAAACTTGGAATTAATCGGATAGGACAAACTGGTTACGCAGTATCAGGATAATGTGACTGCAATATCGGGTCATGGTGACAAGTAGCCTGATCTCACAGTGAGGCAGTACTATAAAGTTGTCATGAGTGCGCACTGTCACAAGTTTCCTCTCTCCTCTTTCCTCTCTCTTCTCCCCCTCCCCCACCCCCCTCTCCCCCTATCTCTCTATGTCGGTCTCGATATCTCCTTTCTCGTCCTGATATCCCATTATGTGTTGCTGTGAGTTAAAGCGCCACCAAACAAAATGTGTCTTCCTTTTTCATGTTTCTTTTCTTTATTACCCCATTTTGTTACCTTTAAACGTGTTTCATTCTCCCGTCCCTCTCGCTGTCTCTCTCTCCCTTTCTTTCCATCTCCCTCTCCTCTCCCACCCCCCTTCCTCTTCCCCTCCGCCTCTCTCTCTCTTTCCCCATCTTTCCCTCTCCAAGTCCGAGTACTGCCTCTATTCATGTTACTATTGACACACACGTATTCTAGCATTATAGAGCCATTAGCGATAATATATCCAGAAACATCCACAATGACCAAACATTGCAGGATATGCTGCACAATTATTAAAGAGCAGCAACAACAAAAATAAAAATGAAAATAGTTCGGAAGGTGGGCTTTTATTTTTAATTGGCTGACTATTAGTGACGCCGGTGGCGGGTCGCAGGGCGGCGGGCTCCAACTGAATGCCGGGGCGGGATGGCGGGGGGAGGGCGGGGCGGGTCCGAGGGTATTACCTGGGCACTATACCCTTTCAGGTCTACGTAAGAGTGACGCAATAAGCCCGTGGCCTGTGTCGGTCCCATTGTGACCGCCCTCAGGGAAGCACGAAGGGGCTGCTCGAACTGTCAGGTGACGGGGCGCCCCCTCGCGTCCACTTCCCTAATTACCCAGCGTACACACGTCCGCACACCCACCTACCTACCTACCTACCTACCTACCTTCCTACCTACCTCCACGGTGTCGAGAATTGACTCTGCGCATGCGGAATGATGGAGCTTGCCTTTTGGTGGTTGACGCTGTAGGGCAGGTGACCTGCAGGTTCAGATGTATGTGTGTATATATTATCAATTATATGCATGTGTATATATATGGTATATGCATGGGTGTATATATCTTATATGCATGTGTGTATATATCTTATACTCATATTAACTTATAGGTATGTGTATATCTAACTTCTAAGATGTATGTTTGTTTGTTGGCGTTTTACGTCCTGGCCTCATTTAAGGTCATACATATCAAGACAGGTACTGACTTGTGACAGTGCGCACTCAGGGTAACTTTTTAGTGCTGCATCCGTGAGGGACCAGGCTGCTGGCACCATGACCCAATTTCCCGTTCATTCACATTATCCTGATACTGAGCTAACCAGTCATTGCCCTATCCTAATAATGCCGATTGCCAGCGACAAGTATCAATTTTATAAGCCATTGATTTGAACTACCGCCCATCTGAAAGGGAAGCCTGCGCTTTACGGATTCGGCGACCGCGTCCAGTCTGTGTTGTAGAATGTAGAGTCCAGTGGATGTAGAATGTTTGGTTTTACTACAGCTGTGATGCAATGAAACAAACTGGCCACGTGATCACAGGGAGACTGCAACCCCCACTCCTCCCACACACACGTACACAACTCTAGTCTCTGCCAGCACTCATTACCACCGTCACCCGTCAGCCTGGTTCACCATTACCTTACTCGGTCAGGCATGCAATACCAGAGGGTAGCCTCTACTTCTATGTCTACCTGCTCCAGTTTGTTCCAAGTCCTGCCATACATTTCCATGACAACGCGACTAGCAACTGGCGGTGGTCGCTGATTGGGACTTCCAACTTCAGCTTTCAAGTGTTGCTTAAACGGTTCAATAGCCGACGTTGTGTAATCTGGCCACACCGAGCGGAAATGGCCAACTGCGCATGCGTGGTGGGAATATGGGTTGCGAATGTGGGGGTTTGGATTTGGGTTTGTGTGGCCATGATTACAATATGTCGGATATCGCGTACCGTGGTGCATCTCGGGACGTGAAACTGCTGGATTCACGGCCAAGTCGTAAAAGAAGCGCGGAGAGGTCATTATAAATGAGCTCGGTCGTGGTGGTGGTGGGGGGGGGTCATGTTTGAAAATGTTTGAAAATAACATGGTGAGATCATTTTATAAAACAGCACATCGGGTCATTATAGAACACCGAAGGATGAGGTCATTTTTAGAATACAGCACGATAAAAACCATCACGTTGGCGTCATTACAACATTTGAAAACAGGAAAACTGATGGATTGAGTCTATACTAATTATTAGTGAATTATATCACAATAGTTCAAATATTTTGTCCTTTTAATTCCTTTCTTGTATAATTGAGAGGTGGTACACTTACTGACTTAATAATCACGCGCATGCATACCACACCCTCACCTCAGTGGTTCCTTAATACTAGGCAGTGTAAGTCAAAGTACCCTGTAGTTGTGAGGCAGCCTTGGCTGTCTTATTGTTTACTCCTTGGTGATATAGTGTCATGTCATTGTAATTTGTAGGGGTGATAGATTCAAGTACAGCAATGAACATATCAAGTGCAGCAATGAAAATATCAAGTGCAGCAATGAAAATATCAAGTGCAGCAGTAGGATCAAGTGAAACAATTGAATTAAGTGTATCTCTAGAATTAAGTGTTGCACTAGCAGTATGATCAAGTGAAACAGTTGAATTAAGTGTATCACTAGAAGTAAGTGTTGCACAAGCAGTAGAATCAAGTGCAACCAGTTGAATTAAGTGGATCACGAGAATTAAGTAGTAGAATCAAGTGCAACCAGTGCGTTCTGACACGATCCCATTCATCAAAACTACCAACATGAAGTGAGCTTGAATGGCTACTTGATTGAGCCCCAAGCAGACTATTCAATGTTAACAAAATTAGAAAAGCATTCACCCTTTCATTCATGTAACTAACATTCCAAAGTAGTGGCTGGGGGCGGGGACCACCCACCCAACTGCTCCACCCCCCCCCCCCCCACCCCCCGGACTGACCAGCGGTCAGTCGGGTGGTCAGCAGGTGCATGTATGCAGGTGAGGCTCACCACCTTTGCACCTGATGGGTCGTCTCACTCAGGGTTTCCATGCCAACCAGGTGTTCGCGGGCGGGCACTGGGCACGCCCGGCGGAGTCTGAAGAGGTTCGTACCCGGCGTTCACGGTGGCGCGCCCAGTTCGCGCCGGGGTGTCAAACACCGCCCTCCGCCCAAACCCACGCCCCCCTGTCGGAACCCCCGCTCCGCCCCGCGCCGGCTACGGCGGGCAAACATGCACAGACAGACGCACGTACACTGAAGCGCCCTCTGTAGTGAACTCTTCTCCTGTTCGGCACACCGACTGGAGTGAATGATTCCCGCTAATCCCGCCCCGGACGTAGGGGTGGGGGTGAGGGGTGGGTGGGGTGGGTGTTTGGACGCAGTAGCGTCAGATGACGTAGGTAGTGCACGCGTGTAGTGCACATGGGTAGTGCATATGTGTAGTGCACGTGGGTAGTGCATATGCGTAGTGCACGTGGGTAGTGCACGTGGGTAGTGCACGTGGTAGTACACGTGGGTAGTGCACGTGGTAGTACACGTGGGTAGTGCACATGGGTAGTACGCGCGTATAGTGCACGTGGGTAGTGCACGTGGTAGTACACGTGGGTGGGACGAGTGGATGAAGTTGTAGGAATTAGCGCCCCCTCCCCCTATGTTGTCCCCTTTGTGGGTGGTGGGTACTTTACTGGTAGTTTCTTTGCAGAGCAGTCATAACACTTAACAGAGCATGCTCCTGCTACACTGGAGAATGTGGTCTGTCTCCAGATCAGGATATGATAATGATATGTCGCTATTATCGCGAAGCCAGTTAAATATCTATATATGCTACATAAGTTGCTGTCTACGAGTACGAGAGAGGGGGAGAGATAGAGCCAAAGGAGAGAGATAGAGCGAGGGGGAGAGATAGAGAGATAGAGCGAGGGGGGGGGAGAGAAAAGACCAGCAAAGCACCATTAACTACAATAGTATGATCTCTTTAAAAATAGTGTTTTCCCAAATTCGTTAATGATTGAAGCCAATATAATGGTGTGATTATATGAATGTCAACTGTACTTTTCTCTCCTGTAATGTTCAATAACAGCATCAAATTGTCTAAATCAATGCATGTAACTAGATTTGACCCCACACACCCATTTGAGGCATATATCATGTGATTAAGTGGGAAATCAAATCCTGGGCCACGTTCAGGGTACGCCTCCGAGACGGCTCCAAGACATCTTGGCCTATATATGCGTTCATGGTACGCCTCCGCATTGTCTCGGGAAATGTCTCCCTTTTCACACAGGAGACAAAAAGCGCCTCGAAAATGGCCACCAAATTCAGTGGTTTCAACCAATCAGAGCTCTTCTTTTCAATTGCAAATGGCTGCACCCTATGGAGGCTGATTTTTTGGAGGCAGCCACCAGCTAAAGTCTTTCAGACTAGCGTGGCGTCAGGAATTTCTCTGAGCCGTACCTTGAACGTGGCCCTCGTCCCGGCGACTCGGACTCCCAGTGGGACAGCACTATAAAGTAGCCATGACTGCGCACTGTCACAAGTTGGTAAAAACCTAGATTTGTTTTCAAATATATATTTATGCCGATGAATGACATCATTTTGTGTGAATATGGGGGTTTTTGTGAGTTTTTGTATTGGTGTAAAGCGACAAGATATTATCTTGAGTGAAGAGAAAGGAAACATACGAGAGTTGTCTTTAAAAGATATATATAATAAAAGAGTAATAATATTTCATAGTCATAATCAGAATGAAGATAAACTATTTCCCCGGTTACTGATGAGTGACAACATCATTTTGTGTGTATATGTTGGTTTTTTGGGGTGTTTTTCTTGATTAGTGTAAAGTGACAAGAGATAATGCCATCTGCCATGGATCTCTTGCCGGGCGCTGGGGTGGCGATACAAGCCGACGTTATCTGACGGGTATCGGCGGGACTGCTTAATCTGTCTGTCTGGGTGGGTGGGTGGAGGGATGGGTGGGACTCTGGGAGTGACTAGACCACGTGATCCATGGCGGGCATTCCTGTCTGGTCCGAGCATGGGTTATGCTGCTCTTTGTTACTGTTAGTGCTTGCTTTCTTTCTTTCGTTCTTTCGTTCTCTTATTCATTCTTTCTTTCTTTCTTTATGTTCACAGTTTTGGAATGGGTGGGTTATGTATCTTTTCCTATTTTTCCTATTTTTATTTCTATGGGAATGGTATGGGGAATGTGGGGTTGTGAGGATATGGCACGGCTTATATTCAGAGATAGTGGATGCAATGTGACAATGGAGATGGTGGGGTGAGGGTGTGTGTGTGGGTGTGGGTTGAACCGGTATAAGCATGAACGCGGGCAAGTAGGATGGCATGTGTATGGAGGGGGCTGTAAAAGGATGGTGGGTAGTGGGTGGGTGGGTAAATTAGAGTTAGTTGTGGTTAAACGTGTGCCAGGTGTGAATGGGTGGCGAGCACTCCACCACCTATTATCACACCCCGGCCCGTACTCCGTCACACCCGACGACTGCCTCACTTGTGCCACACCTCACACCTACGACACACCACTCTCCTCCACCACACACCTATTTCAGCCGTAAATTAAGCCCGACTGCGCAGCCATCTGCGCATTTCCGGCGAGGACGCTTCCGTCCACATTACACGGTGGCGTTTATATGCTGCTGCGGTCAGTAAAGGCCCGGTCACATACACGTTAGTGGACGTAGTTGAACGTAGTGGAGGCTAATGTAGTTAAGCGTAGTTGAACATACCGGCATCCATACTTCTCCTTGGTAATAAACGTAGGTGGGCCGTGAGTTCCGATTTAATCTTTGGACATGTTCAAAAGAGGGCTACATTAGGGGCTGAATATGCATCCGTGATGGTAGCATACTCTAGAATACTTGGATGAAGCCCTTGTCACATAGCCATTAGTGGATGTAGGTGAACATAGTGGAGGTTAATGTAGTTGAATGTACCAGCATCCATACCATAACGTATTTATCCATACCGTAATATATTTATCCGTACTGTAACGTATTTATCCGTACCAAAACCTGCAATACCTTAACGTATTTCAACGTAATTTAACATACTTACACCACTTTTGACCCACGTTAGCCTCCACTATGTTCCCCTACATTCAAGTACGTTCACAAACGTGTATGTGACCAGGGCATAACAGACTTCACGGGTTTATTATTTTAAAATATAACCTCAAGCTCAGATGGAAAATGACTTTACCGAGGACAGGACACCAATCTCTTTTTGGCAGTGGTATGAAAGGTAAAGACATGTTGGCTCAATATTAGGGAAATATGACTATGTAGGTTAGCAAAGTATGCGGTCATAATGCAAGCAACTTGGTCTCACGGTGCGGCAGCACTATGAAGTGATCATGGTTGCATGCTCTCACAAGCTTCAGTTGCTTCCAACAACATTCACATGGATGTCATTGTCAATAATGGGGTTTATCGTTGTAAACACAACCAACCGCCCTTATCACACAATGTCACTGTCACAAGTCGGTACCAGGCCTGGTATGACCTTTAATGTTGCAAGGACTTAAACACCCAACAAACAAGCACTGTCACTCATGCTGGCCAACACTATTACACAGTCAGTTGCACCACCAACTTACAGGACACACTCACATACTCACCCATACAACATACCCACATACCGAATCGGTAGAGCGCAGACTTCCCATGCAGAAGGCTGGGACTTCGAATACTAGCTGAGTCAAACCAATGACTTACAAAATTAATACTTGTCTTTACATATCCTGGTGCTCGGTATTACTAGAATATGGCAAGGACTGATTAGCTCAGTTCCGGGATAATGTGACTTAGAAATTGGGTCATGGTGCCAGCATCCTCGTCTTCTAGTAGGTACTCCAAAGTGATTTCTATTTTCAACAGGTCAATATTACAAGTTATATATCGGTACAGATCTTTTAAATTGGATCTCAATGATATAAAAATCATTTAGATCGATTGAATAGCTGCAAAGTTATGAGTGTTTAAAGATTTATTTTTTTACCCGGATTTGTGCACATTTCCAAATTCGCCAAATCTTGGTTTTTAGGGTCCCACCTGGAAGCTATTTTGCATATGATCTGTCCAATATTAAAGAATCTCATTCTCTATAGCACAAATAAGAAGCTCAATTTTTTACAGACCATCACTGTTAGTATTCTTTCTGAAATTTCATGTCAAACTTGCTAAATTCCTTAATTTCCAGCAACCCAATAATAAATTCAGTAAAATATAGAAAAATAGCATAGCTCCCATTCTAATTGTCCTAATACAGCAATCTTTATACCAAAATAACCAGAATTAAAAGCTCTACATGATGACATACGTTTCTAACTGATCAGAAAAAGAAAGCCAACATTCACTTTTAGGCATCGCGAGCTGACAATAAAATTAAGAAAAATAGCATAACTCCCGTTCTAATTGTCCTATCACTGCAATCGTTATACCAAAATAACCAGAATTAAAAGCTCTACATGGTGACATCATTTTGTAACTGATCAGAGAAAGAAAGACAACATTCACTTTTAGGCATCGCGAGCTGACAATAGCCACATTCTTGCAGCAGTCACTTCTCAGACCAACCTTGATGCGCATGATATAAATCTCAACCAAATATTGTTCTGGTTAGGTAGAGGAAGACTTAAGCTTTCTGATGATATCATTTTCAAAACGATCCTGATCAATTTTCAAGGAGGATTAATGTCTTAATGTTTTCACTCCTTCAGTTCAATCAAATTTCCCACTCAGAAACACTCATGCTTGATATGCTAATGAAGCCTAGATTCTTCTCTATCTTTTATTGGTGGTTATTTTTAGCTCAGGTCAATGTACTCACCAAGCCATCAAGTTTAGGGAAGGGAGTAGCTCAGACTGGATGAAAACAAAATCGGCGAGCATGCTCAGAGCTGCCGATGGTACCCGCCAACAAGTGTCCATTGACTGTGATTTATTTCATAATGATAATTAAAAATCAGACAGCCGAAAAGACAAAAGAACAAGCTTTAATTTGATATAATTTTTATTTCAAACCAAGCAGAATTAGTGGAGACTCAAGCTTTTTAAAATGGTTAAAATAGGTCAAATTTCGCGCTGCGGACACCGTATACGCCCACTTTGGAGTACCTACTTCTAGTGGAGCAGCACTATACAAGTCACCATGACCGTTACAAGTCGGTACCCGTCCTGATAGTGATATGACCTCAGATGGTTGTTTGGAAGTATACATCCCGGCGTCATCTAAGGTCATATCAGGATGGGTACCGACTTGTGACAGTGCGCACTCATGGTGACTTTATAGTGCTGCCCCACTGGGAGACCATTCCATCAGCACCATGAACTGATATCCCACTGTCATATTATCCTGACACTCAGCCAACCAGTCCTTGCCATGGCCTCCTAATAGTAATAATGCCGAGCGCCTGGCTAGGAAGTGACAAGTATACATTTTTACATAATTGTTTTGACTCGACCAGAGTTCGAACCCCACTATCTACCAAAACGGGAGACGGACGCTCAACTCATTCGGCCATTGCATCCCGTCTGGTGTAATACTAATATGACCTGAGATGTTGCAAGGGTGTAAAACCACACAAAATAAACATGCCTACATACAACATACACGCACACTCACACCAATTTACACACAACACAGCCATGTACAACACACCCACACCCACAACACACTTATGCACATGCAACACACCCACTCATCCACACCAACACCCACACACAACACCCACGCACAGCACCGACGGCGCGTCACCTCTCCCCCGACCGCCTCGCCCCGCTCGCCGCGCTTTAGTTACCGGTCCCCGGCCACCTGTGACATGAGAGCGATGTGGGGCGACACCTAGTGGGTGTTCAAAGCCGCCTAATGACGGGCGCGGCCGCGGGATAGCGCGATCGATGCTGCTGACCACGGACTGACCCGTGACCATCTGTGCTCACACCGAGGCAGACCCGACCCCAGGCAACAAGCTGCCTCCCCCAGCACCACCACCCATGGAGACACCTATATAACACGCCACGCCACACTCCACATACCTATATAGCATGCCACGCCACACCCGACCACAGGGAACACGCTGTCTCCACCACCAACACCAGCCATGAGGACACCTATATAGCATGCCATGCCACATTCTACATACCTATATTACATGCCATGCCATACCCGACCACAAGCAACCCGCAGTCTCCCCCACCAACACCAGCCATGGAGACACCTATATAACATGCCACACTCCACATACCTATATAGCACGCTATGCCACACCTGACCACAGGCAAGAAGCTGTCTCCCCCACCATCACCAGCCATGAGGACACCTATATAGCACGCCATGCCACACTCCAATACCTATATAGCATGCTACGCTGTACCCGACCACAGGCAACACACTGTCTCCCCCACCACCACCAGCCATGAGGACACCTATATAGCACACCATGCCACACTCCACATACCTATATAGCACGCTACGCCACACCCGACCACAGGCAACAAGCTGTCTCCCCCACCACCACCAGCCATGAGGACACCGATATAGCACGCCATGCCACACTCCAATACCTATATACCATGCTTCGCTGTACCCGACCACAGGCAACACACTGTCTCCCCCACCACCACCAGCCATGAGGACACCTATATAGCACACCATGCCACACTCCACATACCTATATAGCACGCTATGCCACACCCGACCACAGGCAACAAGCTGTCTCCCCCACCACCACCAGCCATGAGGACACCTATATAGCATGCCATGCCACACTCCACATACCTATATAGCACGCTACGCCATACCTGACCACAGGCAACACACTGTCTCCCCCACCACCACCAGCCATGAGGACACCTATATAGCACGCCATGCCACACTCCACATACCTATATAGCACGCTACGCCACACCTGACCACAGGCAACACACTGTCTCCCCCACCACCACCAGCCATGAGGTCACCTATATAGCACGCCATGCCACACTTCACATACCTATATAGCACGCTACGCCACACCCGACCACAGGCAACAAGCTGTCTCCCCCACCACCACCAGCCATGAGGACACCTAAATAGCACGCCATGCCACACTCCAATACCTATATAGCACGCTACGCCACACCTGACCACAGGCAACACACTGTCTCCCCCACCAACACCAGCCATGGAGATGCCTATATAGCACGCCATGCCACATTGCACACACCTATATTACACACCACGCCATACCTGACCACAAGCAACCCGCTGTCTCCCCCACCAACACCAGCCATGGAGACACCTATATAACACGCCACACTCCACATACCTATATAGCATGCTACGCCTCACCCGACCACAGGCAACACGCTGTCTCCCCCACCACCACCAGCCATGAGAACACTTATATAGCGCGCCCCGCCACACTCCACATACATATATAGCACATCACGCCAGACCCGACCACAAGCAACCCGCTGTCTCCCCCACCAACACCAGCCATGGAGACACCTATATAGCTTGCCATGCCACACTCCACATACCTATATAGCATGCCACGCCACACTCTACACACATATAGCACACTACGCCACACTCTACACACATATAGCACACTACGCCATACCCGACCACAGGCAACACGCTGTCTCCCCCCACCCCCCACCACCCATGGAGACCCCTATATAGCACGCCACGCCACACTCCACACACCTATATAGCATGCCACGCCATACCCTCACCATTACACCGAACCTACGTAGAGCATGTTCACCTCTTGTTAGCACTTGCTGTCCGGACTGCACCTCGTCCACACCTCTTCTACCATCTCTCCGCTGCCAGTCTCCTCCTTGATTATGTCTGAAAAGAGTTCCTGCAGAGGGAGTCGGCCAGCTTTCACCCTCTACCCATTACTCCGACCTTGTCTCTGGCTCGCCGACTGGTCACCACAGGGCAAGGAGACTCAACTTTCCTCACTTCTCTTTCCTCAATACTACCCTTTCTTTTTTTCTGCCGTGCTTACTCATAAGGAGTTGTTTGCTTGGGTGGGGCCCATTTTCCCTTTTTCACTGTTTCACTTCCCACCTTCTTGCTGCCGACCCCACCTTCTTTCCCTGAGTAGGAAATGGGGTCATGGTGCCGGCGACTAGGTCGCCCAGTGGGGCAGTACTATAAAGTTAATCTAACTACTGACACTAACCTCGAGCCATTTATAGAGATATACATATACATATATATATATATATATATATATATATATATATATAAAGTGTGGCTACGTAAGGAAGGAAGGATAGAGACGCGTGTTGGGTCGGACACTTTTATTGAGCGTCTGGGCAAGCGAGATAACAGGCATACCGGTAAAAGTTTGAAATCCAGTGTGGAAGTGACTTGCCCGGGCGGATTGGTGAGAAAAGCGTCCGGTGGTGGCGCTAGTAGTAGGCAACCGGGGCAAATCAGGGCAAGTCACTGATTGGACAATAATAATATATTGAAGTAACATGATGGAATAAATAATAATAATAATAATAATAATAAAATACTCCGCCTATTTATACATGCATAATAAATTATACGTACTATATATGGGTGTGTGTGTAATGTCATGTATGTAATATTATATATACATACATACATAATGACAAGTGATATGCACTGCAACAACTCTGTCAACCTGTGGTGTGGTTCAGCCATAAATCACAACCATGACCTCCAGCATGGGAAGTGGACACTCTGACCACTCTTCTATCTCATCCAGCCCCCATCATGCTTCTTACAACCACCGGCACCCCCACTGAGTCATCATGGCGTACTTTACGTATGCTCCTCCTTATGGTGGGAAAAACAACATGTAGCACCCCCACCTCCACCCTCGCACTCAAGCTTTGAAGCACCAGTACCAGCCCTCCAGAAGGGTGTCGGTGACTTTGTTTGCGCGGCTACCCCCTGCGCGTGGTCATTATCGCACGCACTCACACACACTCACACACATACCCACTCACACACACTCACACACACACTCACCACACTCGACACTGGCCACAGGGTTACCCAAAACCACACAGGAGCAGTGGGGATGGAGAGAGAGGGAGGAAGGAAGGAAGGAAGGAAGGAAGGAGGGAGGGAGATAAAGAGTGAGGGAGAGTTTGAAGGGGGGGGGAGGGTGTGTGTGTTTTCTCCCCTTTTTACTTTTCATTCCTTTATAGCAATTCGTCGGTGCCCAGCGGGGAACTAAACGCTCACTTCCTCCATGTTCGCCGCCAGAGGGCATTGTGTGGGGGTGTGGGGCTGAGTGAGGCGGCTGCATTGTACCCCCACACCCACCCCCCTGGTCTGGGTAGCGTCACGCGGCCAACCATATGGCACCGACACCATTAGCATCCTAGGGGGCGCTAATATGCCCGTAATTGGCGGCGTCGACACACGCATGCGCACTGGCCGCCCGCTGTATGCCGGTAATGATGGCGGCGGGGTTGTGTGGAGGTGGTGGTGGTGGTGGTGATGATGGTATGTATGGTGGTGGTGGTGGTGGTGGTAGTCGTAGCAGTGTCTATCCCCAAAGGCACAACACAGTTTGAAACTGATCGTATATCTCAAGCTAAAAATAAGCATCAGCAGAGAAAAGATCGCCTCCTTCACCTAGCAGACTCTCTGACTGCAGCTATACACACATGTCCAATGTGCCACCAAGCGCAAATTGAACTCATCAGTCATCGATGAGTTCACAACAAATGGTGAGTTGCTGTCGTCGGTCACCGATGGACAACCAAGAAGAAATATGCATGGTGTTGTGTGAGTGTGTGTGTGTATGTGGAGGGTGTGTGTGTGTGTACTGTGTGTGGTGTATATGGTGGAGGCGTGTATGGTCTGTCAGTTTGTTGGAGTTTTACATCCTGGCAACATATAGGGTCATCAGGAAAGGGGATGCATATGGTGATGGTGGGTGACGCGTATGATGATAGTCGTGGTGGTGGGAACTGGTAGTGGAGTTGACTGTGGTTTTGGTGGTGGTGGTGGGGGGTGTAGTCGTGGTGGTGTGTAGTGTGGCTATGGTGGGTTTAGTATGATGATGATCCTGGTAATGGGGATATATTGGCCAGATTTACCCGCACCGTATATTTGATAATAGTATGTTTAAGAATAATATAGAATATATTATGTATATATATTTAAACAATACATTGATTGACTGGTACTAGTGGTAGTGATTTGACACCCTGCCGACAGCTAATCCCATATGCACGACGAGAAGCCAGTGGAGTATATATTTTGTGACGTAATGATTGTGAGTAGTATAGGCAAGGATATCGGGTTATTCATGGTGCTCGGTGGGGCAGCACTATAGAGGACCATGAGTGTGCACTGCCACAAGTATATACCCAACCTGATAATGATATGACCTGCAGTAGATGCTGTTACTATTAAATACTACTAGTGTTAGGGCGAAAGACACCATAAAGCACAATTAACAACTTACCAGAGGAGGCTGAGTGCTTGCGAGAGGAAGGGGAGGTTGTTTATTTTATTTGTTGGGGTTTTACATACTGACAACATCTATGGTCATGTCAGCATGGATACCGACTTGTGACGACAGTGTACCCTCATGACGACTTTATACCATTATAGTGCTGCCACACTGGGATACCGGGCCACCGACCTCATGACCCACTTTTCTACTCAGTCACATTATCCTGATACAGAGTCAACCAGTCTTCACCCTATTATTATTATTAATGCTGAGCACCAGTCTAGGTAGCAGATGAGTATCAATGTTGTAAGTCATCGGTTTGACTCGGCCGGGTCTCAAACTCCCGAACTTCTACATAAGAAGTCTGTGCTCTGCTAATTCCATTCGGCAACCACGTACGGTGGTGGTAGGGCTGGGGGTGGTGGTGGGGCTGGTGGTGGTGGGGGTGGTGGGGCTGGGGTGGTGGTGGTGGGGCTGGTGGTGGTGGGGCTGGTGGTGGTGGTGGTGGTGGTGGTTGGTTGTGTTGTTGCTGCTCGATGCAATGCAACACTGGCACCCACACTGCACATGTCACCAGGTCACACGCCCGGTACAAAGCGAGCCGACACCCACCACAGTCCGACCACCCGGCACCCACCCGGCACCCAGCACCGCCTCCAGCCACCAAACAGCGGCACCAAACCGCGCCGCGCCCCGCTTTATTCCGCAGATTTGCACCATTCAGCGCGGTGTGGTCGGTGCCCCGTGTGAGCCGGCCCGGGGCCTTCACACAGCTCGGGGCCCGCCGGTAACCAGCCGGCCGGTTGGCGCTGTGCCGACGCTTCAAAGGGACCAGGAGGGGGAGTAAGGGTGAAGTGGCCAGGAGAATTTTAGCAATTTCTTTCGATTGTTGCGGCGACGCATGTACTAATATATTATATACATATGCTATTTATATAGTAAATGTATAGTATATATGCTATATATAATATATCTAATTTATATAATATATTCTCTGTATAATATATATAATATATATAATATATATAATATATATAATATATATAATATATATAATATATATAATATATATAATATATATAATATATATAATATATATAAAATAAGTCACTGCGGAAGAAAGGTAGACAAATGAGAGTTGGGCTGAGTACTTATTTATTATAATTCTCTGGCGGGGATTATAAATATGCCCACCTACAAAAAGAAAATTGTAGCAGGAGTGAAGTTGATTTCGGCGCTATACAGGTGGCGCCTCATTCACGGGTGTGCCAGATGTGCGGGTGCGCGACTCGTGCCTCATTCGCGCGCGCCAGTTATAATATATATAATATATATAATATAATAGTATACATAATATACATAATATATTGATTCTTCTTCCTGTTTGTGTTTTTTTCATCATTTACCATTCTCCTCCCCTTTCTTCTCTGAGTTCTCACCCATCTATCTCCCTTGTCTTCTTCTTTCTTCATCTTCTTAATGGACTCCCATTTCTCCTACTACTTCTTCCGTTAACTCCCTTTTTCACATCTCATTATAATTGCTAACTTGTTTGTCTCCACGTGGTCTAAACTTGTTTCTCTTATCACTGGCCTGCAGATACTAGTAATCTGAGGCGAGTATTGCCAGATACACTATTAATATATATGTATTATACATTATATATAATATAACTGATAATGCCCTTATCACTAAGCTGTTTGCCTAGCCCCTTCCCAGCACCCCCCGCTCTACATAGTCCACAGGTTGAATCCACGCCGCGTCTGATTAATACTAAATGGGCGTGCGCCGCTTTGATGCGCCGGCTCACCTGTAGGCTCGCCTCCACGCTTGACCAGCCGACCGACGAGTCTGATTGATCATCACTTATTCATCAAGTGACCGCCAACGTCGGCGTGTTCCCCAAACACCTCCCAGAACCAATCACCGCCCTGAACACCCCCCCCCCCCCATACCCCACTCCTCCACGCCCTGTGATGCGGGTGCTTCCAGTAGTTGCGTGCGCATCCTGAACGCATCGCCCTTCGTGGAGAGCCAATGGGGAGTGTCGACATTTAGGCGCTGAGCGTGTATCAGAGGTGGGGGGGGGGGAGGGGGGAGTAGTTCCCCCTTCGCCACACCTACCAATAACCCATAACCCCACCCCCACCCCCACCCCCATCCCACCCCTCATCATTTAATCAGCCTCCCTCCAGGTGGGTTTGCCTGTTTCGGTTTGATGTACCGCTGATGGGATATAGTGGTGCGGGTGCAGCCAGAAAGGTGGAACCCCCCCCCCCCCGCACACACACTCACAATCACCATTGCTCACAAATGCCCCGCCCTCCACACCCTTCCCCCCCCCCCCGCCCATTGAAGGTATTGTCTTTGCTTCTCCTTCTTCGCACCACAGCCCGCGGGGAATCAGCGCTGTGCAAACAAGGGGTAACGCCACCATTAATTACGCTGTGGGCATTAGCGGGGTGCCTTCAGAGGCTGAACATGTGGGCAGACTGTTGAGTTGGGCAGGCCGGGTCACCACGTCCCAGCCTCGTCTCGCTGCTTCCAGCTTAGTCACTTGCCGTGGAATTAAGAATGCGTTCTGCCCTCCATCCACCCGTCTCCTGAATTCCATAATATGTTTGTTTTACTGAATTATTATTGAAAGTTGCATAGTCCGATGGCTTTTGAATCTTTGTCATGTTTACTTTTTAAAAAAAAGAAGATAAATCTATCACGTTGATCATTATAACCTATTCTTGTTTAGTCTGGGGTAACTTTGACGACAAATGGCTCATTTTGGAACTATTTGAAATGAAAGCGCTCAAATTAATGTTTGGCAAGCACATCTAGACTCCCACAGTTGTCATGGCCACATGATGGGCTGATCTATTAGTAATAGTTCGTTGGTTGGTTGTTGGAGTTTTACGTACTGGCAACATCTAAGGTCATATGGGTACGGATACAGACTTGTGACTGAACACTCATGGAGACATTATAGTGCTGCCCCACTGAGAAATCAGGCCACTGGCACAATGACCTGATATTCCAATCAGTCACATTATCCTGACACTGAGCTAATCAGACCTTGCAATATCCTAGTAGTAATCCCTGGCGCCAGACTAGGCAGCAACAAGTATCAATTGTGTACGTCATTGGTTTGACTCGACCGAGAATCGAACTCCAGATTTTCCGCAATGGAAGCCTGCCCTCTACCAATTCGGCCATCGCGTCCGGTACTCTAGTAATATGGATAAACCTGGTCCCCTATCATTTCCCCACTGATGGTATCACAATAGCATCAACTTACATATATCTCAAATATGTAATTTGTGTAAATATCCACATATTTTGGAATTTATTAAGTCATCCACTACACATATAAATAATCTTCAATATTCCTGAATGTTCGAATGTAATATAGTTTGTTTAGAATACTCCAAATTAGTCTAGACCGGTGCAGGACACATGGACACAAACAAAACAAGGCTAATGACATGTCAGGGGATTAGTCCAGGTTTGTAGCAGGGCCCCTCCTTTCGGGATTTCTCAATAATTGTGCAACGGTCTGTTTGACTAAATTCGCTAATTGGTCCTTCTATGTTGCCTTAAATTTTTAGGTAATGCACCAATATCAAAGGTACACTTGTAGGATCAAATGTAAGTGTTGAGATTTTGAACATAAAGAAATGTTTCATCGGACCATGCAACGTGAAATCTACTATATGGGTGTGCTCCCCCCGCTCCTCCTCCATATATATATATATATATATATATATATATATATATATATATATATATTTTATTCGTATAACTATACTATATATATATATATATAATATATTCATACATATGTATATACATATATATATAATCAATATACACATATATACCTATATGCACACATATATGCACACACATATATAATGAAACTTGAAATATGGCAGAGTGGTGTGTAATCTCACAAGTCACATCCGGGCAACATCAAGTATACCCAGAGTGCATTTGTACCTCCACGCACCCCACGTGACCTGGCGATATTTCACGAGGTTTCGCAGCATGTCACCTCCTGGTGGACATTTTTTATTGAACCCTGCTTTAATATAATAATAGCGGGGGAGGAACCCGATCTGACTTTTAGAAAAGTGTTGATGTTTTTATGTTTAGTTTTTTTTAATCAGCGTATTCGATGTACCCGATGTCCTTCGGGAGCGGGTATAGGGGATCAGGTGCCGGGTGGCGCATACCCCCCCCCCCCTCACCCCCACCCCACCCCCCACAGACACACACACGCATGCACACCTGAGGTGAGAATCCATTAGTGTCAGGCACATTGTGTTTCTTTTTGTGGCGACTGTTTGCCGGCAAACAGACAGGACCTCGACTAGGGCAGACATGCCTCTCATGTGGCTGTCACACTACGACGACAAGGGGCGACGACAGCCCAGCGACATGGATTTTGTGAAAACCCGACGACATATGCAAATTCGGGCCAAGTTGGACGACAGTGCCGCGACAGTGCCGCGACAGTGCCGCGACAGTGCCGCGACAGTGCCCCCAGACCTGTTTCCATGAGAAATATGAAGAATGGGACGGTGCAAACATGTAGGTTTATGCAGCGGACCTGTGAGGAAGCAGTCTCCATATGATATATGAAGAAATGGGACGGTACAAACATGCGTGTTAGACTATGCGGCGGACCTGTGAGGAAGCAGTCTCCATATGATATATGAAGAAATGGGACGTCCCATTCTGTGTGTGTGTCTGTGTGTGTGTATCTGTGTGTGTGTGTCTGTGTTGTGTCTCTGTGTGTGTCTCTGTGTGTATGTGTCTGTGTCTGTGTGTGTGTGTCTCTGTGTTGTGTCTCTGTGTTGTGTGTCTCTGTTGCTATGTGTGTGAGTATGATAGTGAGTGTGATAGTGAGTGTGATAGTGAGTGTGATAGTGAGTGTGAGTGTGATAGTGAGTGTGATAGTGAGTGTGATAGTGAGTGTGATAGTGATTGTGAGTATGAGTGTGATAGTGCATGTGATAGTGAGATAGTGAGTGTGATAGTGAGTGTGATAGTGAGTGTGAGAGTGAGTGTGATAGTGAGGGTGATAGTGATAGTGACACAGAGACACACACAGAGACACACACACAGACACAGAGACACACACACAGAGACACAACACAGAGACACATACAGAGACACACACAGACAAAGAGACACACACACAGACACAGATACAGACACACACAGACACAGATACACACACAGACACAGAGACACACACACAGACACACACACAGACACACCACTGCACACACAGAGACACACAAGAAGCAGTTTCCATGAGAAATATGAAGAATAGGACGGTTCAAACATGTAGGTATATGCGGCGGACCTGTTAGGAAGCAGTCTCCATATGATATATGAAGAAATGGGACGGTACAAACATGTTTATTAGACTATGCGGCGGACCTGTGAGGAAGCAGTTTCCATGAGAAATATGAAGAATGGGACGGTGCAAACATGTAGGTATATGCGGCGGACCTGTTAGGAAGCAGTTTCCATATGATATATGAAGAAATGGGACTTATTATTATTATTATGGGGGTGTTCGTAACCTTACGACGGTTACAGGTTGCAGAACTGCAACATTATAGAGAGGCTCCGATAAATCGGCCCAATCTGTGGTTGAAGACTTGTCTTCGTAGAGGGGGTGTTGTGAGAGCTGGGGGCATCTTGAAGAAATGGGACGGTACAAACATGTGTATTAGACTATGCGGCGGACCTGTGAGGAAGCAGTCTCCATATGATATATGAAGAAATGGGACGGTACAAACATGTGTGTTAGACTATGCGGCGGACCTGTTAGGAAGCAGTCTTCATCAGAAATATGAAGAATGGGACGGTGCAAACATGGCTCAGTTTAGCAGAGAGTAGTGGTATGTCTGTGTGTGTGTCTCTGTGTCTGTGTGTGTATCTGTGTCTGTGTGTGTGTCTCTGTGTCTCTGTCTGTGTCTCTGTGTGTGTGTCGTCACACTCACTCACTATCACACTCACTATCACACTCACTATCACACTCACTATCACACTCACTATCACACTCACTATCACACTCACTATCACACTCACTATCACACTCACAATCACACTCACTATCACACTCACTATCACACTCACTATCACACTCAGTATCACACGCACTATCACACTCACTATCACACTCACTATCACACTCACTATCACACTCACACTGACTATCACACTCACTATCACACTCACTATCACACTCACACTCACTATCACACTCACACTCTCTTGCAAACATGGAGGTTTATGCGGCGGACCTGTTAGGAAGCAGTCTTCATGAGAAATATGAAGAATGGGACGGTGCAAACATGTAGGTTTATGTGGCGGACCTGTTAGGAAGCAGTCTTCATATTTGGGACGGTCCTAACATCCCTCAAAGCAAGCTAAACTGAGCCATGTTTGGACCGTCCCATTGTCATTCTCTGACTATGCGGCCAAACGGCCCCGGCGACAGCTTAACGACAGCTTAGCGACAAGACGACAGCGTAGCGACAGCGTAGCGACAGCGTAGCGACAGCCGAATGACAGCGTCTGTCGCCGAGGTTTTTCAACATGCACAAAAACCCGACGACAACCGGGTGACAGTGGAGAAACTGGAGTTGTCGCGGAGGTGTCGCGGCGACAGCCGAACGACAACATAACTACACCGTAGCGACAGCCGACGACAGAGCAAAACGACAAGTCGTTGGGCTGTCGTCGGCCTTGTCGTCGTAGTGTGACTGCTACATCACCAACACTCTCAGAACCTCGACTAGGGCAGACATGCCTCTTACCAATGCTCTCAGAACCTCGACTAGGGCAGACATGCCTCTTACCAACATTCTCAGGACCTCGACTAGGGCAGACATGCCTCTTACCAACACTCTCAGAACCTCGACTAGGGCAGACATGCTTCTTACAAATGCTCTCAGAACCTCGACTAGGGCAGACATGCCTCTTACCAATGCTCTCAGGACCTCGACTAGGGCAGACATGCTTCTTACCAACACTCTCAGAGATCACAGACATTCACACTTTCTTTCTTTTTTCTTTTTTTAAACCTGCTCACGTGAGTCTACTGTGATTGAAGTTTTCTTATCTAACTCCTTCGATCTTTTCGCACGTGATCATGTTATTAGCATCGCTTAAATATGGTGTAATTCGGGTGGTTAAAACAAAAAGAGGGTTGGTAGGGGCGCAGAAGAGAATGTGCTAGGCGTTTATAATATATCAAGTTTATACAATTTGTGTGACGATCTATTGGTGAAGTGCGCCCTTGTGGGGCGATATTGGGGGAAGGTAGCGATTGTGAAGAATATGTGTTTGAGGTCGGGGTGAGGGTAGGGTAGGGGCTTAACATACACTACTAATCTACCGCTACCACCACCACCACCACAACCACAACCACAAACACCACAACCACCACAAACGCCAAAGCCAGTCACAGTATTCGAACTCGGGAGTTTTGGTCGGGATGTAGTCCACCATTCCCCTCGCCCGTTTTTTATTTGAATATCATTCCTCCCATTTCTATTGTAAAATCGCTCAAATGTTGAATAATTGTTATTCAAATAAAATTTGGATATGTAGATCATATCTTAGTAGAGGTTTTTGATCGTAAAATATTTTGATTTATTTCGTGAGATTATGCAGCTTTTTTTGTTTGTGATGTAGCCACCCATCAGGTGCCCCCCTCCCCCCCCACACATATATAGATACATGCACCACTAGAGGGTTCCACCCTCGTGGCGCGGTCAGCGGAGGCAACGGCAGTCAGCACGAGTTAGCGTAGCCAGCGCCAGTCGGCACGAGTTAGCATAGCCAGTGCCAGTCGGCACGAATTAGCATAGCCAGTGACAGTCAGCCCGAGTTAGCATAGCCAGTGCCAGTCAGCACGAGTTAGCATAGCCAGTGCCAGTCGGCACGAGTTAGCATAGCCAGTGACAGTCAGCCCGAGTTAGCGTAGCCAGTGCCAGTCGGCACGAGTTAGCATAGCCAGTGACAGTCAGCATGAGTTAGCGTAGCCAGTGACAGTCAGCATGAGTTAGCATAGCCAGCACCAGTCAGCACGAGTTAGCGTATCCAGCGCCAGTCACCACGAGTTAGCGTAGCCAGCACCAGTCACCATGAGTTAGCGTAGCCAGTGCCAGTCACCACGAGTTAGCGTAGCCAGTGCCAGTCAGCATGAGTTAGCGTATCCAGCGCCAGTCGGCACAAGTTTGCATAGCCAACACGAGGCAGCATAGCCAGCACCAGTCAGCACGAGTTAGCATAGCCACCGCCAGTAAGCACAAGTTTGCATAGGCAACACGAGTCATCATAGCCAGCGCCAGTCAGCACGAGTTAGCATAGCCAGCACCAGCCAGCACAAGTTAGCCTAGCAAGTGCCCGAGTGACAGTCAGCCCGAGTTAGCATAGCCAGTGCCAGTCAGCACGAGTTAGCATTGCCAGTGCCAGTCGGCACGAGTTAGCATAGCCAGTGACAGTCAGCCCGAGTTAGCGTAGCCAGTGCCAGTCGGCACGAGTTAGCATAGCCAGTGACAGTCAGCATGAGTTAGCATAGCCAGTGACAGTCAGCATGAGTTAGCATAGCCAGTGCCAGTCAGCATGAGTTAGCGTAGCCTTCACCAGTCAGCACGATTTAGTGTAGCCAGTGCCAGTCAGCACAAGTTAGCATAGCCAGTGCCAGTCACCATGAGTTAGCATAGCCAGTGCCAGTCAGCACGAGTTAGCATAGCCAGTGCCAGTCAGCACGAGTTAGAGTAGCCAGCACCAGTCAGCACGAGTTAGCATAGCCAGCACCAGTCAGCATGAGTTAGCGTAGCCAGCGCCAGTCAGCACGAGTTAGCATAGTCAGTGCCAGTCAGCATGAGTTAGCGTAGCCAGTGCCAGTCAGCATGAGTTAGTGTAGCCAGTGCCAATCAGCACGAGTTAGCGTAGCCAGCACGAGTTAGCGTAGCCAGCGCCAGTCAGCATGAGTTAGCGTAGCCAGTGCCAGTCAGCATGAGTTAGCATAGCCAGCCCCAGTCAGCACGAGTTAGCGTAGCCAGTGCCAGTCAGCACGAGTTAGCATAGCCAGTGCCAGTCAGCACAAGTTGGCGTAGCCAGCACCAGTCAGCACGAGTTAGCATAGCTAGCCCCAGTCAGCACGAGTTAGCGTAGCCAGTGCCAGTCAGCACAAGTTTGCATAGCCAACACAAGTCAGCATAGCCAGCGCCAGTCAGCACGAGTTAGCGTAGCCAGCGCCAGTCAGCACAAGTTTGCATAGGCAACACGAGTTAGCATAGCCAGCGCCAGTCAGGACAAGTTTGCATAGGCAACACAAGTTTGCATAGCCAGTGCCAGTCAGCACGAGGTAGCGTAGCCAGCGCCAGTCAGCACGAGTTAGCGTAGCCAGCGCCAGTCAGCGCTTGCCAGCAGAGAGTGGAGGTCACAAGTCTCGACGGCAAGGAAGCCAAATTTAGCCTTCGCTCGACAAGTTGTGCCCGCCCTTCACCGCCTACTGCCCGGCCACTCAGCCACTCAGCCACTTGGGGCCGGCAGCGGACATGGAGGCTGCATTTGGCGATGAATGGATGGAGAGGGCGCAGATAGGCAAGGGGGTGGGGGTGGGGTGGGCAGAGACCCTCCTCAGCGGCCCCCCCCCCCGGTCTTCTCTTCCGTCGCCAATCCCGCGTTGACCAAACATTTGCTTCATGTTTTTCAATTTAAGAAAAGGCCCCAATTCGCATCTCTATGTATTTGAATTAGTTTACTTTTAAGGTTTTCGATACACCGCTCTCTCTCTCCCCTCCCCCTCCTCTCTCTCTCTCTCCCCTCCCCCTCCTCTCTCTCTCTCTCTCTCTGTCTCTCTAGATATATATGCTTTTGCATAATAGATACCGCATCACATACGCTAAATATACACGCATCACTTGAAATAATTGAAGATGGATATATAAGAGACCGGATTTGTGTAGTGTATTCATCTATAAATGGCCTCCTTACTATGTATACATATATATATATTTAGTATATATATATGTGTATATGTGTATTTATAGATATATAAATAAATATATTTACACTTTTACCTCAGGCTATTGCCTCCGATATTGGCTTCGACTTCGAGCGATTGCCATATTCAGCTGAAGGCGGAAGAACTTCAACAGCGAGGTGACATGCGCAATACCATAGATGTGTACTGATAAACATGCAAATGTCGATACTCCAAACACTAGGCGCTTATGTGCCACTATGTGTTTATCGCCCCAATCCTGACCCACTGAAAGGATGGTGGGAGATGGGAAAAAATGGAGGGAAAGAGAGAGAGAGAGATGGGATGGTGGGAGGGCATATACCAGGAAGGAAGGATACAGGCAGCAAGGGACGAAATAGGAAATGTGGAAATGGGGGACAGGGGGAAAAAGGAGATGGAGAGACAAATAGGAGGAGAGGTGCTGAGAGGGGAATTGAAAGAATGGGAGAGAGGCTGGAAAAGATGGAGTGAGCGGGGGAGGGGATGAGACAGACAAAGAGAGGGGGTGGGGGAGACAGAAGAAGGGGCCATGGGGGACAGAAATATAGGCAGAAATAAGCGGAGACGTACACAGGGGAAGGGGACGTAGAGGAAGAGGAGGGGGGGGGGGGGTGACGGAGAGTGAGGGAAAGGGAGACAGGGATTATGGTGGCAATGGTTAATGCACCTTCGGTAAGACACCCAGGCGTGGGTAATGGACGCAGAGGGAAGGACGGTGCTGAAAGGTTGTGGAGGGTGCTTGAGGGTGACCGAGGGCGAGCAGGAATGTGGCCGTGAAAACCAGTCTGACGGGCCGGTCGGCAGGGGGCGCTGTGAGATGCCTCATTAGTGCGAGCTGAGTGTTGACAACCTCACACACACCCCACCCTCCCTCCAGCTCTGATCAGAGGGAAGGGGGGGGGGGGGTGCGGGCCCGCAGGTGTGCAGCTCTCCAGGTGTGGCCGACTGGAAGTGCAGAGTGCCCGCAGAGCACCGTCACGGTCAACTGCATGCACCGGAATTGTCAAATCATCTCGAAATTGTATATTTATTTTCAAGTTATCCCCTGAGAATCTCATATGTATGTATATGTATAGGTAATGGTAATGTATAGGTATATGTATAGGTATAGGTATATGTATAGGTATATGTATAGGTATATGTATAGGTATATATAACCCGCCGTGGTGGCCGAATCGGTAGAGCGCAGGCCTCCCGTGCGGAAGGTCGGGAGTTCAATTCCTGATCGAGTCAAACCAATGACGTACACAATTTATACTTGTCACTTCCTAGCCAGGTGGTCGGCATTATTAGAATAGGGCAAGGACTTGTTGGCTCAGGATAATGTGACTAAGTTGCCAATCAGTATCACTGTTATATCAGGTCATGGTGCTGGTGGCCTGGTCTCCCAGTGGGGCAGCACTATTATTCTATAAAGTAACTATGAGTGCACTGTCACAAGTCGGTACCTGTCCTGCTATGACCTTAGATGTTGCGAGGATCTAAGACCTCACCCACCAACCAATCATATATATGTACATACGTATATCTCTAGGTTTATGTACGCATGTATATACATATATACATATACATGTACTGTAAATAACAAGATTGCAATGCATATACTTACACACGACATAAACTTATAAATCAATGTATATATCTCACATATTCTGCGGCTAATGCTATATATATGTCTGGTTTTCGAAGTCGACATTTTCAAGTCCACACTTGGGAGTAATGGCCGGGATGTTACTTAGTTCCTTTGTGGACTATGTCTGTCCAGATTAAAGTTCATCAACTCTGTATTTACTGGACGCTCTGGCACACACATACATACACACACAGACACACACACACAGACACACACACATAGACACACACACAGACACACACACACACGGCGGTGCCAGTGTTTGCTGCCTGGGGCAGTGAAAGGACAATGTCTTTACCAAAACTGCTGAGTGCTAGGGAATGCCCCCCGCACCCTGTATGTTACGTAATACTGACAGGCGCTAAAAGCCTGGGCCAAAGATGCGCTTTACCAGCTGCGCCAGGCTGATTTCCCTGATATGATAGCGGCAACAACAAATCTCATCCTATTTCAAACTTCCTTCCGGAGCTTGCGGCGCTAAGTTGTGATTCAGGCAGCGGGCCGGTGGTGCGGTATATTAAACAGAACCAGACGGCGGTTGATACAAAAGGAGTTATTATCATCTGACGCGCCGGCTTATCTGTCGCCGCGTCTGGGTGGTCAGGTGGTCAAGGCCCTTTGTCGGTGAGTGGATTATGTAGACGGTGTGTGGGTCATTGTGGGTACTCTTATCTGGTAGACGTGGTCACGTGACGAGCGGGACAGGTTGGACCGTGCAGGATGCGAGAACCCATTTATCGTTATCATCAGGGGCCTCACCGCCATTCTGCCACTCAGCAATGTCCAGCTCTCTCCCCTGTCCAGGTGCCAGGCGGTGTGCATATATAATATTATATATACTATGCATCTCTAGATATACATATACATAATATATATATAATTTTATTATCGAGTTATCCTGAGAATCTAATAATATTAGTAATATCTGCGATAGAGACACGGTTCGTGAAATAGGGCTACGACTGGTGGGATAAGTTGTTGACCAAAGTCTAATGGATATACATGTTATGCATTCATGCATATTGTTGTGCATACATACATATTTGTATAGATTATATAGGCATAACAATGTCCATATGTTGCATAGGCCTATGCATATATGCACACATCGGATTGTCATGTGGGCATAAAATGAAGGTGTATAGTAAATAGTAATAGTAATATATCCATCTTCCCATTCTCCTCTTCTTTCCTTCCCCCTATTCTCCACTCGTTCCCTTCATCACTCCCTCCACACTCTTCTCTCGTCTCTCGTATCTCTTCTCCACTCCCCTCTTCTCCACTCCCCTCTCCCTCTCTGCTCCCCCTCTTCTCCATCTCCTCTCCGCCCCCCTCTCCTCGCCGTTCCCTATCAATAGTATCACCCCCTACCCTCTCCTACCCTCTCCTACCCTCTCCACCGCTCTCCTCCCTCTGCCCTCCCGCCACCGCCCATTCGGGGCGAGGTGCCCCCGGGGCCGGCGAGCAAACAGCGAACAGCCGGGCGTGTGTGGCGCTGAAGTGGCATCTAATCTAAAGCAAAGTAAAGGGGATTCCGGGGTAACGTAGACTGCTGGTCAACATTTACTTTGCTACCTTTCCCCTGGCATATGTACACTCCCCCCCCCCTCCTCCCCTCCTCCCCTCCTCCCCTCCTCTCCTCCTCCCCTCCTCCCCTCCCTCCCCTCCCCTCCTCCCCTCCTCCCCTCCTCCTCCTCCCCTCCTCCCCACCTCCCATCCCCCCTCCTCCTCCTCCCATCCCCCCTCCCCTCCCCCGACATACCCCCATCTCCTCACCACACCGTGCCGAGCATGCGTGGAAGGCGACGGGGAGGGAGGTGGAAGGGAGTCTTGTTGAACCAATACAACTTTTCCTCGGTCGCCCCAGGCTAAGATTATAGCACACACCCACAGCCGTCTCCATTTACACCTACAGCAAAGTGGTTTAATTTTCTAAAAATGTCAACCATATACATCATCTCTCTGGCAATATTTACTTTATTTATTCATTACGTGAGCATGTGACCAGACCGGATGACCGAATGAGTCCCGCGTCCATCTCCCGTTTTGGACCCCACGATCTACCAACACGGGAGACGGACGCTCTAACTCATTCGGCCATCCCGTCTGGTTGCTGGGAATGATGATGTACCCTGCCCGCCTGCTGTGAATGGGTTCGGGGACTTTATGCAGGAATGTGTATGCGGTGTCTGGTCATAGATGGGCGCTAATATTTAAATGGCCGTTTAGCTATGACCGATAGTCGGGGCGGACACTGCTTGAACTCTGCAATCAATCCCCGGCGTTTGTGTGCTCAAAACTGTCGTAAATTGGCATCATCAGGGGGGGGGGGGGGTGTTCTTGCATAGTTACTAAGTCAGCGATGTTGTTTGCAGTTTTTTAAATCTCCATTCTAAGGAGAAGATACAGTATTAAGAACATTCCCTGGAATTACGATGCATGGATTCACCGAACTACATGAATGTTTAAAAAAATTGTGTCTGTTCTGCATTTGCATTTAAAATTGACTTCCTCTCCCATACATTTGCCTTTCTTTGTTCTGTACAAACACCCCCCCCCCCCCCCCCCCCCCCGTTGAAATAAATAGCACACTTACTCTTGAAGGCAGCATGGTATGTGATACCAGTTTCCTGTATTTTTGTGTAATGATGATATATATTATATAGCGATCACCTAATCGGAAAGAGCTATGGCTTCCCGGGGGCAACGAGCCTGGTCTACTAGTGGGGCAGCACTATGAAGTCGCCATCAGTGCGCACTGTCTTAAGTCCGTGCCCGTTCTCATATGATCTTAGATGTTGCTAGGACGTAAAACCCAACCAAGCAAACGAAAGTAAAACTAGATATTATATATAGAGTAAAACCTCTCTAAATCGACCGATCTTGGGACCAATTTTAAGCGGTCCATTTAGGGAGGTGGTCGGTATAGGGAGTTAGAATATGGCTACAATGGTGTTGTTGGGACCCACATAAATTGATTGATATAGGGGAGTGATCGATCTGTGGAGGTGGTCGGTTAGAGAGGTTTTACTGTATATATATTATATATTGTGTCAGTATTTAGTATATCATTTAAATATATAAACGTATTTCTGAACACATACACACATATATATATAAACATGTTATAAATCTACATATATATTTATAAATATACATATAAGTATGTATATGCAGTCCTAGCCACAGACATGCTATATGTGATACATAGCATTCTCTGTGGCGGAGTGGTTAGAGTGTCTGACTTTTTTCTAGGTCAGACTCCTAATCTGAGGGTCAGCGGTTCGATTCCCCCGTGCCCCCAGCTCTGCCAATTTGGATTTCCACTGCTGTGTATAACTTACAGTGTCATCAAAGGCTGGTTGCTCTCATACCATGTCTATGTGGTGTGGGAGGTTAAAAATCCCTTGGGTCGGTAAAAGTGTAGGCTCTGGCTTTCTATCGACCAGCAGTGGAGTGGGGATTTCCCCTGCTTGGGACAATTAATGTACCAACAACAACAAAAATGAGAGACAAATAAGTGTTCACACTTCCTGTCTACCTCTCACTATATGGTAACTGAACTCGTTGATGATCCGTTAATAAAGCATCGGTCGTGGCTTCTTTAAACGTGGATGATGACTGTCTCAGATTCAGTGTATATATATATCATCAACCATCGACATGGCAGCATATATATACATTTTACCTCGGTATGCCGCCTCTGGCTAGCCGTAGGCTAGGGAGAAGGAAGCACATCCGGGTCCAGCAATTAGCATAAGTAACTCACAACGGGAGGACGTTTGTGAGTTGCTCCACAGGATTTATCTACTACTACTGCTTTTATCCAAAAGTAAGTACTGTTTTCTTCGATAACTTTGTTTATCATGCTCTATAGCATCTTTTTATGAAAGTTCAGAACTTTCTTCAGTCCTGTTTGGACTTTGTACGTTTTTTAACTTACGGATAGAACATTGCGTGCCGCTGGCACAAACGAAACCGATACTGAGTTCTATCGACACCTGTTTTTCAGACAGGGAGAAAATGGCAACCCGAGTTGCTCATTTCCTAAGAAAAGTCTCCCGGATCCTAATAGAGGATGATGTTGGGGATGCTTCTGGGTGTTTTTTATAAACACCCCTGACCGGTTTAAGGCGAACCTCCGAGTTTCGTAATATTTTCTCCAACTTGTTGGCGCTGTAGCCACAGGTGGGAGAAGTGTACGGAACAGAGAGAGGGGCCGATCTCACGATCGATGCCCTCCGTTTGGTTGGTTTCGTTACCACACACCTACGGCAAATTTAGCTTCACGCCTGTACTGACACGTTGCAAAACACGTTCTCTGTACCATGTTCCTCAACCCAGTTTACTGGCTTACACTTGTGTAGTTGAGATGATTCCGGGTTAGTAACGCTTTGGTTTCGTTACAGTTCCCGATGGCCACTCGCCGGAATAAGCCGCCCGCTGCAGCGGTGGGTGTCCCCCCTACGGATTACGATTCGTCTCCACCGGCTACGGCTCCGCCGTCCCCACATCCTGGGGCTCATGCCTCGGATCAAGACAGTGATCACGCCCCTCAACCAGTGGGGTGGGAGGCGAAAATGGCGGAGATGATGGAGGAGAAGATGCGCCTTTTCCAGGCGCAGACCTTTCCAGATCCTTCCCAAATCCCTGATGAGGATTGGGAAGACTTTTCTGAGGACGAAGAGGACACGCTTTCGGCACCTGAGGTTCCGAAACCGAAAGCGCGGGGCAAGAAACGCCGCCCAGTGAGCAGTTCTGGTGACGAGTTCACAAAGAAAGCGAACTCTAAGCGCTCCAAAAAGTCCAAAAAGAAGAAGAAGAAGAAGAAGAAGAAGGACTCCTCTTCAGACTCGTCGTCCGACTCTTCTTCCACCGAGTCGGATTCCGACACGGAACGAGCGGGAGTCTACGCCAAAATAGGCGTTAAAGCTGGCAAGAAGATTGTCAAAAAGAAAGCTCAGAAAGTGCGCACCACTACCATGATGCGCAAAACGGTGAATAGCCATTTCACTACGTTTAAATAAACCGATCGAAGTCATCAACAAGTTGACTGAGCAGATTTCAGGAGTTAAGGGCATTCCTGCTTCGGTTTTCAAAGAGATGGATTCCGGCATTCATCTTTCCGACGAACGCCGTCGTTATGAAACTTCCCTCTGCCTGATCCATAAGGCAGTTTTGGGTGCCTTGACGTCTGTTATCCCTGTGGCTAACAGGATGCAGACAGAGAACAAGTTCTCGTCTTTGGCGCGGGTTATGGACCGGGGCATAGCTTTGTTAGCAGCCGCTAGTAACTACATGACCCATCGGAGATTTGAAAACGTTTTCAAATCGGTCACCACAGATGCCGGAAAAGAGGTTGCCCGCTCTAACAAGGTAACGGACCATGATGGTAAGGAATACACCGTGTATTCCGGACCTACCCCTATCAAGAGCAAACCGCTTGATAAATCCAAGATGTTTGGGGGTCAGCTAGCTTACCTGTACAAACAGGTAGAGGTCGACTACAAGAGTGCTAAAAACACTGAAGCAAAGAGTCGTCGCTTCCAAAACCCAGCAGGGTTCAGAAAGTCTAGGACGGATTTTCGATTCCGCAGAGGAGGAAGGCCGTTCAGGGGCGGACCGTCCTTCCAGTTCAACCAGCGAGGAAGGGGCCGAGGCGACAGGCCGGCCTCAAACTGGAACGACAACCGCGGCTACAAGAGGGATTTCGTTCCCAAGCCCCAGTTCCCGAAACAAGGGAACAAGTAGAGATTTCCACACAAACAGTGCAGCCTCCTGACCCTACAATGGTCACGGAGGAAACTCAAACTGAAGTAAGCCTTTTTCAAGCAGGGAATGTTTCTAATTGTTTACATCAATGGCAACAGTTAACCACTAATCCAGAGGTCCTGAATATTGTTAAAGGCATTCACATCCCTTTCACACAATTGCCTATACAAAAGAGAGCGCCTTTTCCGTATCAGTTTAATTCACTAGAAAAATCTCAGCTAGATCACCAGGTTCTACTGTTTGAGTCTAAGGGCATTGTCAACAGAGTTGAACATACTGAAGGGGAATATATTTCCAATATCTTCTCTACTCCTAAACCTGATGGTTCAATCCGAATGATTTTAGATTTAACTCAGTTGAATGAAATCATTGAATACAAACATTTCAAAATGTTTTCTTTAGAAACAGCTCGTGATTTAATTACCCCAGGGTGTTGGCTAGCGAGTGTTGATTTAAGGGATGCGTACTACACCGTTCCTATTCACCAGACAGATCGGAAATACCTACGTTTTCTCTGGAATGGCCAACTTTTTGAATTTACATGTTTACCTAATGGTTTGGCCTGCGCACCGCGTCTGTTTACTAAGTTGTTGAAACCAATTTTTGCACACATGGCAAAATTGGGGCATTGTATGTTTCCATACATAGATGATTCTTTTATTATGGGCCAATCTTTCACGCAATGTGAACTCGCTGTTAAAGATTTATGCAAAATTTTCACCAAATTGGGTTTCTTCATACATAACAAGAAATCAGTTTTTTCTCCTACTCAGGAGCTTAAGTGTCTCGGGTTCATTCTGAACACCACGGCTATGACCGTTTCGCTTACACGCCAAAAGAAAGATAAGCTTTACCGCACAGCGATACAGCTGTTAGACACTTCTAGGCCAAAGATTAGACAGGTCGCGGTCCTTATCGGGGTCATGGTTTCGTATAGTCCCGCTATTCTATACGGAGCGGCACACATAAAATCCCTCGAAATTGATAAAAATTTGGCGCTGGCCCGCGCAAAGGGAAACTTTGAAAAGACCATGTTTATTTCGGAGAACGGCCTAGCCGACATTGATTGGTGGCTAAACCACTTTGACCATTCCCCCAATCCCATTAGAATGGGAGAGCCTGACACTACCGTTACCACTGACGCGTCTCTCCAAGGGTGGGGAGCACATCAAAATGATGTAGCAACGGGAGGAAGATGGCTAGAATCGGAACTCCCCGATCATATTAACGTTCTAGAACTAAGGGCCATTTACTTGGGATTAACCAGTCTAGTAAAAATACCCAAAAATAATGTACGTATCCTCACGGATAACACCACAGCTATGGCTTATGTCAGAAATATGGGAGGTACAAAATCGATTAAATGTAATGCAATGGCACTTCTCATTTGGAACTGGGCTCAAACCTTTGATGTCTGGTTAACTGTTAATCACATTCCAGGCACACAAAATTGTCTAGCTGACAAGATGAGTCGCCAGTTCCATGATCACTTAGAGTGGTCACTTAATCCATCCATTTTCAAACACATTTGTCACACATGGGGTTCACCTCAGATCGATTTGTTCGCTTCGCGTAATAACTTTAAAATTCCAAAATATGTTTCGTGGCACCCGGAACCCAATGCTTGGCACATTGATGCCTTCTCCCTAAAGTGGCGACATCATTTCTTTTACATTTTCCCCCCCTTTACTATCATTAGCAAAGTCGCCAGAAAGATTCAAATGGAGGGGACACACGCCATACTCATCGTCCCCGAGTGGCACACGCAACCGTGGCTACCGACGTTACTAGCCACAGCCAAAAGCAGCCTTCGCTTCCCAAGATTCCGAGGAAACCTCAAACATCAGGGACCACTAGAACGCCACGGAAACGTGTCGACAACTCCGTTAGTGGCATTCCTTTTTTAAATAAATATTTAGAACAGTTTGGCTTAGACAAAATTACACAACAGCGTTTGGTTGATGATGCGTGGAGAAAAGGAACGGTGAAAATGTATACTACGTATTTAAAGAAATGGGGTATTTATTGCCTGCTTAAGAAAGTCAAGCCAATGACTCCCACAGTATCCCAGGTAGGACTCTTCCTACGTTACCTAGAGGACGAAGGCCTAGGATATGGCGCTATTAACGCTGCCAGATGTGCTCTGTCGATAATCCTACCGCGGGTTAATGGACAAACAATGGGTAAACACCATGTTATTTGTTGGATCATACGATCAATTTATCAGAGGAATCCGCCTAAACCCAAATATAATAGGTTTTGGGATGTTTCTCTAGTGTTCAACCTCTTCAAGAAATGGCCAGAAAATAAGTTTCTGGACGTTAAACTTTTAGGTTTCAAAGTCGCAGTTTTGCTTCTCCTGGTCACTGGACACAGAGGCCAAACTATAGTTGCCCTGTCGCTGAATGGTCTAGAAATTGACAGTAAAGAGGCCACGTTTGATTTATCAACTTTATTAAAATCAAACCGATTAGGTGACCCCCTTTCTACGATAGGGGTGTCCAGTTTCACTCAGGATCGCAAGTTATGTGTCGTATCTGCGATACGAAATTATATATCCAAGACAAGATTAATAAGAAACTCAAGACAGCTATTGGTCAGCTTTATTAAGCCACACAAGGCCATTTCCAGGGATACCCTCGCCCGATGGACAATGAATGTGTTAAAACTGGCGGGAGTAAATACAGACAGGTACTCATCGCACTCTACACGTGGTGCAATGGTGTCCAAGGCAAGATTGCTAGGCATCTCCGTTAAACGGATCCTAGCTCACGCGGGATGGAAAACCGCTACTTCGTTTGCTAGACATTACCACAAACGACTAGAGAAGCCTCAGCCGATAGCGCACAGGCTACTCACCAACTGAAAGAGAGAGGTAAGAAAAAACATTGGTTTTTCCTCTTTTTTGCCATACAAATCGCTTTTCCATTGTTGCATACATAAGACATAATCACTAAAGAATAATAACAAAACAAGAATATCAGGATAAAAATTATTTTACGTAAAGGTCTCCCTAGCCTACGGCTAGCCAGAGGCGGCATACCGAGGTAAAATAGATTAGTTAGACGAATCTTACCTGGGTATAGATGATGGATAACTATTGTTTTACCGAGGTAGAAGCCTCGGTTAGACGTGGGCGAGGGCCCACCCACCACGCCCTGCCACGTCTAGTCAATCACTCAATTTAGCATGAGGTCACTTGACCTTAGGTTGTTTTTTAGAATCATTTTTATCCTGAATTAGTAGGTAAAGATTGCTGGACCCGGATGTGCTTCCTTCTCCCTCGCCCACGTCTAACCGAGGCTTCTACCTCGGTAAAACAATAGTTATCCATCATCTATACCCAGGTAAGATTCGTCTAACTAATCTATATATATGTGTGTCTGGTGCCGGAAGTCGTCGATGGTCTGTTAATATAACGTATCATTGTGCGTTATCAGAACATCGTTTGCCCGTTAGTATGCCCGCGTGGGTGACGTTAGTGACAACGCGGCGTCCCGCGGGGTGACGTCACGAGGAGAAGCTAAGTCTGCGGTGTCGTAATGGGATGGGGGGGGGGGGGGTGACGACGCCGATGTCACGGCAGGGGAGGGAGGTAATCGGGCATGTTGATGTTCGAGAAAAGAACCCAGATTACACTCGATCCTCGCCCAGATTAGAGGCGACCGTGGAGAATTGTGTTCGTTGGAGCCTCGCCCCGGCACGCCTCACCCCGCCTCACCCCGCCTCACCCCGCCTCACGAGGCGCAGACCCGGGGGTGACGCGGCGAGCTGGGTTGGGCACGCCAACGTGTCGCTACTGCTTACCAACAGCGCGCGTGTAAAAGCATAGATGTTATCTGTGCACATGCATACCGGCGCACCAGGAGAGGGGTGGGAGGTCACGTGTGCACTACATGGAACATTTGGTATCTAATGTACATGTGTGTGTTTTACTGCATTACTTAGAAGTCTCCAGTGACTCTTTTACTCCAGCAATATTGCTTGACTTTCTGAGAAAAGTAACATCGTATATGTATATTGTTAAGTATCTAATGTTTCATATGTATATATATATAAATAGTGGTCTATCTACATTTTGTCTTATAACCATTATATTGTAATTGAGTTTTGGGGGCTTTAAAATGTTTATTTAGCTGAGCAAATGGGTTTCTTTCAGCGCCAAAGCACTGGTCTTCCGACCATCCGTATATACATACCGATACCTTAGTTAATTAAAATACATTGAAGCTTCAAATTCCACTTGATGACCATAGAAATGAGCTATACTTGAAACTTCAAAGCATTATTGACATCATATATCACTGATATATAAACCAAAAGCGCGTAATCTTCAATTGTTTACTTTATCAGTTGTAGGATTTGAAATTCCCAAGTTGCCTCAATGAGCCATATCAGCACGGTCAGTGGCAGACGTCCAGAGACTTACGCTTCAAATCACAGCGCTATGACTAGTTTGTTTTGTGAATAGTTTGTTTGGCCGAATTCCTTTCCCACCCTGCCACGTTTGAACGCACTGGAGAGGAACGGTAAAGTTGATATCCAATAACCATGCCCTCAGTTCCGTACACTTTGGTGTGTGGGTCAGGAGTGGGGATGGGGGGTGGAAGGGGGTGGGCTGCCAGAAGGAAACGCCTATTACACACACACACACACACACACACACACATATATATATATATATATATATATATATATATATATATAGCTATATGTATATATACATACATGTATATAGATAGATATACATAATGTGCACACATATTCATACACGCGCATTACATACACATATAAATTAAAATATATTTGATATGTGTATGTGTAGACATGTAGTAAATGTTATATTTATATGTCGGCACACGTTCCGGGATAATGACAGTATCACACGTGCATAGATTTACGCCTGTCGTCATGGATATGATGAAATCACGAGTTCGGTTACGTGACATGCGCGCCCACACCCCGACGCAGCTAGCAACAAATCTAACCATCGACATGGCAGCAACAGAAAACATGCCCCCCCCCCCCACCATCACACCACACCTCCTCCCCCATACACCACATCATACACCTTCTTCTTTATACACCCCCTTCCACACCTCCTTCGTCACACTGCACACACCCTCCTTCTTCACACACCTCACCCCACACCTCCTCCCTAACACCCCACACACACTTCCTTCCTCAAACATCACACACCCATTCCCAAACTCCATACACCACACCACTTCTTCCCTACACGCCACTCACCACACCCTTCCTTCCTCACACCCACGCCCCCCACATCCTTCCCCACACCCAATACCCTCCCCACACTTCCTTCCTCAAACACTAGACCTCCTTCCCCACACTTCATACAACACACCCTACTTCCCTACACACCACACAACACACCCTCCCTTCCTCAAACTCCACACACCACACCACATCACACCACATTCCCCACACTCCTCCTTCCTCCCACCACACATCACAGACCACAGCACACTCCCCTCCGTCCTTACACCCACCCCTCCTTCTCCCCTCCCTACACCTCATACTCCCCCTTCCTTACACCCAACCCTCCTTCTCCCCTCCCTAGACCTCATTCCTCTCCGTCCTTACACCCACCCCTCCTTCTCCCCTCCCTACACCTCATACCTCTCCGTCCTTACACCCACCCCTCCTTCTCCCTTCCCTACACCTCATACTCTTCCTTCCTTACACCCACCCCTCATTACGCACGCTACAGCCTTACAGCACCCCCCCCCCCCCCCCCACACACACACACATACACCTATGCTTTTATGTTTATGGCTATCACATTTCATGCTCCCCGCCGACACGCTGCTCCTGCCCGGCCGTGTTCCGGTCAGGGCGTCCGATAAAAGGATCTCCCGCGCGTTTACCTGATAACACGGGCTTATGAGGCCGGCATTGTCGCCATGCAAGTGAGGCGGCGGGCGGGGAGTGGAGGTGGGGCGGGGAGTGGAGGTGGTGCGGGAAGTGGAGGTGGGGTGGGGTGAGGTGGAGGGGGGGGGGGGGGGGGGGGGGGGGGGGGGGGGGGGGGGGGGGGGGGTGCAGGCGGATTCAATCTCAAGCGCGACTTTGAAGGCGATGCCGGGTTTGTGGGGTATGAGTGCGTGTTGTAATTTGACATGACACCGCGTGCATGTCGCGTAGACTAGGCCGCCCCCTATCTCTCTGCCCCCCCCCCCCCTCCCCTCACTCCCACCCATTCTCTCCTTTCTGCCTCTCTCCCCGCCTTTCCCTCTCTCTCTCCATCTCCATTCTCTTCCCCTTCTCTCTCCTAATCTCTCCCGACTCCCCCCACCCCGTTTCCCTCTCTTCCTCAGACCCTCTCTTTCCCTCTCCCTCTTACCTTCTCCCTCCCTCCCTCCCTCCCTCCCCCCTTCCTTCACTTTTTTTAATATTTTTTTTATTGAGGCTGTATTTATTCTGTCCATAGCATGTAAGCCTGGGTAACCAGGCTTGTTTTCGATGCTGGCCAGCTGTAGTGTTGGTGTTGTCTTACCAAACAGTAGCTGCTGATAAGTTATTTGATTGTCTGCATTTCAGTACCAGATAGATAGTATGTTGGTACGTTTAGTAGGCTATGTTAGTTTTTTGGGGGCCCTCTTGGCATTGTATTTTTGTTCTATTCTTATTACTATGTTAGTTGTTTTCTTAAGGTTCTATGTTAGTGTTTTGGGGTTTTCTTGGGAAGAGTTTTCCGCTTTTTTCTACTCAATTCTATACTAGCCTATTTTATTTACATGTCGATAGGCTTGTACGTAATAGTGGCACCAGCATGCGACCTCACCACCCCACAATCACCCAAAAAGCCACCCCTTTTCACTCTCCTTGCACCCACCTCCCCTCACCACGTCGCTCCACCAATGGGCACACATCACTTACTTCTAAACAAAAATCGCGTTTGTTTGTATGATACGCCTATCCCTTGTTCTGAAGCCAGATTATGTCATTATTGGAGAACCGTGCATTTCCTCTGTTCTTCCTTCTTTTTTCAATACGATATTATCACTTGCAGCCAGTGACATTCTTCAGACCTAGCTCATGCGCTGGTTTTTAAGCTGACTTTAAATGGCCACCTGTGGCGATGTTTCCTTCTATCAAAAACAAGCGACAAGTATACATTTTGTGAGTTTTGAGGTTTAAATCGGCAGGGGTTGGGACCCACAACCTTCCACGCAGGAAGCCAATGATGGCTCTTACCGATTCGGCCATTTTTCCAAAATATCGTTTGTTGTAGTTGCAATCTAGGATCAAGTACTTATTTTCCTGTTAGGTATTTTTCGGTTTCAAAAGCAATGTGCGCCCATATACACACCAGAACATTTTATTGTCAATATACCGCGTTTCAGTTGTGAGATTAAGATTAAAGTTCAACTTCAAAATAATCGTGTTTGCATCCCCAACTATTTACTTATAGTATACTATAACATGCACTATAAGTCAAGCTAATACAACATCTTACTGCTTGGGCCAATGGTGCCAGAGTTTTGACGTGCTTGCTCAATTGAATTTGGTCTTTTTGCACTTCAAATATCTACATGCCATTTAAAATAAATTATCTTAGACTAACGTGAGGTAGATTATAAGAGCCACACTAATAAGTGATATATTTATCTCCAAATAATGCAGAAACTCAATGTCAGCCTTATGGCCCTGTCAGACTATGACGTAATGACGTCAATGTAGGGAGAACATGAAGAACATTGAACTTCTCAGCGTAGTATGCAAATTTGGGCACAAGTTGAACGTGGGTGCAGCGCAGTGGACGAGAGAGTAACGGCGGTAAAGCGTAGTGATACCGTCATTCAACGAGAGAGGACAACGTCACTACGCTCACGGAACGTTATGAACGTTATTCCATCGCCAGAAGAACGTTACATGACGTTACCTACGTCATGAGACGTTGAACGTACATTGAATGCACGTTCTCCTGATGTTCTCCTGACATTCCCATTACGCCACGTGGGCATTCCGTTTAATGTCATTGACATTCACTGAACGTGAACAGAACGTACGGCGAACGTAAACCCTTATGTTCAAGCTACGTCAAATTTTTTTAACATGTCCAAAACCTCGATGTAACTCGACGTAACACGACATAATGTGACGTAGCTCGACGTCAGTCTAACATCATTATGATGTCATCATAACATAATCCAACGTACATCAACGTAATGACGAAAAATCGCCACGTTAGGCTCACATTCGCTTGTTACGGCGTAGTGTGACAGGGGTATTACATTTGAATAAGCGTTAATCAGTAAAAAGCACGTCTGATTCTATTCTCTTTGCCTGGGACTATGTATGTATATGTAGGCACGTGCTATTGCGTAAGTCAGACAAGGCACGAATGACACACTAGTATATCTAACGGTAATTAAGGTCGTGGGTTTCAACCTCAGCCAATGCCTTACACAAAGTTAATACTTATCACTCCCTATCCTGGTGCGTGGCATCAAATATGATAGGGGCAAGCCTGCTTTGCTCAGTGGCAGGATAATATGACTGAATAGGATATCGGGTCATGGTCTCCCAGTGGGACAACTCTTAAAAAGTGTTTAAAGTACAAGTAAATAGAAGTAACCCATCGAAGTGTGTTGTTATAGCATTTCTTTAATAGTACGCTAGCAAGCTGAGCCTGAGGCTAGTACCATGTAAGGTGCTGACAGTCATCAGAGACAAGCTCAGTGGTTATTGGGTTTCATCATATTTCAGCAATAAGCCCCCAAAAGTGTCATGTGCTAAAGGAGCTATTTAGTGCACGGGCTTATCAAAAAATGGTCTGCTAAAAAATTTAAATACCTGCGAAAGTGTCTCGCCGAATTCAGACACATTTTAAGTATCCCTCACAACAGAGTGGCATAATTACATTGTGGTGTTGTACTGTTGTCCCTGGAAGGTAAATCTCTGGCGCTGAGGTGGGGTAGTTAGAGAGATACAGACAATCTAATGGACTGCATGGACAGTTCTACTTGTAGTGACAATGCTCGGTAAGCTATAATTTTAAACTGTAAGTACAACAAGTCTCCCCCAGTTTCCATGCCGGAGACACCCGCACCCGACCACACCACACTACACCATACCAACCACACCACACTATACCATACCAACCATACCACACTACACCACACTACACCATTCCAACCATACCAACAACATGACACTACACTGTACCACACCATACCACCCACACCACACTGCACCATACCAACCACATCACACAACACTTCACCATACCAAGCTCACCACACTGCACCACACCATACGAACCACACTCCACTGCACCACACCATACCAACCATATCAACCACACCACACGGCACCACACCATACCAACCATACCAACCACACCACACGGCACCACACCACACCAACTATACCAACAATACCAACCATACCACACGATGCCACACCACACAGCACCACACTACACGATGCCACGCCACGCCACACCACACTGCGTGGTAACACACCGCATTAAACCACGCCACGCCACACTGCGTGGTAACACACCGCATTAAACCATGCCATGCCACACCACACTGCATGGTAACACACCGCATTAAACCACGCCACGCCACACCACACTGCGTGGTAACACACCGCATTAAACCACGCCACGCCACACTGCGTGGTAACACACCGCATTAAACCATGCCATGCCACACCACACTGCATGGTAACACACCGCATTAAACCACGCCACGCCACACCACACTGCGTGGTAACACACCGCATTAAACCACGCCACGCCACACTGCGTGGTAACACACCGCATTAAACCACGCCACGCCACACCACACTGCGTGGTAACACACCGCATTAAACCATGCCACGCCACACTGCGTGGTAACACACCGCATTAAACCACGCCACACCACACTGCGTGGTAACACACCGCATTAAACCACGCCGTGCCACACCACACAGAATCACACCACGTCGCGTCTCGTGTCGTCGCTGTGCGACACCCGAGTGTTTGTCCCCAAACCAGATGAAGACACCCCTCTCCTCCCTCTCCTCCCTCTCCTCCCTCTCCTCCCTCTCCTCCCTCTCCTCCCTCTCCTCCCTCTCCTCCCTCTCCCCCCTCTCCCCCCTCTCCCCCCTCTCCTCCCGCGCCCCTCCCCAGAGGTCCAATATTTGATACAGCCCGCGTGAGACGGTGTTCAAACACAAAACCAAAACCAAAAACAAACACGCCAGTCCCAGCCGCAACAAAGTCCCCTCGAGTCCGTGTTTTCCTTTCGGCTCTCGGGTGCGCTCCCCCCCCCCCCCCCCATCCATCCTCTTACCCCCTACCACCTCCTCTGTCACCTCCTGTCCGAATTCCGACATGTGCACAAGTCCCTCAACTATTAGCAGTGAAAGTCGGGAAAAGTTGGACGGATGTCATCGGCTTTATTATGGTGCTTTTCTTTGTATGTGTGTTTAAAAAGAAACTAGTTTTGGCCCTTCCCTCTCCTGAATCTCATCTCCACCGCTACATGTTCCTGACGCGGGTGAGTGAATAGGGACTTTCCACTGGAAATAATGTTGATTTACTGTTATATAAAAGTGTGCATATTTATTAATATGTATATATATTGATTTATATTCATAAAATGAAGTATACTTCTTTATTATGAAGTGACACTGCCTGTGTCTAATCCAATTTGACTTCTGTATAATCTGTGAGACCTCTTAAGCAGCCATGCAGTACATCTTTATGCATACAAAGTAGGCTTGCTACGAGGGCCCTAGTTTATTCAAAGCAGCTTTAATCAACTAAGAATTTACACTTACTATATTACAACAATAATTAAAATGATAAAGAGCACAGACACGAGGGTATGCCAAAAGGACCTACCTTGTTATTGTTATTGTTATTACGGTTATTATCAATACGGTTATTGTTAATACGGTTATTGTTATTGTTAAAACGGTTATTGTTATAACGGTTATTGTTATTGTTATTACGGTTATTGTTATTAGTTAATATTACTGTTATTGTAGTGCTACTGTCATATATCTTGCTTGTAAATTGAGGGATGTGGGAAGGGGGTTGACCAAAAAGTTAAGTGAAGTACATTACAGAATCCCAAAAAACTGAAATCAACATATTACAATGATATAGCTCTGCCGTAACAACTGTAATCATTTGCAATGTGACATGTTGCCATTCTTCATATCTTGTCAGTCTTTTGATCTATCGTTAATTTATAGTCAATCTATTGATATAATAACCGATTTATTGACAGTATGCTGATATATTATTCTACTGATGTCTTGTCAGGCTAGTGATAATAGTGATATAATTCCCAATCTGCTGGTATAGTGTCAGTCTGCTGATAAAACTTACAAGACCCAGTCTCCTGAGATAATTACCAGTTTGCTGAGATAATTCCCAGTCTACTGGTATGTTGTTAGTTTACTGATATATTGTCAATCTACTGATATAGTTTCCAGTTCACTGATATATGGAGCACCATGGATATGATATTTTGTCTCCGACAGCTACAAGAAAAGTGCATTGAGCAGGACCGACCACTGTACATGGTATTTGTCGATTTCACTAAGGCGTTTGATACATTCGGGAGGACCAGGCTATGGCAGCTACTAAGGAAGTATGGATGCCCAGAGAAGTTCACAACTATGATCGAGGCTCTACATACAGGAATGATGGCGAACATTAGTGTTGGAGGGGAAGTCTCGGAATCGTTCGGGGTTACCAATGGGGTCAAGAAAGGTTGTGTACTGGCCCCCATGCTCTTCTCCATCTTACTAGCAGCCATGCTCGATGAGGCTTTCCGAGACATGGGGGATGGCATCTATATACAGTCCAGACAGAGCGCTGACCTATTCAATGTCGCACACTTCAGAGGGAAGACCAAGACTACTTGGATACTGGTGAGAGAGCTGCTATTCACAGTGCACTGGTTGCCCACTCTGCTGAAGAGATCCAGACAATAGTGGACACTTTCGCCGATGCATCAAAGAAGTTTGGCCTGAAGATTAACATCAAGAAGACGGAGGTGCTGTACCAACCCAACTCTACAAGAACCCGAGAGGAGGAGATCATGGTTGATGGAAACAAGCTGAACTCTGTTCCGGAATTCACCTACCTCGGAAGCACTATATCAAGTGATGGATGCATTGATGCTGAAATACAGAGGAGGATGGCCAAGGCTAGCACATCTTTCGGCCGACTACACCAGAGACTCTGGAACAACCACCATGTGTCCATTCGGGTCAAAGGCATGATCTACCATGCAATCGTGCTATCCACCCTACTATACGGAGCGGAGCCTGGACAGTGTACAGACAGGTGAAAAAGCTGCATGCCTTCATGATGCGACATCTGCGTTCAATCATGAGGCTAACCTGGAAGGACAAAGTGACAAATAAGGAAATACTCGAACGGACGGGGCTGCCCTCTATAGAAGATCTTCTGATCAAAAATAATCTCCAGTGGACTGGACACCTCATGAGGATGTCATCAGACAGGCCAAAGCAGATCCTCTATTCTCAACTGTCTTCTGGTTACAGAAAGAGAGGGCGGGTGCCCTCGTCTCCAGTTCAAGGATACAATCAAGAGAAACTTGAAGCTGAGAGACATTAAGACCGACTCATGGAGGCAACTCTCACAGCAGAGAGTTAAATGGAGAGCAGCAGTCAAGTAATGAAAGCAGTCTTTGTCACATCGCGACCGACAGCATGATGATGAACTCATATTAATATAGTGTCAATCCACGGGTAGTGATATCTCCATGTAGAATCAGTGACCACTTGCTATTATCATTACACTATGTATTTCGTCATGTAGTAAAACCAGGACTGCTTTTCTTCCATCCCCTAGCATAACAAGGCGCCTCTGGGTATGAAGACGCCCGGAGTCCTCCTCCTGGGGCTCTCGAGACTTTTTGACTGCTTTAAGGGGGTTTTACTTTAAGTTTAAGGCGCGGGACAGAGTAGGCGGGAAATGCATTAATTTCATAAAACACCACTCGGCCTTCCGCCGGTGAGATGTCAATCAGCCGTCGTTTCAAAGACATCAAAGCCGACAGAGAGCTCACAGGGCCTGAAAGCCTACTAGTAGTACTACCCACCACCACACACACACATACTCCCACCCAGAAAGGAGGAGTGGAAGGAGTGGGTGCTTCAGAGCCGTCCCCTGGCCGAGCCGCCCGTCGCCTGGTGCCCTTTGTACAAGGCAGCTTTAGAAAAGTAGCATTTCCTGGGCATGAGACGGCCACAATGTGCCCAAGTCAACTTACAGCCTCGTTGTGGCGCCGCGACGGGCCCGTCACCTGCGTGCTGACCTCTCATTGGGCGCTACACGGGCCCACGTGACAGGGGGACAGACAGACAGCCAGGCATTCAACCCAGCGCAGTGCCAGTTAGGACTTAACTCTCGCTTGATATATATATATATGTCTATATATATATGTGAATATATATATGTATGTATATATATGTGTGTAAATATAGATATGTATATATATGTGAATATATATATATATATATATGTATATATGTAATGTATGTATGAATATATATATATATGTGTGTATATGTATGTATGAATATATATATGTATATGTATGTATTATATATATGTATATGTGTAGTGTATGTATGCATATACATATTTATATACATGCATACGTAGATAAATACATACATACAAAGGTGAAGCGTACCGATCCCTGCACAACGGAAGTCTTACTCTTACTTACCGATATTAGTTGATATCTCTATTTATATGCTGTGAGTCCAGTTCATCATTGGACCTTTTGATCCGTGTGTATGCGTTTGTACACAAGCGAACAAATGGGATATATTTACATACATATGTGGATGTCCCTCCTCCCGCCTATCCCGACTCTCTCTCAGTCTCTCTCTCCCTGTCTCTCTCTCCCTCTCTCCCTCTCCCCCCCCCCCTCTCTCTCCCCCTCTCCCTCTCTCCATCTCTCCCGCTCTCCCGCGCTCTCTATATATATCAAATATATATCCTGAGCAAATAAGTGTATATATATATAGTTTATGGTTTTCATCATAACATGCAGGACACTAGGCTTCAGAAGTTATATATATATACATATATATATATATATATATATATATAGACATACATACCGTGTGTGTTCTTCGCTCTGGATGGGTGGAGAAGAAGTCGGTGTAGTGACGCGTGATGACGTGCAGGTGGCGCCACTAGTGTATCTGGTAGATCTCATTCATAGCTTCGCGATACAATAGGACCATAATGCAACTACAGTACCACAAACAGTAACACACGGTGGATATATATGTTGTCCTTTACATTCACATAATGCATTTTATTTCACGTGTCGGTTCTGACATTACACTATGTATTTCATATGTATGTACATGCACATGTGCGTATATATATACACATATCTACACTATGCGGGTATTGCAGTACTTATCTGCCAAAATACCCCAGGGAGTTTGACACCCCTGCCTTGCAAAGTTATAAAGCAGTGCCTTGTGGTATAGGTTCTTTATAGAACCAAAGGTTAAGGGAGCAAACCCTAACAAAAATCCATGCTTCCGTGGCAGCATTAAGGGTGGTTATGAAGGGAACTCCCATCTCCCGGCCAGCCACTGCAGGGACAAATAGTTTGCGCCTGTCTTGATGTGTTCTTGCTGGTGGGAGACCTATTTGCTCCCCAAGAGAGTGCTGCTAGTAACTTGCCAAAGCCAGCAGCACTTCAACACTTTGCAAGCAGCTTTTATGAAATGCACAACCGCATGAAATAGCAGCGTTTAAGAAATAAAAGCAGTCTTTGTCACATTGGGACTGACAACGTGATGATGATGATGTAGACTGTGTATATATAGATCGTTCTCTCTCTATATATACCCAGATAATTGCTAAGCTTGAATGACTTATGTGACCACATATTTTTTTTAATCACAAATCTCCTAAACTATATACAACTGACAAGGGTTTTGTGGTGTACAATGACTACAATTCATTAAAATTGCACAGTCTAATGAAAGTATCAAATTTTCACAACCAAAACATTTACTTAGATTTGACCCTACATATCAACTTTTTTTCACATGGTTATGCATTAAACATATATTTGCTGCATGAAAGAAATACTAAGTTCATTCAATAGACCATGTCACTATTGAAGCTTATGGTGGCAATCATTTTGATATGCAAACTAAAATTAATATTGCAAGTTTTTCCCTTCACATATTTACTAAAGTAACCATTTAAAATCAAAGCTATTTCAAGTCAAACTAATTCACGTTATACTAATCACCCTAATATATGTATCTATTATATATGGCATACACTCCAAAACCATTGGACCATGCAACTTTCATGTTGCAGAATAACACGAAAGGAAAACCCACCAATAGTCACATGTATGTTTGCACGGTAATTTTATGCGAATAGACTTATATTGACAGCCTTTTTATTGATGCATGATTTGTCCAAATTCAGTGTTGGCTGCGTCAATAAGCGACGTCTGAACTGTGTGTATGTGTGTTCTCTGACTTGGGGCTGAGGGTGGGTGAGACCCCGTGTGGGGTTAGATGGGGGGGGGGGGGGGGGGGCTGTTCTGGAGGGTAGTACTAGTACTACTAGTAGGTATCCCAAGTGCCTTGCCAATCCACCAATAATCTGTGTGTGGAGGCTTAAAATTCATCATTTTCAATCTGTTGGTGTGTTCTAAGTTTTTCACCAATTGAAATAAAACCTAAAGCAAAATAAAGCTTCATATTTCTTCTTTCTAATAGTACCATCTACATTAGCATATGCCTTTGATCAGCTACAGAAAATCAATGCTTTGTCAAGTCCATTTATGTAGAAAATCACCTTTTGTTTCAACTAACTTATGCATGAAATTTTACACTGCTTCTTCAAACCTCTGATGCCCATTCACCAGAGCTAGCATCATCATGCCAATGATATCATTTTGTTGCCAATACTACAGGCCATATAGTCATATTTTGTCCTTGAATAAATTCTTTGTCCATCTATTTTAAATTTTAATTTAAAATGTTCAATTAACCACCATTTCGGAACCGAATAATGGATAACTTCGGGTTTTACATGAAAATAAAGATCCTTTTTTTCTTAAAATAAAGAAGTTACTCATGATTCTTAGCAATGCACGGTGTGAAGGTGTAAATTTGAGACAAAATAAATGTTGGCTCTACTTAAGAATTGAATGCTAAAGTTGTTATGCAATGTGCCAGTTGTTATGCAATGTGCCATAAACACACTGCCCACACACACACAGGGTTTGAAAACTTAAAAAAAAAAACCATTCATATCTATCAAATTGTATTGTATGTAACGTAAACAGAAAGAGCATGTTGAAGGTAGTACAGTGTGAAAATTTCATGCAATTATCTTGTACGGGTGCTTTTCTGTACCAAATAAGCCTGTTCAAAGTTGGGCATTTCCTTTTACCGGATTTTATCACTTGTCAAATTGAGCTCTGGACCATTTTAAACCTATTTTTTTAAGCTTTTCCCAAGCATATGTAGTCCTGAAAAAAAATAGCAATGACAAGACTCATCAGTAGGTTAGGGATAAATCAGAATAATTTAATATGGGTGCCAATTTTTTCCACAACCAAGCACCCAAAAGTGGTCCAAAGCAAAATTTGGAAATTGGTGAAATTGAGGAAATTGTGATTTCACGCATTTTTGAAGATGTATATCTTGAAATGTAACCACATCAGACCCCTGGATCTTTGTATTCTCATTGTATAGGCCATGGATTTGAAGGAAAAAATACAGAAAGTCTGATAGGGTGGTTACTTTTAATTCTTGGGGCCATCAAAAATGCTATCTTTTTAGTTTTGGGTGACCCAATTAAGTAACAACCTAAAAAAGTCCATATCTTCTTTAATATTAGAGCGATTTTCACGAATGAAGTGTCATTTTATTTCAAATTAAATATACTAACAGGTGAAATCCATTAAATCAAACTCCAAACTATTTTTGAAAATCACTTGGGATACCTACTACTAGTAGGACGGGTACGACCATTGCCTTCATGGTAAGCATGCCTCGAATCCCACCCTGGAGGAACCCTCTCTCCTCCACACACACACCTCTTCATACACCTCTTCACATACCCCATCTGACACACCCTACACATCTCACAACACCTAATCACACACCTACTCACACACACCTAATCACACCTAATCACACACCTACTCACACTCACCTCACACACACCCCACACACACCTCATCACACACACTACCTTATGCCTGGTACACACCTACCATTTGTGCGCACCCACCTACCGTATACGATCTAAAACTGCCCGTTTCGCACACAAAAATCGCAAGGTGTGCGCTCCCTGCGCACACCTAGCGATTGCGATTCGCACATAAAACCTCAGTTTTAGGGCTAAGACCGCCGATTACGATTGCGATTCGCGATTCGAAAAACGAATCGGCCAGTTTTCAGTTTTAAGTGGGTCGGGTCGAGTCGCCGGTTTTAGTGCGCGAATCCTATATGGGAGGTGTGTACTAGGCATTAGACACCTCTCACACACCACACATACACTTCCGCACACATACTCACACATCTTACATACCTCACACACCTGCTCACAGTCACACACATACACACACCACCTCACACATATCTCACACACCACCCCTACTGCCGCGCGCAAACCCCAATTTCTAATTGCGCACGAAACAATCACAGGAACCTAATTAATACATCCATACACGTGTCATGGGGGTGATGAAAATGGGAATTACTGTGCCTATAGCGGGACTCGAACCCACATCTCTTTGCATTCTGGGCCAGTGTGCTAACCATTACACCACCTAGGCTCCCTGATATCAACACACTACCCACGCCTACCTGTCTATGCGGCTCCTTGCCTGAGAGGTCAGTGCAGACCACTACACTCGTCCCCCTGGAATTGTAAGTCTTTTAATACTTACAATTACATACATACAGGCAATGCACTTACATACACACACAGGGAAGGTTCAACAGCTATACAGCGCTTGTACAGGATCCTGGTCACGGCAACCAGTGTCATGGGGGTGATAAAAATGGGAAATACTGCGCCTAGAGCGGGACTCGAACCCACATCTCTTTGCATTCTGGGCCAGTGTGCTAACCATTACACCACCTAGGCTCCCTGATATCAACACACTACCCATGCCTACCTGTCTATGCGGCTCCTTGCCTGAGAGGTCAGTGCAGACCACTACACACGCAACTGCGGCTGAATCACTCATTCAGGTGTTTCTGTTCGCCGGCGCCCTTATCTTTGAATTAGAACAACAAATAATTCAAAAGGAATGAGAAAGATGTGTGTCGAGGTGAGAGGAAAATGGGAGAGATATTTGGGGGCGGGTGTAGAATGAGAGATGTGGGAGAGGAGGAGAAAGATGTGGGGGATAGGAGGGGGGTACTGAGAGGGGGAGGGAATGAGAGATGTGGGAGAGGAGGAGAAAGATGTGGGGGTAGGGGAGGGGGGTACTGAGAGGGGGAAATGAGAGATGTGGGAGAGGAGAAAGATGTGGGGGAGGGGGGTACTGAGAGGGGGGAATGAGAGATGTGGGAGAGGAGGAGAAAGATGTGGGGGTAGGGGAGGAGGGTACTGAAATGGGGAGGGAATAAGAGATGTGGGAGAGGAGGAGAAAGATGTGGGGGTAGGGGAGGAGGGTACTGAGAGGGGGGAATGAGAGATGTGGGAGAGGAGGAGAAAGATGTGGGGGTAGGGGAGGAGGGTACTGAGACGGGGAGGGAATGAGAGATGTGGGAGAGGAGAAAGATGTGGGGGTAGGGGAGGAGGGTACTGAGACGGGGAGGGAATGAGAGATGTGGGAGAGGAGGAGAAAGATGTGGGGGTAGGGGAGGAGGGTACTGAGAGGGGGGAACGAGAGATGTGGGAGAGGAGGAGAAAGATGTGGGGGTAGGGGAGGAGGGTACTGAGACGGGAGGGAATGAGAGATGTGGGAGAGGAGGAGAAAGATGTGGGGGTAGGGGAGGAGGGTACTGAGACGGGGAGGGAATGAGAGATGTGGGAGAGGAGAAAGATGTGGGGGTAGGGGAGGAGGGTACTGAGACGGAGAGGGAATGAGAGATGTGGGAGAGGAGGAGAAAGATGTGGGGGTAGGGGAGGAGGGTACTGAGAGGGGGGAATGAGAGATGTGGGAGAGTAGGAGAAAGATGTGGGGGTAGGGGAGGAGGGTAGTGAGACGGGGAGGGAATGAGAGATGTGGGAGAGGAGGAGAAAGATGTGGGGGTAGGGGAGGAGGGTACTGAGACGGGGAGGAATGAGAGATGTGGGAGAGGAGGAGAAAGATGTGGGGGTAGGGGAGGAGGGTACTGAGACGAGGAGGGAATGAAAGATGTGGGAGAGGAGGAGAGAAGATGTGGGGGATAGGAGGAGGGTACTGAGAGAGGGGGGGAATGAGAGATGGGGAGAGGAGGAGAAAGATGTGTGGGTAGGGGAGGAGGGTACTGAGACAGGGAGGGAATGAGAGATGTGGGAGAGGAGGAGAAAGATGTGGGGGATAGGAGGAGGGTACTGAGAGAGGGGGGGAATGAGAGATGTGGGAGAGTAGGAGAAAGATGTGGGGGTAGGGGAGGAGGGTACTGAGAGGGGGGAATGAGAGATGTGGGAGAGTAGGAGAAAGATGTGGGGGTAGGGGAGGAGGGGAATGAGAGGGGGGGAATGAGAGATGTGGGAGAGGAGAAGAAAGATGTGGGGGTAGGGGAGGAGGGTACTGAGACGGGGAGGGAATGAGAGATGTGGGAGAGGAGGAGAAAGATGTGGGGGTAGGGGAGGAGGGTACTGAGAGAGGGGGGGGGAGAAGAAACGAGGATCAATCGTCCCAGAATGCAGTATTAATGACGATCTGTAATGAATCCCTCATTGTGCAATTCCCGTGAATTGAGTCCTTCTTGAATGGCACAGCTGCACTAGTTGACGCCGCTTTGAAAGATTGGCATTGAGGTTGATAGAAACTCACCTCAGCGCAACTAAGTTGAGTGATACTGATAGCAATACCAGGCATGGATGTTGTTGTTTGTAGAGGTTTTACGTCATGGCAACATCTACGGTCATATCAGGACAGGCACCAACTTGTGACAGTGCGCACTTATGGTAACCTTATAGTGCTGCCCCACTGGGAAATCAAACTGCCAGCCGATATCCAACTTACTCACATTATCCTGACACTGGACACACCAGTTCTTCCCCTATCCAAATAATGCTGAGTGCAAGGCTAGGAAGTGACAAGAACCAATTTGAAAATCAATTGGTTTGACTCGATCTGGAATCAAACGTCTGATCTTTCGCATGAGAAACCCTCCACCGATTCGGCCACCGCTTCTGGGCGGGGAGGGGGAGAAAAAGAGGAAGAAGGAAGAAGAAGGAAGAAGAAAAAGAAGAACAGAAGGACACTTTTGGTAGTTGGGCACTTGTATCCAGTCGACAGCAACAAGGGTTTCGAGGAAGGGCGGGTAAAGATGGGTGCAGTGGTGGTTCCAGCAACGAGAACAAGGCGAGAGAAATGTAAAGGGACAGGGCCCCACCCAAGCACACAACTCCCTTGGTCAGGGTGAGGAGTATGCCTGGGAGAAAGAAAAAAGGGTAGAGTGTAGGAAAGAGAAATGAAGAAAGTTGAGTCAAAGGACCGTGTCTATTTGCTCTATGGCAACCAACCAGCGAGCCATAGAAACGGACAGAGTAAGAGTAGAAAGTGAAATGCCGGCGGGCTCCCCCTCCTGGAACTCTTTTCAGACATATCAAGGAAGAGCAAGGCCAGTGGAGAGGAGATAGAGAGGTGTGGACAGAGTGAAGTCCGGATAGCAAGTGCCTGTGTTCGTGCTAATCTAATTGCAGGTTAATGTTGCGTCCGTTAATTAACTCTGACTCTGAGCGCTCCGTCACAGTGAGTTATTGACGGGCTGTGGATGTGAACCTAGTTTACTAACAGGTCATTGACCATACCTGCCAACAATAGACTGTGTCTAATGACCGTGGTTATCCGGGCAATTACAAACCAGTGGGGTATATTAATAATATTCGAAATGATCTCTTGGCGGGAATATTCAGTATTAAAAGGAACCGCCGGCTACGGTTGCAATGTACACTTCCGGTTGAGGTTATGTAGTTGGCGATTAATTGGCATACCCACCCTCCCAGCACCAGCACCAGCACCACCAGCACCACGCCACGGTCACCTTGGCAACGGGACGCCCCGCCATTGACGCGGTGAGGTCAAATGCCCGGTCAGATATGTGGACACGTATTAAATCCCGTCATGCATCATTCATCAACCCGCTATGGGAGGCAGTGGCACTGGTGTTTCAGTCCGCGAATAGCTGGGACGCCGAGGTCAGGGCGTCTTAATCTGCGCTATTCCTAAAGGTTGCCACCCCCTCACACATGCGCGCACACACACACTCACACACTCACACACTCACACACTCACACACTCACACACTCACACACTCACACACTTACACACTCACACACTCACACACTCACGCACTCACGCACTCACACACTCACACACTCACACACTCACGCACTCACACACTCACACACTCACGCACACACCACTCCTTTGAATAACGGGCGGGTTTCGGCTTACTGTGTCGCTCATGGTTTCAGAAAGTGACAATGATGTGTTCGGATTTATGTGAGGGTTTGTGTGGGTGTCTATGTGTGCGCCCCCTACACACAACCACAAAGAATGGGTTACACCTGCAAAAGCACTGAGCCTAGTGAGTGTAGCAGTGTGTACGACTAGCAGTCTATGAAGTATCGGTAAATTTCCTCACAAATTCGACAAATTTGTAGAGATGTTGAATAATATATGTCTGTGCATATCGACGAATGATGTCAGAAATATATTATAAATACACAAATACTGGCATATCATTTACATGTAATAACTAATATAGTATATCATCTATATAACAATATACGCACACCCATATATATATATATTTTTTTAAAGAAGATATACACATGCCCTTATTGTGCCATATCATTCGTAAACAGTGGAGCAGGGAAACCATGTATATTTCTATGCAATGTACATTACAGATATGATCATGTATATTGCATGCATGATTGTGCATGCCATGCACACCATCAGCATGGCTACATCATCACCAGGACAACAACATCAATATTTCGGGGAGGGGGTATATTAGTTGATTGGCATGGGAGATTCCAATCGCAGACAACTTCACTATGATTATGAATATGAGCATGACAACACCATCATCACCATGACGACGTCATCAGTATATACTCTCATACCATATTCACACGTGTTACCTTTACTTGGCCACATTTCGCTGTTGCTGTAATTTCACACCTCACCACCCCTGTATGGCGTCGAGGCCGCGTGTTTATGGCCGGGTCTAATTAGGCCCAGGTGCATCTAGTAAATAACGCACACATGTACGTATATATAACACGCCCATCATGGATCGCCCCCACCCCCACCCCAACCCCAACCCCCGGGAGGTCCGCACTGCTCCGCCCGGTAATTAAGACCCTAATGATGTGAGCAATGAGCAGTGTGAGTGCCAACCACCCCGCACTTAGCCCTCACATGCGCGCGCATCCAGCGCTAAGCACCACCTTGCAGGCCATTGTCGGATATTCATCAGGACAGTAATTGTGGCTCTGTGCAGGCAAAGCGGCCTACTTAGCCGCCCGATGTAATTATGTGGTAAATAATTAGCTGCAACTCCCAGCCGGCCCAAATCGTTCAGCGTGTATCACTGTCAGTTGTATATAGCGGGGCAAGGAATGGACATATGTATATATACACAATGTTTTATATATAATATTTGCACCTGTCTTGACGTGTTCTTGCCGGTGTGAGACCTTTATTTGCTCCCCGAGAGAGTGCCACTAGTAACTTGCAAAAGCCCGCAGCACTTCAACATGTTGCAAGCAGCTTTTATGAAATGTACAACCGCATGAAACATTGATACCAACTAATGGACATCACTCTCACAGCAGAGAGCTAAATGGAGAGCGGTGGTTAAGTAATGAAAGCAGTCTTTGTCGCATTGCGACTGACAGCATCATGATGATGACATATAACATGCTGTATAAGTCATTATACGAGTATAATAACGCCGAAAGCTTCCATCTGCTTCTCAGTCCTAACTCGTCCGTCGGTCATTGACTGGAGGAGCCTTGCCTTGATTTAGTCATCTACTGTTCCAGCCGAGTCAACCTGAGATCCATTGGGGGTGCTCGCTGTCTGTTCATGCACCAACTCACCCCCACCCCCACCTACACTCACTGTACTCTCGAAATTTGTCATGATTGCATAATATTAAATGCATAATTATATATTACATGTAGGGTTATATATGGATGTCTGTATATACGTGTGTAGAAAGAGGAGTAAATATAAAAGAATGCTTATATGGGGATATGTATATACGATTTATTAATATAATATTATATATATATATGTATGTGTATATCTATATATATAGTATATGTGTGTGCGTCGCTCTAAATAGAGGCAGACTGCTTGTAAGTTGTATACGGAGTAAGTTGTATGTGTAGGCATAGGGACCTACACATAATTATACCAACGTATATATATATATACATATAGTTATATTATATACATACACACATATATGGGGATATATATGTAGGAATGCATGTTGTTGCAAGAGGTGACACGGCAAAGCACATTAACAGAAAGACTTCTTTTTTATCCTTGGAAATGGCGTAACTACAGGGTGTGCTTCTCATCAAGAATCATACGTTGTCAGGATTAATTATAGCTGTTTGAGCCTTTATTGATTGCGTAGTTCTTTCTACATCCTGTGTGTACTTTTAGATGTGGTTGGTTTCATGCGTGCGTGAGGTTTTGGTGCATTTTCTTTTCATGGAAAGAGCTAGCAAATTGTGGGTTACGTGCATATCATTAATTGGTACATCTACTAGATCCCGTTCGAGTACTGCCCTACGACATTGATTGCTCTAATGAAGGGTTTGTCTGGGAACTTGAAATATGCCGGGTGTCGCCATTGCTTTTTAGGGGTGCTGAGGTTTATTTACGAGATGCTCAGGTAATCAGTCAACTGGCGTTCTAATTATACCATATTTATGTTATCGATGCAAATAGTTGTCTTCGCTGCATAGTTTATTTAATCAACGGTGCTTTGAAAATCTGTTAAACCGATAAACTCTTGAATGTAAGTGTAGCAGTCTGCACCGCCCTCTCACTAAGTCTCAAGCAAGGAGCCACATAGACAGGTAGACGTGGTTAGGGTGATGATATCATGGAGCCTAGGTGGTGTAATGGTTATCACACTAGTCCGGAATGCAAGAGATGTGGGTTCGATTTTCGCTCTAGGCGCAATATTTGTATCACCCCCACGACATAATTATAGACTTGGCTGGTATATGTGTTCAAATATATTTACTATGAACCCTGGATGAATTTCATCAAGAATACTCTTAAGTCATTGCGCGAGGAGTCGTCTTCCGGTAGGGCAACAGTACGAGCCCTGGTGCGACCTTGGATGTCACTAGTATGTAAAACCCCCATCAAGCAAACCCATTAAAAACATGGCACCCGTGTGTAAAGGTAATGTTATCATATCATTATGGACACCCCATTCTCTGAAAACCAAAGAAGCTACTAATCAAATTGCGCTGAAAAGAAACGACAGCCATGCGCCATGTTGACGAATCCTATATACATGTAGTACAACGATATATTTTTAATGGATGTGGGGGAGTGGGAGGGGTAATATAATAACCAACAGTAACACACCCGCTGACCATAAACTCCCGTTATTGTAGCGGACAATATGTCACTCAGACATCAATTATGTGCACGACCGGCTCGCACCACCCGCTACCAATATGCACATACCTGAGCAGGGTAGATATCCCCACCAGGTGCGTGAACAAACCACAAAGAGGTGCTGAAGTGCAGTTCGTTATTAAGTGTTGCACTTATACGGCCGATGAGCCTCATTGTACCGGCCACCCGGCCTCAGGGTCCGTCAGGTATCACGCCACGCCACGCCACGCCACGCCACGCCACGCCACGCCACGCCACGCCACGCCACGCCAGAATATCATATCATATATCATATACCATATACATCAACCTACCCTATTCCACTCCACTCCACTCCACTCCGCATCACTCCACATCACTCCACACCACACGTGGTGTGTTTTCAGATCCTCACGTAGGGTTGCCTCCCGTTCAGTAATTAAAATAGCAAAATCCGATTAAATCAGAAAATGCTCCAAACCAAAACAATGACCTAGAATTGATCCGACATGTCCGACATGTCCGACATGTCCGACTTTGACACTGGCGCACTCATTTCACGCATTTGCTACAGTTTGGTGCCCCTGTGCTCTGCTCGAAAATGGCTAAGGAAGTCGTATGTCCATGCTAAGATTAAGTTGCTATGTTTTCATTTAAAATATTTCCAAATTTAACCCTTGAAAATAAAAGTTACCTCAAACTAAAGGTCAAGTAGATTATAACCATTAACATTTTTATCTTAAATATATATATATATTGGGGCAGAAAGTTAAATCTACTGGATTATGCACCTTGAAATAGATACATTTAGAAAAGAGGCTGCATTTTGCAATCTCCCAGGCTATATATTGATGTATATGGGTCATTCTTTAAAACTGGGCTCGAAAGTGTGACATGGAAACCAAAAGTGAAAACCTTCCAAATAATAGCCTAATTATGTCCTATGAAGGATTTTTGCATGTTGTGCATATGTCAGAATTGAAACAAGTTAATTTCAATTTTTGAATTAGATCTAATACAAATTGAGCAATACATTAATATCACTTGTGTAACATGAAAATCAAAGACACACCTAGAACATCATTGTAACATACACAACATAGTCAAGATTTTATTGATTACTCTTAAGCAGACAAAGTTATGACTTGCAAGAAACAAATTTAAAATTAAGTTGAAAGAAAGGTTGGCTACGGCCATAGTGTAAATGTGTAAATTTTCACTTTTTCACATTAACACAAAATCATATAAATTATAAGTATACTTTTAATTTCTTTCTTGGGATAGCTTCAATAAATGGACTATTGCTAACAAATTTAATACACCGAGGATACAATAATTATTGGACATGCAATCAATAAAAGAAAGAACAAATTATCAGTATCATAATGTGGAAACCAAATATGTGGTGCCCAGTTTTAAAGATGAACTCTTTAAATATATATATATATATATATATATATATATATATATATATATATATATATATATATAGTGTGTGTGTGTGTGTGTGTGTGTGTAAGCCATTATAGGGTGACGACTGTGGTCTGTGGTTGTTTACTGAAGTCGTCTGGACATGCTTTCCCCTTTTTTGTAGGGGAGGGGGTATTTTTGTAATCTGATGGAACTCATGAAACTGGAATATTTTAAGTTGTGTCTCGCCAGATCCGCGCATGTCGAGCCTTCTTATCAGCACACACTTCTTAAGAGTAGGGGATGGTTTAATTAGTTAGTGACCATGATGGTTTAAGACAACCTAATCCTGGGTCGGTGTGTCCTGGCTTAAGAGACGTGATGGCTTCAGAAAACCTAGTCGTTGGGCAGTGTGCGATGGCTTAAGAGACCGACGGCTAAAGACTTCCCGATTGTCAGTCGTTAAGCACTTTCAATAATGCCTATCCTGCGGGTACAAGCAGCCATTCAGACTTTACGATGCAACCAGCGAGTGTCAAATAACCAGAGGTCTATCGATAAACGAGCATTCTGTTAATAGATAAACGAATGCTTGAGATAAAGGTTCAATTACCGGATGAAGGGTTTGACCATTATGACTCTCGTTATGACTGGTAGCCCGCAAAAGTGTCACTTTCCTTCGCAGCTGCCACTGGGGGTTCTAGTCGCGTTTTATGCTGGCCGTAAAATGCAAATGAAGACTGAGGGGGAATGGACTGGGGCTGGGCAGTAGTGTAGAAGGGATAAGTGGGATAGGGCTCATTATGTCCGCATAGGTATGTGTGTCAAGTGTGTCCTATTATTACTTTAATATATAGAGTTGAGTATACACATGTATATGTTTATATCTATTTATCTCTAAATATATTTATATTTAAGTATGTTTATCTTTAAATATATTTACCCTTAAGTACATTCATCTTTAAGTACATTTATCTTTAAGTATATTTATCTTTAATTATATGTATCTTTAAATTTATTTATCTTTAAATTTATTTATCTTTAAATACATGTATATCCTTAAATACGTTTATCTTTAAATATGTTTATCCTTAAGAATCTCTAACTTTAAATATATTTATCTTTAAGTATATTTATCCTTAAATAAATATATATATTTATATAAACAGATTTAAGGGGATCACTGACTGTGGGAATGGGTAGTCTCAATCCTTGCTCATGGTGCATATAATATACTGGCATAAATAGTATATTTTCTTCTTTAAACAGCAGGTACAATCATAGGAACACAGATACACCCATGGGAAACTCAACTATACCAGTGGTATGGAGAGGCGATATATTTAGAGGAATAAGCTATGTGTAAAAAGGTAATTGATAACGATAGTAATACAAATAAGTAGAAGAATGAAAGTAAGTACATTATTTTGATAAAGGATATAAATAATAAAAACCGTCCGTAAAAGAAAAGAAAAAGGGGAAAGTAAACTCTAATGTACTTGTAGTAAACCAGAATACTGAAAACAAAGCCGCGGTACACCGGAAGTATGACCAGGCCGGAAACGTAGCTACTCTATGGCGTCCCAACTTTCTTTAAAATAATACCCTTTCCATCCGCGGCCCCGAGATAATGAATGGGTTATCTCTCAGCAGATTGTGGGGGGTTGGGGTTAGAGGTCAAGAGATTGCAGACCCTTCCACGCGAAATAGTCCGATAATTCCGCAGCACTTCGCGAGTTCAATCAGGAGAGCGCAATTTGCTCCTATTATCGCCAGCCCTGTGGGTTTGCTGTCACTTCCAGTTGCGGCTAACCCTTGCCTATGTCAGCCAGTCAGTCAGCCTCAGGGGGAACTCCCTCCCCACTCCTCCCCCCTCCTCCTCCTCCTCCTCCCCACACACACACCTAACCTCTTCACACACGAGGCACACTGTATAGTCAGAAATCTTTATCAGCAGCACCTATCATAATTGCCCATAAAGCGGACTCGCCCCAAGACGGCAGGACAGAAATGAAAGTGGGATAGTAGGGGAGGGGTTGGTTGGGGAGAGCTGCTGCAGCATGCACGCGATGCACCGGGTGCCAGCGGGTGCATTGTCGATGTACACGCAGGAGAAGGCGACCGCCCAGACAGAGTGAATGGAGATGGATTATGGGAATGTGTTGAATGGGTGTGGCCAGAGCATGGTCTGATTATGGGAATGTGTTGAATGGGTGTGGCCAGAGCATGGTCTGATTATGGGAATGTGCTGAGCGGACAGGGCCAGAGCATGGTCTGATTATGGGAATGTGCTGAGTGGACCGGGCCAGAGAATGGTCTGATTATGGGAATGTACTGAGTGGACAGGGCCAGAGAATGGTTTGATTATGGGAATGTGCTGAGTGGACGGGGCCAGAGAATGGTTTGATTATGGGAATGTGCTGAGCGGACAGGGCCAGAGAATGGTTTGATTATGGGAATGTGCTGAGTGGATGGGGCCAGAGAATGGTTTGATTATGGGAATGTGCTGAGTGGACGGGGCCAGAGAATGGTTTGATTATGGGAATGTGCTGAGTGGACGGGGCCAGAGAATGGTTTGATTATGGGAATGTGCTGAGTGGACGGGGCCAGAGAATGGTTTGATTATGGGAATGTGCTGAGTGGACGGGGCCAGAGAATGGTTTGATTATGGGAATGTGCTGAGTGGACAGGGCCAGAGAATGGTTCAAACACCAGGCGAGTTAAACCAATGACTTGACACTTTTACACGTTGCTACCTAGTCTGGCACTCGATATTTCTGGGATGTGGCAAGGAGTAGTGGAATGAGGACAATCAATTCTTCACATTTTGAAATTCTACCACTTAATTACAGGTTGTGTGCATATTTGAGACAGAGGTTCTTGAAATAATGATGATAGACAGTTCTTGAAATAATGATGATAGACAGTAGTTCTTGAAATAGTAATGATAGACAGTGGTTCTTGAAATAATAATACATGATGAATGATGCTATCTATAGCATATTATATGTTATAATAATTATAATTATAAGCCTTGGACATTCTCTCTAATTATTAAGTAGCGGTAGAAGATCACACATTGGTCAGCAGCGACTGAGTACGAGGAGTGTTCATTGGATGGGGGGGGGGGGGGGGGGTAAGGAGGTGGTGTGTGCTGTGCGCATGCGCACCCGGCATTACCCAGGGTTCCCGCAGCTACCCGGGGGCTGGAAGCGGGAGGTGGGCGGGGACACCGCCGACCACCGCCATTTGTCAGCCTTCCGTGCCCGGCCTCTATCGTCCCCATCTCCGGCCGATATGGGGCCGGCGAATGGCCGGAGGCGCCATCCCACAGCCCGCCCTGTGAGGAGAGCTAAGCGACATGAACGGTCGGCACTCACTGAACAATGAAATGTCGTCTGTTGAGCACTGGGTTCTGGCTTTGGCATTCTTTCACAATCGCTATTCATACGGCCATACCCGCCATTACATTGCGAGTTGACGCCGCGTTTCGAATACCTCAGATAGAGCGGGAATGCGCGTCCGGAAGTCGAGCAGACGACACCGTATTGAGCGCGCCTCAATAACTGGTTCCTGGCGGGCGGTGCGCTCCCCGTGCTCCCCCGTGCTCCCCCGCGCCCCGGCCCGGCTAGCAGGGGACCAGCGTAATTACAAGGGCCCTGACACCAATCGTGTGAAAAGTGGGTCTCCGCCAGGTGGCGCGCAAATACCACTCACCCCAAAGCCCGCCCGGGGCGCCACTGAAGGCCACCACCAGTCGCCCTGGCAAAAGTCACGCCGGGCACCAGCGGAGGCGGCCGGCGCAGGGCGACACTGACAAACCATCGACGTCATTTTAATTTTGTTTGTTTGTTGGTTGGTGCTTTGTCTGCTGCACTCAAAATAGTCCTGTGTTCATGGGATTGAATCTAATTTCATTGAGAAATTATTCTCTCAATTTCTATATATATCTTTTTCTTCAAAGGAAGATGGGTTGGTTTTCTTTGTTAATGTTATGGTAGTGAAGTAGGGATGGTGGGTGGGGGGGGGGCGGGGAAGGAGGAACTGACATTTACATTTAATTAAGCCTAGGTAACTTGTGTCGCCTTCTACCTGGGCTCGGGTTTGGAGGTGAATGCCGGTGCTACTCTGCGTCGTGCTGAGACTGAAAGGACCCGGACGGTTCCAGTGTAAGATAATCTGTGCATCGCCATCAAACCGAGTGTATACATGTCGACTTATACAGAAGGGAGTCGAGGGTGCGGCGGGCGGCGGGCCGAGGTGAGTTTGAATGGGAAATGGAAAATTGTGTGCCCCTTTATGGGAGAGGACTGCAGGGCGCCTTTTGGGCGTGTATTTTGATACACCTTTTAGGCTTGCCTGCCACTTTGGGAGGCATCCCTGACGTGCCTCTCCCTCTCTGAGCTGTCTCGGCCCTGTCCCGGACCACTGTCAACCACATAACAGGGCTTTCGTATAATCCGCCCAGCGAAGTAAGGAGGGCATCTCGATATCTGGACACCAGGGTAATGACGTTACCCCCCCCCCCCCCCCACACACACACACACCCGCCCGCCTCCTCGTTGTGACGTCACGATGAAAAATACCCCCCACCCCCGCCTGTTGCGTTGCTTTGATGTTTCCAAATTGGATCGGGATGGGGAGGTTATCAGTGAGTTTTCTCCGTATTGCCCACATCGGATACTGCTATTTAACAAATTTAAAACCCCAGAAAGTCGTATACATTTTTTTAATTTAAAAATATCAAGATCTTTTAAAAAGGGACCAGGCGGGATGGGTGAATAAGTCAGTGTGCTCGGTCGCTTCCTGAGCGGAAGGTCATAGCTTCGAAAACTGCCCAATTCAAGTAACTGACTTGTTAGCTTAGTAAGTTAGTGCTTGTCGCTGCCTAGCTTGGTATTCTGCATTAATATGATAGGTGTGTTCAGTAGCAAGATATTGCGATTGAGTGGGATAGCGGGTCATAGTCCAATCTCCCAGTGGGGTAGCACTATAATTAATATAAAGACGTCATGAGTGTGCACTGTCACCAATCGGTACACATCCTGGTATGACCTTAGATGCTGCTAGGAACTAAGGCTCCAATAAACAGATGTTTAAAGGCAGCGTGCACGAGTGGAATACAACTATAAAGCTAAGATTCCTTACACGCGGCATGCATTTAATTAAGCCTAGGTAACTTGTGTCGCCTTCTACCTGGGCTCGGGTTTGGAGGTGAATGCCGGTGCTACTCTGCGTCGTGCTGAGACTGAAAGGACCCGGACGGTTCCAGTGTAAGATAATCTGTGCATCGCCATCAAACCGAGTGTATACATGTCGACTTATACAGAAGGGAGTCGAGGGTGCGGCGGGCGGCGGGCCGAGGTGAGTTTGAATGGGAAATGGAAAATTGTGTGCCCCTTTATGGGAGAGGACTGCAGGGCGCCTTTTGGGCGTGTATTTTGATACACCTTTTAGGCTTGCCTGCCACTTTGGGAGGCATCCCTGACGTGCCTCTCCCTCTCTGAGCTGTCTCGGCCCTGTCCCGGACCACTGTCAACCACATAACAGGGCTTTCGTATAATCCGCCCAGCGAAGTAAGGAGGGCATCTCGATATCTGGACACCAGGGTAATGACGTTACCCCCCCCCCCACACACACACACACCCGCCCGCCTCCTCGTTGTGACGTCACGATGAAAAATACCCCCCACCCCCGCCTGTTGCGTTGCTTTGATGTTTCCAAATTGGATCGGGATGGGGAGGTTATCAGTGAGTTTTCTCCGTATTGCCCACATCGGATACTGCTATTTAACAAATTTAAAACCCCAGAAAGTCGTATACATTTTTTTAATTTAAAAATATCAAGATCTTTTAAAAAGGGACCAGGCGGGATGGGTGAATAAGTCAGTGTGCTCGGTCGCTTCCTGAGCGGAAGGTCATAGCTTCGAAAACTGCCCAATTCAAGTAACTGACTTGTTAGCTTAGTAAGTTAGTGCTTGTCGCTGCCTAGCTTGGTATTCTGCATTAATATGATAGGTGTGTTCAGTAGCAAGATATTGCGATTGAGTGGGATAGCGGGTCATAGTCCAATCTCCCAGTGGGGTAGCACTATAATTAATATAAAGACGTCATGAGTGTGCACTGTCACCAATCGGTACACATCCTGGTATGACCTTAGATGCTGCTAGGAACTAAGGCTCCAATAAACAGATGTTTAAAGGCAGCGTGCACGAGTGGAATACAACTATAAAGCTAAGATTCCTTACACGCGGCATGCGGTATGCGAATGCGGCAAAAAATCTAAACACCTTGAAGTCAATGGGCTACATCCCTTACATGCGGTATGCGAATGCGGCAACTCGATCGGTCCCTATAGTGATCAATGCGGCATGCGGTATGCGAATAGAAACCTCAGTCGGACTTGTCCATTAGTTTTAGATGAGGAGAGGTGACTGATCATTACGGAACGGTCACACACAGGGGTGCGGAGGGGAAACATATGGTAGTGGTGGTGGTGGGCAGACGCATGACGCATACCGCATAGAAGGAATCCTCCCATTCGCATACCACATACCGTGTATAAGGAATCTTAGCTTAAGTGAAGTTTCTTTTTTCTTCTTTGGGTCACTCAGGGTGAGGGGTTTGCTTTAGATATTAAGAGAGATCTTTGTCGTCCAGATTACCATTAAGATAAACGACTTAATTCTGCGGGTATAAAATTACATTCACTTGATTCCTTTGAAGAGGGACCGGAATGTGATGCCAGGTGATGTAGGGCGGCGATATCATGCTTAGCTAGCTGGTGTGCTGTTGTCTGACTAAATGTGTAAGTAAGTCGACTCTGGACAAGGGTGCATTTCCTGTCATTTGCACCTGACATGTGCACAACTAGACGATGTCATCCTAGCCTACATACATATGTATATACATTATGATATATATAGATATATATATATATATATATATAAATCGAGGTTCTATTGGAGGAGAAGGAGAAGCAAGGAGTCTTTATATATATATATATACTACCAATGAACAAAATTAACACCTCAATGAACCCTACCTCATATATCTTTTCATTCGCGCAATTTTACAAAGGGTAAATCTAATTGAAATTTAATTTTAATCTTTAAAGCTGCGTATTCCGATGAAGACATACAATTTTCAAAATCAAAACAATTATCTAGATTTTATTTTACATATCTAACTTAGATACTGGTGCACTTATTAAACATTTATTGCCACATAGAAGGGAATGCTGAGGAAATTTAATAGAACCTGTTACTGCAGAATCCTATGGTGTCCGTTTAGGGGTGATTGCCAAAATTAATTTTTGTACCTCAAATATCTCAACAATTAGCCATTTAAAATAAAATTTACTTCAAAATAAAGTAATGTAGATTATAACGATCAAAATAATACATTTATCTCAGAAAATGACAAAAACTCAAAACCATCGGAGTATTCAACTTTAAATGTTGTCCCCCCGAAGCTTGCGCTGTCGAAGTCAAGAGTCCTTTGCACTGCTATTAGTATTACTGTATTAGTAGCAATTCCCACCGCATACCGTCGCCCCTAGACACACCCGATCACATTCACACAACCCCACACACACCCCTGATTTCCTACAGCCCGAACATGGCTTAGGTCGATGTGAGTTGGGACAAAGTGTGGCCAGGATGAGTGTCAGACTGGGGCGATACCATCATCAAGGTTAATGCTCTGCCATAGCTGGTGTTTGTGTGACATTCTTTCATTTGCTTCAGCAACAGATATCACTGATCTGTATCGAACAAATATGCCATTCACAAACGCTATCTGCTGAAATCTAGGGTTTTGGTGGGGTTTGCCAAATTACAGACGAGGTGCATCCGGTTTCCAGTGGTTCCAACCAGGCTGCTCACATAAGCCTCGCCATCTTTGTCTAGTCCAACCCCCACCCACCCACCTATCCAATAAACGAGATCACAGTTCCGACTGCGCATGCGCTGAAAACGGCGTTGGCAGCAAAGCAAAGGCTACTGCCATTGAGTTTGCCGATACGCATAGGGCAAAACTTCGATTTTATTACAAATGATTAAAAATACATAACAATTTGGTAAAAACATGGATGGATGGATGCAATATAATAATATAATGAATATGTTTAAGACACAACTCTCCATAATTAACCACATCACCGTCGATTAGACATAAGTAATTCTTGTTCTAAATATTAAAATGCAAAATGTGTCAACACAAACTTGCTTCAAAGAAATATATAACCAATATCTGATTAACCCTACCCATCTCCTAGCCCAACACATGTTATTAACCACAGAATATAAATAAAAACATGAATAAAACTGACTCTGGCTATGGCTCTAACACTAGTCTGAGTGCCCATATTTGTCTAAATCTAAATGCACATGGCATAAGATGTGCTGATTAGATTGCTCCAAATGGAATGCTAGATAAAAGATTAACATATTACTTTATTATATATATTTTTTTAGGTGGTATTCTATGTTTCAAACAAGAGCTGAGATGAGCTGAAACTAGCACATTTCATAGCTGCACCCAGTGTCTTAGCATTAGCCATGTGCTTTGCATGGGTTTGTTTTTCTTCAAAGCATCCCACAATGCACTGCGTGGCTAGAATGGCGATGTATTCCATTCCTCAACATCCAAGACACATTTATCAAATTTGTTTGGCGGTCATAGTTAGCTCCCACCCACACCCACACACCCACGTTTGTGCTGTATTTGGTTGTTTCACGATAAATGTTACTTTATTTCGGACCAGCTGTTATAGCTGCATATTCCGATGAAAACACCAAATTTCCTAAACAGAAGCAATTAGCTAGATTTGATTCTACATATCTAACTTAGATACTGGTGCACTTATTGAGCATTTGTCGCCACATTGAAGGGAATTCTGAGGCAATTGAACAGAATCGGTTTCTGTTGAACAGCCTATGGTGTCAGAGTTTTATGCCTAGTACACACCTACCATTTGTGTGCACCCACCTACCATATACGATCTAAAACTGCCCGTTTCGCGCACAAAAATCGCTAGGTGTGCGCTCCCCGCGCACACCTAGCGATTGCGATTCGCGACTAAAAACTCAGTTTTATGGCTAAAACGAGCCGATTACGATTGCGATTCGCGATTCGAAAAATGAATCGGATCGTTTTCAGTTTTAAGCGGGTCGGGTCGAGTCGCGAGTTTTAGTGCGCGAATCGTATACGGTAGGTGTGTACCAGGCATTAAGGGCGCATTCCATATACGCGTAATGCGTAATGCGAATGCGAATGCGAATGCGACAAAAAATCGAAACGCCTTGAAAGCTATGAGGTACATTCCATACACGCGTAATGCGTAATGCGAATGCGAATGCGTCAGAAATTCATTATCCCGATCGGTCCATGTAGCGATCGGTGCGTAATGCGTAATGCGTAATGGTGGTGCGAATAGAAAAGCATCAGTCGCATTTGTCCATTGATATAAGGCTGGAGGAGGCGACTGATAATTACGGACAGCCGGGACAAGGTGGTGCGAACATACATGTTTGCACCGTCCCATTCTTCATATTTCTCATGAAGACTGCTTCCTAACAGGTCCGCCGCATAAACCTACATGTTTGCACCGTCCCATTCTTCATATTTCTCATGAAGACTGCTTCCTAACAGGTCCGCCGCATAAACCTACATGTTTGCACCGTCCCATTCTTCATATTTCTCATATCTGTGTTTCTGTGTGTGTGTCTCTGTGTGTGTGTCTCTGTGTGTGTGTGTCTGTGTGTGTGTCTCTGTGTCTGTGTGTGTGTCTCTGTGTGTGTGTCTCTGTGTCTGTGTTTATGTCTGTGTGTGTGTCTCTGTGTGTGTGTCTCTGTGTTGTGTCTGTGTGTGTGTCTGTGTGTGTGTCTGTGTGTGTGTCTGTGTGTGTGTATGTGTGTGTGTCTCTGTGTGTGTGTCTGTGTGTGTGTCTCTGTGTGTAAACATGTAGGTTTATGCAGCGGACCTGTTAGGAAGCAGTCTTCAAGGTGGTGCGAATAGAAAATCATCAGTCGCATTTGTCCATTGATATAAGGCTGGAGGAGGCGACTGATAATTACAGACAGCCGGGACGGGGTGGTGCGAACAGAAAAGCATCAGTTGCATTTGTCCATTGATATAAGGCTGGAGGAGGCGACTGATAATTACGGTCTTCATGAGAAATATGAAAAATGGGACGGTGCAAACATATAGGTTTATGCGGCGGACCTGTTAGGAAGCAGTCTTCATATTTGGGACGGTCCTAACATCCCTCCAAGCAAGCTAAACTGAGCCATGTTTGGACCGTCCCATTCTGTGTGTCTGTGTCTGTGTGTGTGTGTGTGTCTCTGTGTGTGTCTCTGTGTTGTGTCTCTGTGTCTATGTGTGTGTGTCTGTGTGTGTATACGTGTCTGTGTGTGTCTCTTTGTCAGAGACACAGAGACACAGACACACACATAGAGACACACACAGACACAGAGTCACACACACACAGACACACACAGAGACACACACGGAGACACAGACACACACATAGAGACACAGACACAGAGTCACACTCACTTTTTATATACTTTTTATATACTTCTCTGCATAACGCATAACGCATAATGCAATACGCATTACGCGTATATGGAATGCTGGCATTCGCATAACGCATAACGCGTAACGCATAACGCATTACGCATTACGCGTATATGGAATGCGCCCTTTAGCGTCCATGCCAACATTGTTTTGGCATGTTTGAACTTCAAATATCTCAAAAGTTCGCCATTTAAAATAAAAGTTACTTCAAACTAAAGTATGGTAGATTATAGCAATCAACCTAATAAGTAATATATTTATCTCAGAAAATGACAGAAACTGAAATTACCGACTCAATAAATGCACCTTCCAGAGACGGAAGGTCGAGAGAAGTAAAGGCGGCTCTTCGGTTAAATGGCGCCCCCTGTCGGGATGGCTATATAATACTAGCAAATGCCCGTTTTAACGGCACCTTCTCCCGCGAAATGGGTTAATGGCGCACTGCCTTTACATGGAACACCCACACTGACATTTACAGGTGTTAAGTGCACGTATATATGTACATATATATATATATATATATATATAAATGTATATATAAGTGTATTGTATATGTATTATACACATGTTATGTACATATTATATATGTAGTGAATACATATATGCATGTACATATTATATATGTAGTGAATACATATATGCATGTACATACATATATATATATACACATACATATGTATATACATATATATACATACATATGTATATACATATATAGATACATACATTTACATAGGCCTACCTATATCATATAAGCATATAAATAGATCCGGGTGTGAGTAGGATGGAAGGGTAGGTGACTAGATAGGCTCCTCCAGTAGATGACTGAGTGAGGAGTTAGGCCTGAGAAGCAAATGGAAAAGGAAAGCTTGTTTCATTTAATGACGCTTCTACTAAGTTCTAGAGCACATGGATTTTCATATCATCGGCTATTGGACGTCAAACATATGGTGATTCTGATAGATTTCTTTGGAGGAAACCCGTTACCGCCAGATAGGCTACTCTTTCTGAGAAGCAGCAAGGGATTTTTTAAATGCCCTTTCCCATATATAGGAGAGCACATACCACAGCCTTTGATGAACTAATTGTGGACCACTCTCTGGTTGGAACAGAACATAGCCCAAACTGCAAATGAGTCCACTGAGCAGGATCGATCGGATGACCGACACCTTCACAGGTAATCTCCACTGTAATCTGTGGGCTAATCCCTTTTAAAAGGTGGTTGCCAGGTCTTTATAAATATTTATATTTACTGCCTGAGCTACGTCCCGTCCCGCTCCTTAGAGGAGCAAATGAAGGCTTCGGCCTTATTATACTCGAATAATGGCTTATATATACATATATTGCGTGGGTGTTTGTGCCGTTGCTGGCTGCCCCGACCTTGTTGTCTGCTACTGCTACTGCTACTGCTACTGCTAGTGGTGCTGAGGGTGTGAGACATGACATGATTCTCAGCTAACTGAAACTTGAAAGGCTGGCCCAGTTGGTGAGGTCCTCACGCACACATACAGTGATACCCGCGTGCGTTGCGTGAATGATGCCCGTGCCCCGGACAAAGGCTGCCTTGTTCCAATCCGCCACTCGCCCAATGTGCACCCACCTTGCCTGGCACTCGTCGGCAGGTGTTAGTCAGTCTCCCAGTCCGCCCCTACAGTGGGGTCCCTGAAGGCGCCCAGACATGCTCAGGGGGTCATCATTTCAACTGAGGTACACCTCGGGTGACCTGTTCTAACGGTGCCCTTTTGTTTGTTGGTCCTGGCTGTGAGATACTTAGAGCTGCAGACATCGCCAGGCCATGTTGCCCCGTCCTACTACTTACCGGAAGTGGGTGCATTTCTGCCTATAGTGGATCAAGCGCGCATTCCTTACACGCGTTATGCGGCATGCGGTATGTGAATGGCATGATTCCTTACACGCGGCATGCGGCACACGACTGGCTATATTTACAAAATATGAATAAACAAGTATACTCAATACTGCACTGTAGATGACCTAATATGGCATTTATATCTATGTACCTCTTGGTACGTCACAACTCACATGGGGGTTCCTACCTTTATAATTACCAAATTATAGATAAGTATTCATATTTTTGTGGCTATGGTAGCATTTTTACCAACCCGAACCCCACCACCACCACTACCATATGTTTCCCCTCTGCGCCCTTGTGTGTGATCATCCGTAATGCTCAGTCACCTCTCCTCGTCTGAACCTAATGGGCAAGTGTGACTGATGTTTCTATTCGCATGCCGCATGCCGCACCGATCGCTACATGGACCGATCGAGTTGTCGCATTCGCATACCGTGTGTAAGGAATGTAGCCCATAGGCTTCAAAGCCTTTCGATTTTTTGTTGCATTCGCATTCGCATACCACATGCCGCATGTAAGGAATGTACCCTTAAGTCTGAATAGTCTTGTTTTCACCAACAGACAGTTGACGATAGAAAGACAGAGCCTACACTTTTACCAACCCATTTGATCTTTAACCTCCCACGCCACATAGACATGGTATGAGATTGAGAGCAACTGGCCTTTGGCGAGTATAACACAGCGATGGAAATCCAAATTGGCAAGGGTGATGGCATGGGGAATCGGACCACCGACCTTCAGATTATGAGTCCAACCTAGAAAAAGGTCACTCTCCTTCTATAATATAGAGAGAAAGAGGGATGGACATATTGCCATATATTAATATAATAATGTGAATAGAGCGGGTTACCAATGGGAACTTTGGAAAAGGTTACCCAAAGAAACCGACGGCGTGAATCAACGAGTGTCCATTTCTAGACAGAACTGCCCCACCATGCTAGATGCATGATGGAGTGAATGGGATGTGACAGTGTGTGTCCGAGGCAGTGATGTATGAGTGGTGCCGGCGCCCCGTGATGTATCGGCCGGGGAGGAGAGCCTCGCCGTCCCAGTCTCCCCCTCCCCTCCTCCCACCCCCTCCTCCTCATTCCCCAGGACGTCTCACCTGCCGCCGGGGCTCCGGCCTCCGCTGACCCCAGTCCCGGGCGGTGAGTCGCGTGGGCTACGCGTCGTGAACAACGAATAATAACACACTGTCAGACTGTCCGGGGTTGAATGGGGGGGGGGGGGGGGGGGCTAGCGGGAGTGTGTGGGGGGGGGGGGGGGCGTGAGGGAGCCGTGGAGGTGCCAGGGAGATGATATGCCTGCCACCCGGAGCCGAGGTGGCAAAGGGCGTGCGACTAGGGGTATGTGTGTGTGGGAGTTGGGGTGGGGTTATCCGTCAGATGTGACACTATCCCCCTCTGGTGGTGGGATTGTCGTGGGGGTGGATGGATGTGTGGGGACTGGACTGGTCACCCACCGACAAGGGTTTATTTATCAGGGCAACAGGAGATCCCTAGAGCTATATGCCGTCTATGGTTCATGGTGGGGGTGGGGTGACAGACGGAGGGGGGGGTGGGGTGGAGGGGGGACGCGGTTGTGGTCAAAATGAGGAAACAAAGCATCTGCTCTAAAACGGGTGGGCCTTCTCACAGCATGCCACCACTGGGGCTCGTCTCACAACATGTCACCACTGATCCTTGATCCCTGAACCTTCAACCTTGAACTTCAAAACATTGGTGGGCAAGAACAACTAACACAAGCACAGTTTGAATACGAAACTCTTCATTCATTGCCTGTTCTTGTTTAGTATGTTGGTTATATAGTGTATGATTGTCTATATATATGCCCATTTACACGTCTATCTATATATATACATACCTATACATATATATATATATTTGATACATCTCGGATACATCTAGCATACATACCCACATATATATACATATAATATATATTCAATGTCTAATATCGGAGACCAATGTATTCCCCTCTTGCTGTGGCTATAGCTTCAGCCCTTTCATAATGCGAATATTAATAAAGCATTTGGAATTAATCTCAATACAAATGCATGTTGTTATTATTTCTGATGAAAAATATTTTCATTTCAAATAACTATTCCGTGGTTCTATATCAAGTGATTATTAGAGTGCGTCACCTCTGAATTGGATGCAGTTAATATTTATTCTGTTCCTCTTTGCTCTCCTTTTCTAACTAGCGGAAAATATTGCCGTAATGCAAAATCGCAATAGAAGCATTCTAGAGAAAGAAATGGTAGTAATTAGTCCTTCTAACAACAACAAAAACATTAACAAAATTAGTAGAACTGTAATCACATGTCGTGAGTAGGAGCTGGCTACCCGACCTGCCCGCATTATCGCCCACTCGGGCGATAATGCAGTTTCAGCGCCCGGTCAGTTTCCACCGCCCGTATAGACTCAAACTCAAGGCATTGTCAATGGTCGTGAGCAATCTTCATACAGAAAATACAGCAAAAGTGAAATATCTATAAAACTACACCACCTATTAACAAATCGCTTGGTACACATATAGAAAACATCTTTACCAAAAAGACTATTAAATTTATAAGGTTAGGGTTTTTGATTTGTATTAATTTTAAATAAAACTAAGGTTTTGCACTGCACGTACCGTCAAACTCAAGGCATTGTCAATGGTCGCGAGCAATCTTCATACAGAAAATACAGGAAAAGTGATATATCTCTAAAACCAGACCACCTAGAAACAAATCGCTTTGTACACATGTAGAAAACATCTTTACCAAAAACATTATATTAAATTTATAAGGTTAGTGACGATGATGTTAGATTTTGACGCATGTGCATGAAACTGACCGGGCGCTGAAACTGACCGGGCGCTGAAACTGCGACACCGGTCCTGCTAACTACTGCCCCCTTTCTGCCTCCCCTCAGAGCGTACAGTGGTTCGAGACGATGAGGCCTGACCGAGACACGGACAACTCCAGTGCCGGGGAGGCCTCCACCACGGACAGTGGGCGAGGGCCGAGCGAGGAGGGCGAGAACTCACTCGGATCACTGCCCCCAATCCTAGGTACGCACAGTCTTATCACGTCACACGAGTCGACGACTATAGCTTCTTCGTTTAGATTGCTTTAAAACAACCCACACCACCCAAATAAACCACAAACAATTATTTGCTAACAGATATAGCCGGCCATTTTGTCGCAATTTTTTTGTGTCTCTACCTTCCTTCCTGATTTAAACAACATTATGCTTCTACTTCTTTTTAACATTTGTTAAAAGCAAAATACACAGCCAAAAGAAAGCACCAATATTTATTTATTTATTTATTAAGATATAGCCGCCCATGGTCTTGCAATGGTTTGGGTTTTTAAATTACATTATTATTATTTGTTTAATTGTTATCGGGAATAAATGATGATTTACGGTCGATCGGCATGCCATAACGACTGTAACTGTAAGGGTATGAATGATGTCATCAATATGCAAATAGGCGCGACATCTAGCGCGCGGCGCCCCAACTCTAACCCACCAATAAAAAGGCACATTATGGGCAATAGTTTATCCATAGTCAATACAAATGGGGCTGTCGACTTACATGGAGTGTTTTCGTGTCTATCGATATTCATATAATATATTATATAGCTATATGTGCAGGTGGCTAGTCCCGCGCCCCCTTCAACACATGAAGCTAGTTTAGTTACAAATCATACAGCCATATCTAACACTATATATGTGTTGTATGAATAAATCATTATGCGAATATCATTCTGCCCGCCTACAACCTGATATTCAATGCACCTGCATAATACTATAGCAATGACATTAGCCACTTGTAACTCATGCTTCGAAGTTGGATTGTATTTTTCGGTATAGCTGGTGTCCTTTTTCTCCACATATCGACGAAATACGATTATATATATTATATATGTTATATGTAATGTGTGATGCATTGTGTGAATATAAACAAGGAAACATTCTGTGGTATATTATGCACTTAACTCATATCTCTCGATATATATATATATATATATATATATATATATATATATAAAAGTTATGTGAATAATATATCATAGCAATTCTTAGAATATCTATATATATTAATATTATGGAGAAAGGGACATCAGCAGCATATACACATGCGATATATATAGATATATATAGATAGACAGAGAGACAGACAGAGAGGGGAGAGATATTGCCCATCACACGAATCTGGTCCTAATAAGCTGACACAATATATGCCTCCCTCCATCCATCTATTCATCTGTCTGCCGACCTTGACCTAGCAAACCCAGCAGATTCTCGGGTGTCGCGGGCAGCTCACGCTTAGTTTGCCGGTAAATTAATTCATCTGTCAACAGCGTGGTGTCCATATCTCGGCTCGAATCAATCACACATCGTGGGCGTCTATCGACAGTGAAAGCGTCGCTACTTCATCCCCAAACCCGGACGACAGGGGGCGCTGCGGCTGGGGTCTTCATATCGCGTGGTGGGTGCGGTGCGGGTGACAGGTTGGGGGGAGGGTGTCGATGGGGGGAGGGGAGGGTGTGCCTGCCCTTTCAACCTCCACCCAGCTCCCCTCCAGGCTGACCCGTCACCATCTGGTCATTAATGTCGTCTCCACGCCGGTCCACGCCGGTCCACGCCGGTCCATTGAGGCCGAGCACATGTAAAATCTGTCGGTCCCCGGGCGGGCTGCCAGACCGACCCCGGCCGCCCCCGCAGCGGCCCGGCAGAGGCCCTGCAGGGGCCGCATTGTGGGGTGTAACGTATATAGGGGTCGCTACGAGGCGGGGGGGGGGGGGGGGGGGGCTGGAGATGGGGGGAGTGTGTGTATGGGGGGGGGGGGGGGGGGGGCAAGAAGAGTTCACCAACCTGAAGTATTCGTCGCATAAGCAAAATAGCTCAAATGGTCCGCTCGGGGAATGCAGTGTATTGTTCAATGTGACCGGAAATAAGCCTCGCTTTGGTTCTTTAAAACCAATTCTTCCGATTCTATCTGTCATAATGGATATCTCAAGCGCATCAGAACGCCATTCAGGTTTGTTTTGGGGGGACTTTACGTCCTATGAACAGGTATGGTCATATAAGGATGGCTATCGACTTGTGGAAGGGTATATCGACGCGTGCACTTGAGAAGAGAGGTTTATAGGGCTGCACCACTGTCAGTAGTGGACCAGGCCGCCATTAGGGATAATGTTTTCATTGATTTGTGGTTTTACAGCAATAGAGGGGGTGTATGACGTCACGAGACATCTTTCGGTGGCCATATTGGATTACATACAGAAGGCTTGCAACTGTCTGTCTACATTGTGCTTATTTACCAATTTGTTGGTTTATTTGGTACTGTTTTGAACAGTTTGGCCTCAGAAGTTGTTGTTAAAGTTCTGTAAATAAACACATTGGATGTAAACTGCCCAGAACCGCTCAGAACACAAGAAAACTGTATATTCATATATATAACATACACATATTTATGTACATATACATGGCGATTCTAGCCGATGCGTTGGTAGTACAGCTTGCTGACACCTGGTGGAGGAGGTGGGAGGGTGATGAGAGGAGGAAATGTCCCGGTGAGAGCCCTTCGGGAGGAAGGTGGGGACTTCCCCGGGGAGGAGGGGGGGGGGGGCGCGTGTGGGGGGTCCCCGGGAGTGACTGACACGGCCCCCGGAGAGGCGAGCTCTGGGAGTGGACGGGTGCCGGCCCCGATGACCCGTGTCAAGCAGTGGTCACCTTCACTGACCGGTGCTTCTGTCTGACGTGTCTGATGTGGCCGGCAGAGGGCAGTGGGCGAGTGACCAGTCGAGTAACCCATACGGACAGGGCTTGGTTGGAACGGCGAGCAGCAGGGCAGGGTCCTCGAGCCCTCAACCCGCCTCATCCAGCCACACCTACCCAACTCTCTCACCCTCACCATCACGCTCACCCTCATCACCCCCTCAGTCATCACCCTTTCCAATCTACACCTCATTCTCACCCTCACCGCTACACCCCATAACCCTTACCCCCAATATCCTCACATTAACCCCAATGCCTTCACCCTTTCTTCGGGACTGCCTGCATCGCTCCGTCCTCTCCCTTACGACCACACACCCCTTCTCCGCCCTTCCCCCACCCCCTCTCCCCTCTCCTCTTTCCACATTTCCCTATTCCCTTTTCCATCTCCACTCCCCCCCCATCTCCTCTCGCCACTCTGCTCTCTCCCCTATCCCCTTCTCCCATCTCCCCCCTCTCCACTCTCCCCTCTAGCGCTCTCTCCCGTCTCCTCTCCCCCCCCCCCCCCCCCCCCCGCCGCCCTTTCCACTGCGGCAAGACGACTGACACCCTCAGCAGGTTCGACAGTCTTACTTGTGACGCAGCCCCTTTGTGCCGTGCCCTAATGAGGGGTATAGCCTGTCCCAGTCGGCACTGCTTACCTTCAAGTCCCTCCTGCTGATGAGAGGGCGCTGGCCAGGGGTGGGCCGTGTGTGGGGGTTCGGATTTAGGGCCAGCAACCACACAATGGCAGCCCCGCCCTCAGCTTCTAACTTCTAAGACAGGATTGTCGCACCTGACTCAGTGCTATGGTCAGTCTGTGCCACGCCCACAGGTGTAGGGGTCATATACATGTGTAAATATAGATGGATTCAGACATCAGTCACCTACTTGAAAGCTCATATATATTATATGTATATATATATATATATATATATATATATATACATAGAGAGATAGATAGATGGATATATATATTACATGATACTTCATCTATAGCTGTGTAACCGTCGGGATGGCCAAATGAGTTGATCGCCCGTCTTCCGATTAGGTAGATCGTGGGATTCGAACCCTGGTCGAGTTAACCCAATGACATAAAAATGTATATTTGTCGCTTCCTAGTCAGACACTCAGCATTATTAGAATAGAACAGGGACTGGTTGGCTCAGTGTCAGGATAATGTGACTGAGTGGGATATCAGGTCATGGTTCTGGTGGGTTGGTTTCCCAGTGGGGTAGCACTATATTCTCTAAAGCCCCCATGAGTGTGCACTGTCATAAGTCGGTACCCATTATGACCTTAGATGTTGTCAGGACGTAAATCTCCAACGACCAACCAATCTATAGCTCTACTGATATACTATAGTCTATTCTATATATTATTATATATATATATATATATATATATACATATATATGTGTGTGTGTGTGTATTCAGCACATCTATATATGAGATATCAAGTAGTATATATATATATATAAATATATATATATATATAGGGACTAGACAGCAGCTAATGACACCTTCACTGCCACGCCCCCTGCCTTCAAGGTGACAACCAGAAGTATACCTTAGACCTTTAATGTCTGCATTAAGATTCAGCTCGGCAGACCGTAGACTTTGATAAGTACCATTTGGGGGTAATCCCGGTCGGCCTGCAAGTACCATTTGGAAGCTCCTAAACACATTCCCGCATTCCACACACGTGACAAGCAACAACTAAAAACAGTAACAACAATTGCTGACTAGGCAGCAGACCCATGTCATTAGCGAAAGCATCGGCCCTGCTGGTTGTACTCATTATTAGACTACGTGTACATAACTGGATGTATAGGCCTTCTCATCCTAATATTAAATCTGAACACCTGAAACCACTTGAATGTGTGGTCACTTCTTTTTTCTCTCTCTCCACCTCGGTCAAAACTAAAGTTGGGTGTACTCGGAAACTCACACATATTAAACTGCTTGGACTTCCCTTATATAAGTAATAACCTATAGTAATAGTGTATTATGAGTCCCGCAAATCTCTCAGTAAGGACTGAAGCTGAGAACCAGCACACCGGATCACAGCTACAGCGTACAAACCGGAAGGTGGGGAGGGGGGGTCAATGCACATACATAAAGTGATATTTTATTTGATATAAAATATTTGCTAGGATATTTTCAGTGCAATTTGCACTAGAAACAAATGTATGGCAAGAACCATACCAAGTTTGGTCACCAGGAGGCATGTGGTTATAGCAAAGATTTTACAGAACATCCATAGTGTAATATTTGGCACTGTGCAATGTGCGTTTAAAGAATAGTCTACAGTGAAGGATGGGTAACTCCCAATTTCCCGTGAATAAGCTGGCATGTTGCGTTCCAGCTTCAGTCCTTCCTGAGGGACCAGCGGAAATAGCTACCCGCGTATATAGGGTATGCCCTGACGTCACGCTAAACGGAAGTGCGGCCATTGTGGAGATACAACACAATAACAAACCCAACCTGATCAATGCATTGTCAATGGCAGTGAGCAATCTTCATACAGAAGAAGTGAAATATCTCTAAAACCACACCACCTAGAAACAAATGGCTTGGTACACATATAGAAAACATATCCAACGAATAGATTATATTAAATGTATACGGTTAGGGTCATGGATTTCTATTAATTTTGAATGAAATAGACGTTTTGTACTGCACGTACCGGCAAACTCTATGGGTTGTTTCCTGTTTGATATCGCCACAATGGCCGCGCATCCGGTTGATGACGTCACGTGAATACCCTATATTGATTGGTTTCCTCTCAATGGAACAGGCATTCAGACCCGAAGTGGGGTTATATCGATACCATTACCCCCGCAGTGATGAGGTCTTCATCATTGTGTGTGGTCTGCACATGCGCCGTCCTCTAAAAGTAACACCAGCTGGCGCCATGTTGAATTATTAAACCACAACACATCGCCATCACCCAGAAGGGATCGCCGAACGCTACACGACAGTGGTTTTGGATATTGAATCCTGTTGGAAGGAATTCATAACCTATGTTTAAAATCCTATTTGTCCCTGAAGCTGGGAGCCGGCATGACGGGTCGCAGCTTACTAGAACTAGTAGAAGGTAGAGGAGGTGCTAAACCTTAATACACAAAGTAGTATGCTTGCTAGGAGGATAATTCGACTGGAATTTACATAGTTATTCATTTAAGATAAAAGTTACTTCAAACCAAAGTATAGTAATTTATAAAGATTAACCTAGTATATTTATCTTAGATAATGGCAGAAACTCAAAAGCCCTCAGGGTATGCAGTTTTGAGGACCCATCTATCTGGGGATCCGAATCTTCTTCGACATCGGCATCGCAGTGCATGATGATGTGGCACACATCGACATCTTGGAATAGAAAGTGTAAACCCCAACTAAATAAAATAACAATGGGCCGTTTCCCAAGCCGGCTTCAATAGTTCAGACGTATTCATTTACAGACAGTCTCAACTGATAACACCGGACTGGAACTCGGGGATGCAATATACCTTTTCCACAGAGCATGCACATAGACTATGAATCAGCTGCTACCCATAACATTAATGGACTCTTGCCACTATTAGTACTAGTATTAGATATTAGTATCACTAATGAGCAGGATGGGCTGGGGGTGGAGAGCATGTATTCCCGGAACATCAGAAGGGTTGGTACAATGGTAGTGGTGATGATGGTGGTGGTGGATATCGTCTATTGTCGGTCCTCAATCGACAGAACTGATATTCGTGTAATGTACGGGGGGCTTTGGATATGACGTGGTGAAGTGGTTCGATTGGGGACTCTATTGTCCGTGTGTCAACCACATGGTGTATCCCCCCCCCACACACACACCAGAACCAGCACACACCCTCCCTACACCACCACCACACACCCTCCCTACACCACCACCACTGCCAGCGCCAGCACCCAGAGGGACTGTTTTTGTGCGACCAGCGCCAGGATGCGGGTGTATTCTGAGTTTTTAGTTCAGTCTGTGCGCCCTGGAACGCCTGGCTGTGGGCGGAGTCAATTCTAATAGGTGTCAGTAACGAGCTCTAATTAGTGGAATTAGCATAGCTGAAATAGTCTGGTATGTCATCTTTTATATTATTTATGATTATATATATATATATATATTTATATATTATATATGTATTATATTATATATAATAATATACTTCATAATAAATTACATATATATGTAATAACGGCAGGTCTAATTAGTGGAATTTAGCCTAGATGAAATAGTCTGGTATCTGCTCTTTTATATTGTATGTGATATATTGCATGTTAAATGTATATGACATCGAGGTAGTATATATGTAATAATAATATATGTGTTGTATAATATATTACATATATAATATGCAATTCATATTAAGGTATGTAATACATTACGCGCAGTATAAACATAACCAATGCATTACACACGCATTATGTTGTGCAGCTTCAATTCCGGGGTGGAACCCTGACCGAGTTAAACTAATTACTTAAAAATGCATAATCGTCATCACCCAGCCTCACACTCAGCATTACTAGGATACGGTAGGAATCTGTAGAATGAATAAAACCAATTGTCCAATATTGAAATTTCCCCCATTTAATCATTGAATGTAACCAAACACATACACATATATAATATATCATACTTTATAGACTATATCATATATGAATGATTGATAACCAAGTATTGAATTTCTCTATTCCGTTTTGCCTCATACCAACATACTTGTTAACACATAAGTGATTAAAATAGCGTTAATTCGCACACATTGGTATTTAAGGAGATAACCAGTAAAATATGTCAATGGAATGCCACACATAACCCATAGTACTGACTCGTGCAGGTAAGTGGCCGGCCACACTGTCGCCTCCATACCAGCTTCTGCCGAAAGATGTGTTGTTATTGTACAAGTTCCCAGAGTGTCAGGACAAATACGCCTGTCACATGGGGGCCACACACCCCATGTGGGGAGCGAACGACTATTACCTTAAGGCATTAAACCATTGTTTGAACCCATTGTTGTGGCCAGGTTAAAACAAACCGAGGCGTTGTGTCTCTATGGGGGTTTATAGGGTGTGCAGAATGGGTCGCTGAAAAAAAAGGAGGTGAGGGTCTGTTTCACAGGTGGAGAGCAAAGTTGCGTCATCACCAACTTTGCGCTAATTAGTGATGGGACGCCGTGTGTGTGTGTGGGGGGGGGGAGGGGGGCGAGTTACTCGTGGATCAAAGAATGTATCCACGAAATATAATGATGTAAACAGAGGTAGACTATTGGCGGTAAAAATGCCTCGTTCAAATGTGTAATAGTTGTGTATTAAATCGGAGATGCTTCAGATACTAAATCTTGTAAAAGCTAGATTACCTACCGCCACCCCCACCCCTGTCCTCCCACCCCCTTACATATCCATATTGATTGAGAACAGACGGGATGGCCGAATTGTGAAGAGTTAAAACAATGACCAACAACATTGGTTCTTGTCGCTATCTAGTTTAGCATACCATAGGAAATTATCAGGCAGGGACGGGCATGTTTACGATAAAGCAAAGACTGGTTACTCAGGACATATATTATACCATGAGGACCTTCAGTTTGGTGTGTCTGTGTGTGCGCCAGGTTGTCGGGGTGGTCGTGTCTGTGCGCTGGTTGTGGTGTCCCTAGGGGGATTATAGCACAGGTGCTAGAGGGACCTGGTCCCATTCACCACCTGGTCCCACACCCTTCTTACCTGTCCCTCCACCCGTCGCCTCGCTTTGATGTTCATCCCTGCGACGTATCTACCAATCGACTGGTACCCCAACCCTCCGGGGTCCCACTTCTCCCGTCACCCCATTGTCTTAACCTCTGTGATCCCCTCCTAACACGCTGGTGCGGATTAGGGTGATGACGTCAGGGCGTGAATTGTTTGAAAACAACTCAAACACAGAGATAGCAGTCGGCCGGGTTTGTTGTTACTATGGAAACAGCAACACCTCTACACATTCAACGTGTGTGTGCAATGCATATATATATACCAAAGTGGGAAGATCGCTGACTGGTTTCCCGCGGGTTTGAACCTGAACTGAACTGGTTTGCGCAGTTTCAGGATAAAGTGACTAAGTGGGATATTCGGCTGCAAGGATTTATAGCTCAAACAAGCAAATAAACTTTAGTGCATGCAATATTTATGAAATGCATAGAAGCTATCTGAGTAAATAACTGTATATATTATATGTCATCATCATCATCATCATCATCATCATCATGCTGTCGGTCGCGTTGCGACAAAGACTGCTTTCATTACTTGACTGCCACTCTCCATTTAACTCTCTGCTGTATGTAGTATATAATATATGCATGGCTTATAGTGATAGTGTCTCAATTAATATGTGTATAGTATATACATTGTAATATATGCAGAGCTGGCTTGCAGTGATGCAGTAAGTAGACCTACCGGTGGCACTATTAAATTAGTTTCTCACATTATTAATATTAGTATTACCCTCCACTCCACCTGCAACTGGAAAGACACTTGGCACCCGGTTCATTTCTTAAATCCACTATCATCATTTTTTATCAATTCACATATTAAAAAATATATATACTTATATATAGTAATGACAACGGCACTCATGTATACTTTGCGCCTCATTAAGCCTTAATTGCGCGTTCTAGTCTACCACCACCTAATTTGCGTCTGAGGGTGCTGTGCGACCCTTTCGGGAAGGCTTGGTGGTGTGGATATTTGCTGCATTTCTCACGGCCATCTAATGGAGGGCTGTACACCAGCGCCAGGCGCACTGCTGCTGAGGCGACTAGCAGGGCCCGGGTGGATAGTATCTGCTTGGTGCACTCTCTCACCAGACGGGGTGGCCGAGTGGGTTGGAGCGTCCGTCTCCCGTGTTGGTAGATCGTGGGGTCGTGGGTTCGAGTCCCGGTCGAGTCAAACCAATGACTTTAAAATTGATACTTGTTGCTTCCTAGCCAGGCGCTCGGCATTATTAGGATAGGGCAAGGACTGGTGTGCTCAGTGTCAGGATAATGTGACTGAGTGGGATATCAGGTCATGGTGCCGGCGGCCTGGTTTCCCAGTGGGACGGCACTATAAAGTCGCCATGAGTGCGCACTGTCACAAGTCGGTACCCGTCCTGATATGACCTTAGATGTTGCTAGGACGTAAAACAACAACAAACAAACAAACACCTTCTAAGTTCTAGTACTTCTACCCTCTGTACTCTCTCACTCCTAACGCCCTGCTGTGTGTATAGACATAGCTGGGACCATCTTCCCGATTATGACGTGCTATGAGGGGATTACCGTACGCAGGGGACGGAGGCAGCATGGGGTGGAGAGTGTGTGGGTGTGGGTGTGGGTGTGGGTGTGGGTGTGGGTGAGGAATCCGGTGTCCAAACAGGAACCAGAGCTTGAGGGGTTTGCTGAACCAGGCTGGAATGGACCAGGTCTGGTCCAACATCATCTCACAAGGCACAGTGAAAACGGGGAAGAAGACAAAGCGGGCGAAAGAAGTGGGAAGCAAACATCGGGGAATGGACAGACAGACCTGGAGTTCAGCAGGTTTGTTTTTATTTAAAGTTGCATAGTCCGATGAAAACATCAAATTTTCAAAACCAAAGCACTTATCTAGATTTGATTCTACATATCCAACTTAGATACTGGTGCACTTATTAAGCATTTGTTGCTGCATAGAAGGGCATAATAAGTCAATTAATAGAAACCGTTACTACTGAAGTCTATGGTGTCAGAGTTTTGGTGTGCTTGCCAAAATTATTTTGGCATGTTTTGATGTAAAATATCTCCAAACTTAGCCATTTAAAATTAAAGTTACTCAAAACTAAAGTAAAGTAGATTATAATGATTAGTAGAAAAAGCTCAAAAGCATCGGACTATGCAACTTTAACGGTGCCTGTAGAACACATTGGTTTTCATCATCGGCTATTGGACGTCAAAAGACCTGGAGTTCAGTACGTCCCAGAGGGTAGTGGAGACTAGGGAAAACTGGGTGCAATGTCATTTGTGGTGCCCAAATGACCCTCACTATTAAGGGATTGATGATGATGATCATGGAATTAAGATGTTTGTGTTGCTCTTTAAAACTGAAGGTTGCATAATCCGAAGAACCCATAACATTTTCAAAGCCAGAACACTTGCCTATATTTGATACTGCATATCTAACTGAGAATGTGAGAATGAGATACTGATGCATCTGTTAAGCATGACACTTACTTGACTAAGTCAGTTTAATAATAGAATACGTCGCTTCTCGAGTACAAGTCTGTGCTCTCCAGTATTTCGGTATCAACCAGGAAGAGTGCTAGCACCCCATGCAATAGGTCTCCAGTTCGAATCCCGAAAAAGTCAAACCAAAGATTTAAAAAGTTGACATTCGCCGCTATCATCCCAATACTTGGCATTGATAGGATAAGGAAAAGACAGGCTTGCTCAGTATCCGCAAAATGTGAACAACTATACTATGGGGGTCATGATGTCAGTAGAGTGGTTTCTCGGTGGAGCAGCACTATAAAGTCGCCATCAGCTTATAAGCCCCCCCCCCCCAACAACCTATGAACAATTTAACACTCACCTCCTCTACCATTCTCTATCAGATAAAAGGTGAGCCAACCAGTCCCCCTCCTCCCCTCACACCCACACCCACACACACGACGGGTCATTTCCCCTGACGCCGCACATGCGCAGTGCGGTCAGCACAAGACACTTCCGGTGCCAGCAGCGCGCGTCGTTGCGGGCATTGTCCGCTCGAAGCGCCGCCTGGTGGTGTTCGCCTGATTACAATGTGGCGCCCCCTACAACAATGCGCGCGTAAAACACGCGGTTTCATACCGCCTGCCGGTTTGTCGTGCGTGAAATCCGCAAATGACAAGTAACAAGAGGCCGAGTGTGTGGACGAGAAGTGATACAAGTCAGGGAGCGCGTGGCCAGCGAGGTATGGAGGCGCTGTGGGGGTGGGGGTGCGGTGATTACTATTGCCGGATGACTGACATGTATTGCTGGTTCTAGAAACTGTTGACCATGATTTTACTTTGTATTCCCCTGCCCCCTCCCATCACCGCGTCGCATCACTCGCTCCATCATCGTCTGCTTTCCCGGGTGGGAAGGGGTGGGTGGGTGAGTGTGGGGGGGGGGGGTAAATGTAACCATGGTGATTTGATGGCAGACGTCCTTTAGTACAATATATTTGTGGAAACTGGAGGTCATTCTATGGAAATGGAATGGTTTCGGTGGTTATTTTCAAAAGAGCAGACGACATTTATGATTTAGTTCGAGCAGACGACACACTGACAAATTTATCACAAGAGGGGAGGTGAGGTGGCTGGATTGGGGGTGACTACTAACTGTAACCAGGGTGATTTAACAATAGACGCCATTTAATACAATATATATGTGGAAACTGGAGGTTATTGTATGGAAATGGAAGAGTTTCAGTGATTATTTTCAAAAGAGCAGACGGCATTTAGTCCGTGCAGAAGACACACTACCAAATTTATCCCGGGGGGATGTGGGTGGGTTGGGTGTAACTGTAACCAGGGTGATTTGACAGTATACGTCATTTAGTACAATATATTTGTGGAAACTGGAGGTTATTCTATGGAAATGGAAGAGTTTCAGTAATTATTTTCAAAAGAGCAGACGGCATTTAGTCCGGGCAGACGATACACCGACACATTTATCCGGTGAAGCATCAATGGGTGCGTTGGTTTGGGGGTGAGGAGAGGGTGTGGGGGCTGATCGCACCATTGATTGCCATGACGCTAGCGGTCATCGTGGAGCGTGTCCAGATTCGATAATTAATTAATTAACTAACTAAGCTTTTCGCGGTTCTTATCATGCTATAAGATAAGACCACGACCACAAAGAGACCTTTGTTATCCTTTATGGACTAGGTTCTGGCTCTCTGGAGGATGATTGGGGGGTCAAGGTTATTTGGTGTGTTCCTTTTGAGTACAATGTATCTGTTTTTGATAGCGAGTGTATGGAATATCATTTTAATGGCATCTTTTCATCATAGACAAAATATGTTAATATAGCTGAAAGAGGTGAAACAGATCAAACAAAGTACATCGGTGTTGTGACTGTGACGGCTGCTGTGCTGGTGAGATTGCTACAAATTAGTTCAGATTAAGGAGTGATTAAACAACAAAACTTCAAAATAGACTATAAATAACATGTACTATTATGTTGGCCTTCCCCAAACTAAAATGCATATGATATTAGTAATACTGTGGCGAAGTGGTTAGAGTGTCTGACTTTTTTCTAGGTCAGACTCCTAATCTGAGGGTCGGTGGTTCAATTCCCCATGCCCCCAGCTCTGTCAATTTGGATTTCCACCGCTGTGTATAACTTACAGCGTCATCAAAGGCCGGTTGCTCTAATACCATGTCTATGTGGTGTGGGAGGTTAAAAATCCCTTGGGTCGGTAAAAGTGTAGGATCAGGCTTTCTATCGACCAGCAGTGGAATGAGGAAGACCAGTCGTCTATGACTGAAATTTCCCCTGCTTAAACAACTAATGGACCAAACAAAAATAAGGCTTTCATTGCAGCACATGTCACAGGTACTGAATACAATTGGTGGTGCAGGAAGCAAATAGGTAAAAAGAACACTTTTAAGGGCATACTTTTCTGTCATAGATATAATCACCATACGTTGAGATTTAAACAGTGACAAACCAGAAGGGATGACCGTGGGTTGAGTTCCTGCTTCCCGCTTTGCAGATATGAGGTTGTAGCAATTGAATATCCACGTTTGAGCCCTGGCCAATCGAGATGAAGACATTAATTTTAAAAGTGTATACTTGTTGCATACAGCCCATCTCTGGGCATTTTCCTGAGATGGACGGTTGGTTGGTTGTTGGAGTTTTACGTCCTTACAACATATAAGGTAATATCAGGAGGGGACACAATGATGGGACTAGGAGCAGCGGAATAAGGAAGATCAATTGTACGCGATTGATATTTGCCCTGCTTAACCATGCTTCTTTAAAATCATTAAATTAAAAATAAATCATTGAATGGGGAAAATCGGTATATATCTAACTATTGTCATTACTTGTGTGTTTTCAGGTGCTCAGGGCGGCAGTACAGGGAACAGACAGACATTGGTGAATCATACACACCGCCCGCCGGGTACCAGTGGCAGCAGACCGTCGGCGCCCGTGGCCGCCTCCCGCGGTGCCCGGGCCGTCTCCTCCAGCGGCCACCTCCGGGCGGCTGGCCGGCCCCTGGTGCCGCCCAAGCGCGCCCCCGTCCCCGCCCACCCCTACCCGGGCCCGCTGCAGCACAGCCAGCCCCAGCGGCCGGCGCCCGGCCCGCCGGGTGTTCCTCCGCACCCGTCGCACCACCACAACCGCGACGGTATCGGTGGCTTCTCCAAGAGCGCCACCTGCCTGCAAGCGGCGCGACAACAGCAACAACAGAGACAGCAGCAAAACCCGCAGCGGAACAGTGGCGCCACCTACGGCGACCAAAGAGACTACGCACAGGGGATGTTGGAGGAGGGCGTCGGGCAGTGGTACCGCGACGACCACCAGGAGGCGCCGGATGCGTACGGCGACAACGCCAGTACCACTTCCGGTAGTTACGTCGTGGACCACAAGGACCTTGACGACATGCTCCCCGACTCACCGCAGTACACGTCTGTCGTCGTGTAGACCCCGGTCTAACGTCAGCCTTATACTGAGTTATAGCACTTCAGCAGACTCTATACCCACTTGGTTACTTACACGAAGGGCTCACTCTATCCCTGTTCATACAGTGGTTGGTGGTGATGCCCGCCAATAAATGGTGCTCATACTGCCCCCTACCAGGAAACTGATAAACTACACTTCCAGTGAACTAATGAACTGTTGTCTTCCAGGGGTTGTTAGTAAAAATAAAATGTTGGTGACGTGGCGGCGCTCTGATTGGACGAGCCCGACGTCTAATTTGAATATCAAGTATTAATTTATTCCCGCGTTGTGATGCCGAATGAATGTTTTTTTAACGATGCACAATGGAGGAGGACTTTAATTATCACAATACAAGTTGCAACAAAGTCCTCGGTTTGAACTTTGCTATGTGTTATTTTGGGTTATGTATGTATTTTTCATGAATTAAATATCGCATTAATCCACGCGCTGTTCCTCCGTCCGAGAGAATGACGTGCTAAAGTTGGAGTGTAAACGTTGTGAATAGTGTAATTACTGTAAGTTGTGTAAGTATTGTACATATCTAACAGAGTCCCCTTCCTACATATCAGCAGTCATCCCAACTGGCGGGATGGCGTGCGCATGTTTATATTATCGCTATCAACATTAAAATATATGTTGGAGTTATAACTGACTTGTGTTTTACTCATTGTCATTTGATGTGTATATATTATATTATATACACAGTCGTCATCGCATAAACAGAGACAACAAGGAGCAGGAACTGGTTGAATAGAAGTTTATATCTTCTGGCAGGAGATATAATACATATCCCATTGAGGAAAGTTTAAGATCTGTCCCACAGTGACAGATTATAATTGAGTTTGGCCGCGCACAGAGGGTGTCAGCGGCAGAACCACAAACTACACTGAGTCCAGTATGTATTGTTTTGGTAAGAGAATAACTGTGAGGTGGCCTGTCCTTTGGTTATACTGCCATAATTCATTATAGAGCATATTATATATATTAACATATTTACACATATATTATATAACCTGCAGCTATGGCCTCCTGGGTAATACCAGCCCATGGAGATGAAGCACTTCCGGAAACGGGCCATATTTTGTCACTTTCGTTAATCACATTTATATGCATAAATTGAAATTTACACGAAAATCCGAACATGGTTTGATTCATATCAAATGACAGCAAAATGTGAATTCAAATGCAATGTTGAAGTCGGTAAATTTGTATGAAATGATATCAAATTATAAATCACAAAAATATAACTAAAATTAAAGGAAGCTACACAGACACAGTTGTTTCCAGAAGCTAAAAATATACATTGTTAAAGAGGTCTCGCATGTTTTCAAGCCTAAAACATTGAATGCCAAGAAATCTACACATTCCACTACCTGTACATGAAAACAGTACTAATAGTCATAAAGACTACAAAGAACATAGACGATATTTCCGACATTCAACGTATTATTTATTACGTTCAGATAAAGAAGATGGGCATTTTTTTCTACCCAGGAGGAGGGGGACAGGAAAGATAAAAATCCGTCTATCAATTCCTATTTCATCTTCCAAATATCGGAAGTTTAAGTTCACGTAGGACAAGTTTGACCATCTCAATATGGAAGATGTATCTCTTTCTGTTTCTTAAACAAAAATCTTTATTTAAATACTTTCATGCAAATTCTCTAAATCTAGCAACCAGCAACCGGAAATGCCTTAATTGGCACTTGGCGTGTCAGTTCTGTATAATACAACTAGATGACTGTCAGGAACAAGCGTTCAGTGCAATCTCTGATTTCATTCCCGACCACTAATCAACTGAGTAATCAGTGTGGCACTGCTCCAGTGTCATCGTCTCTCACCACCACCATATATGTGTCAGTTCGGCAGGTGGCGTGTATCACTGGAGGAGACAGTGACATGTTCCAAACAGGGACACACCCAGTGGCCCCCCCCCCCCACCCCCAACCCCACCCCCACCCCACCCCATCGCCCATGTTTAATGCTGCGTGTTTGGGTGATCCACAACACATTGCCAGCAACATTACTTTTTTCCCCATGTGTACAATGCGATGTACACCTGGACTGATAATAAAATATTCTGCTATTATCATGCAGCATAATAGTGAGTATTATAGTAATGAGAGGCCAGCCGTCGAATCTAACTTTTCAGGCAAAAAAACCCATAATAAAATAGTTTACAATAATCATTATACTGCTGCGTTATATTACTAGAATATGTTATTAATGTAGTTAGACACTACATGAATGGAAACATGTTCCTTCCTATATATAACTTAGATAGGCCTACTGTCAGTACTGATGTCCTTATTAAGCAGTTGCTGCCACATAGAAGGGAATACTGAGCCAATCTAATAGAACCTTTTACTGCAGAACCCTATGATGTCAGAGTTTTGGCAAGCTTGCCAAAACTAATTTTACATGTTTACACTTAAAACATATAAAAAGTTAACCATTTAAAATAAAAGTTCCTTAAAGCTAAAGTGAGGTCGATTTACAACAATCAATTTAATATATTTATCTCAGTAAAATGACAGAAACTCAAAACCACCAGACAGTGGAACTAGGCAAAGGCAAAGGTTCCTAAAGCTAGCGTTCCTCCACTTGTGGGGTGCCGTTAAGCTCGACTTATAATACCGACCCACCCACGGGGAGGCTAAGGACTAACACGTGTACATATATGCATAAACAATACCTGTACTCATAGAGGTGGAATATGAAATCACCAAAATCCAGCAAACGGAAACGGAAATAGCCCGATATGGGCACAGCCATTTGTAAACTCACAACTACGCAGAAAACAGGGTAGATGACAGTGATTGGCCTAACGGCTTAATGATGCTCCACTGCAGAGTAGCACAAACAAAGTCACGGAACAACTACACTGGTCCCTCGCTACACTGCGATGACATCACCGGGACCAGTGTATGTGTTCCTCCACACTACTCTGCAGCGGTGCTGTCAAGGCATTACGTCAATAGGCCCAATTAACGGTATTTGGGGTCAGCTATCGGTTAATAATATATCAAAACGAATGCCCACTGGCATATAATTTGCCGATACGCTCAGTTCAAAACTTAGATTTTATTCAAAATTAAAAGAAATAAAGAACAATTTGGCATAAACATGGATGCACAAATGAAATATTAATCGTTTATTCCGCGGAAATTACGGCCGTATTCGGGTCACCCGAGTTGCTAGAATTGCAAATCGAACACAGCGAGTGGAGTAAAAAAATACATGCGCAATCATAAAATACTTTGCTGTAGTTATATCGTGGAGGGGGGTGGGGTGGAGGAGTCGGTCCTAAGCATTCCTTATTCATATTAATATTAATCTGCTGACAAATCTGCGTTGGCTGTTCCCCCAGCCCCCCCCCCCCCCCCTCCCCGCCGCTGGTGTCCGTGTGTGGGCCGTCAGGTGGACGGCGTCTTGACAGGAGACGCCGGGGTCTCCGAAGCGGACACCACGTGACCTCGCTGCCCGTGGCGCGCTGCGCTCCGTGTTGTTCCAGTTAACACTCGTTCAGGGTGAAATACGCCGGTTCTTTGAGCCAGACTGGACTCCCCCAAATAAGAACCGACACGTGATGTAGATAACATGCTCTTTGAAGTCCTGTTAGTAGGTAGCTGGATTCTAATTCTATTAATCTGCGAGTATGGATGATGGTGAGTGGGTGGGTGGTTGGGGTATGTGTGGGATATTTTCGCGATTTCGCTTATTTTCGCAATGATAGTCTAACAAGACAGACACCAAAGTAAAATGGTGATCATGGATCAGTCAAAGTGGTGAACTTTTATGAAAAAATGACAGACAAGCTCTCATAGGCTTAGCACTGGCAGTGAATCAGAATCAGAAATGATAGTCTCCAAACAGAGACGCCTGCCTAGTCCTCATCACCTCCCTACTGCCTTTCAGTTTTGCACATATTTCGCTTGGATACACTTTTGCCTGTTGTAACCCTCTCACCATAGAAATCCCTAGTTTTTTTGCGTGGGGTGGGGGGTGAATCAAGGATCACATTCATCACTGAGTAGATTTAGATATATTGGAGTAAGATAGAAGTAGAACATGTTTATTATATAACTACGTATTCTAAAGTATGTAGTTACACCGGTGCCAAAGGATTGTTGTTGTTATTTTAACAGGAAAACTTAAAGCAAGGGCTTTCCCTTTGACAACCTAGTATTGTTTTGTTTTATTACCTGCAGTGATTAAGTAGGGCGAATTCCAATCCTGCGAAATTGATCTTCATTCCACTACTCCTTGCCCTAACACAGAAGTGCCAATTGTCAGGCTAGGTAGTGTTATTTATTAACTTATTAGGCTAGTGTCATCTATTAAGTTATTGGTTTGACTCAGATAGGGTTCAGATTTTTAAATTAATTTTTGTATTTATTAAGCATTTGTTGATTAAAGTTGCAGAGTCCGATGGTTTAGAATTTCTGTATTTTGTTCTGAGATAAATATATTAGATCAATCATTAGTAATAGTAGTATCTACTTAACATTAGTTCAAAGTTACTTTTATTTTAAATGGTAAACCTTTGAGATATTTTGAGTGCAAACCTGGAAAATTAGTTTTGGCAAGCTTGCCAAAACTCTAACACCATAGACTTCTGCATTAACAGGTTCTGTTAAATTGACTCAGTATTGCCTTCTATGCAGAAACAAATGCTTAATAAGTGCATCAGTATGTAAGTTAGATATGTAAAATCAAATATAGATAATTGGTTTGGTTTTGAAAATTTGATATTTCATCAGACTGAGAAATTCAATCACAGAACTTGCTTTCCTCCTTTCACTGCCCCTTTCCTTATCCTAGTAGTGAAGGGCGCCAGGACAGTTTGCTACAACTTACAAGTATCAATTTTTAAGTTATTGGGTTTTGACTCAGCCATGGTTCGAATCCCAAGACTTGCCAATCAGGAAGCGGACGCTCAACTTAGTCACCCATCCCGTCATAGTGCCCAATATGTGAAATATGTCACATGCCTGTAAATATCATTGGGCAAAAACAAGAGAGAGAAAAGAATCCACCATGACGTCACTTCTAAGTTCTACCTACAGTCGCCCCCCCCCCCCCCCCCCCTTTGCACAACATTATACCCTCCAAAGTAAAACCCTGTCATCTACGATATGCGGACAAAGCAAGTAATATAGGGCCTGCACAGCAAACTTGGTTGGTTGGTTGTTGGAGTTTTACGTCCTGGCAACATCTAAATGTCATATCATGATGGGTACCGACTTGTGACAGAATACACTCATGAAAACGTTATAGTGCTGCCCCACTGGGAGACCAAACCACCAGCACCATGACCTGATATCATACTCAGTCACAGTATCCTGGTACTGAGCCAACTAGTCCCGACCGCCATGCTAGGAGGCGATAAGTATAAATTTTGAAGTCATTGGTTTGACTTGACCAGGGTTCGAACCCGTGGGTTCGTTCCAATAATCTACTAAAACGGGAGACAGACGATCAATTCATTCGGCCGTTCCGTCTGGTCCATAGCTAACTTAAGGCACTGTCACACTATGACATTTCCCACCAACGCGCGTCGACGTGTTGCCTTTTTGGTCGAAACGTCGGGACACGTTACCGCCGCGTCGGTACACGTTGAGTGATAGCAACACGTGAATGGACACGTCGGCGGGCGTTGGCATGCATCGGGTCACGCCGATCATTTTGTGCTGGCACAAAGGCACGCCCCGACGGGATGGAGGGGGCGTTACGGACGCGTTATCAACACGTCAATAGCCGTTGGTGGTGCACCGGGGGAACGTTGATCAACGTCGGTTAACGCTGGCTTTTTTCCCCCCAAAATGCGACCGTTCCGTCGCCGAGTCCGTAACGTCCGATCGACGGGTAGTGGGTGCGATATTGGCATTGTTCCAGCATTTTTCGATGCGTTGGACATGTTGCCGGCGTGTCTGGGCATGCTGGTGGTGGGTCTGGACGTGTTCCCGGTGTGTCTTGACGTGTTGGTGGCAGGTGTGTATGCGTTGACAAGGTACTAACACGATACCAACACGCTGCCTGCACGCCAGCGGCATGCCACTAACACGCCACCGGCATGCTACCGACGCGCCAATGACACGCTACTAGCTCGCCAATAATGCGCCACCAACACGCCACTAGCACGCTGCGCCCCGTCAAACTTTCTCCCAAAACGCCGAAGAGTTGGACATGTGTCGACGGGTTGCAAATATTTTGCGCATTGCCGGCACGCCGGTGAGAAAAGTCGTAGTGTAACAGGGCCTTTAAATTCACTAGAATTAGGTTCTAGCAATTAAACAAACAACAAAACAGTAAGTCATTAGCGGTTTTAGCGACAGCACAAAAAAAAGAACTGAAGGCAATCTATTTCTTAGGAGGTTAGTATAATTAAAAGCAATCCCAGCTGTGGATTTTTGCCAACTTGTGAGTAAGAGGGGCGGGCCTCGGCGTTTCCCCTATTCTGTAGCGAGTTGCGTAAGAAGGGACACCCGCCTGCCCCCGAGTCACCTGACGCTGTAGGAAAAGAAGGGCGCCTTTTCAAATTATTGGGAAACACCAATGTCGTCTGGCGTTACTAAATGTCGTCTGCTGTCAGTAATGAGACAAAAAAATCAACCACACAGTCCACTTTAAGTAAATAGAACAAATATTCAGTGGAGTGTAGAAATTAAAAATGACGACAACAAAATAAATGGAAGGAATAATACTTGCGCAAACTGTTTATAGATCGGCAAATATGTCGGCGATATTTGGTGAAAGCAGACGACTTTTGGGCTCTCCGTGACCTGAATGTACCGAGTACAGTCAGTCAGTCAGTCAGTCAGAGTCAGTCCCACGTCTCGGATCTCAAAGTATGCCCCTCTTCCACACACACGCGGCGTTAAATCTGATTCTTGCCATATATTTGCTCAAGGATAAGCCACAATCGGAAGGTCAAACATGGCGCGTATATTTCCACATGACATGAAAGGCTGTCACCTCTCGTGCCTTCACTGCGCATGCGCGCCACGGTGCAAATAAGAAAGAGGCATTAGTAGTCCTTGTGTGTATGGTGTGTGCTCTGGCCGCGTGGTGGAGCACTCACTTGCATCTGTGTTGTGCCTTTAACAACACAATATGTACATGCACATCACTACAGGTTCAGTGGACAAAGTCAATGGTACTCACTGTCACTGAGAAGCACAGAAGACTGTTTTAAATGTCTATAAAACCGCATAATCCAACAAAGGCAACTTTATATACATTTTTGTTTAAAGCCAACTAAATACACAATAGGTAATTGGACCACACCCAATTCTCCTGACAATCGTAAAGAGACGCAAACTACAGTCGTATGACCATATTTCCCCGTTCATCAGGTCTGACCAAAGCCATCTTGCACGATGATGAAAGTGAGAAGAAAGTAAGGTGGACAAAGGAAGAGGTGGGAAAACAACACCAGGGAATGGACAGCGCTGGCGTTTGGCAAGTGCCTGAGGGCAGTGGAGACCAAGAATAACTGGGTGGAAAGTCATGTGTTGTGCCTCAACAATTCTCACGGTTAATGATGATGATGATGATGATGAATATAAGCCATTAGTAATTTGTTGGTTATTGCTTAACGTCCTAGCAACATAAATGGTGATATTATGACGGGAGATATTATTTATTACAATGTATATATTATCACATGCTAACCACAGCCACTCAAATGAGTACATGTTGAAAACTGACGATGGAGCATTACCTTTCCTCAAAAAGAAAAAGGAAAAAACAACTACGGAAAGAGTCAAGACACTTCCTTTGTGCGCGTGCGTGAATCTACGCGATATCTACCTGATACCCGCGTGAACCACGTGAGCCACGAGTTCAAAGGTTATACACCCAACAACCCGCCAGGGGGCAGCACTGGAGCAACACGGGCCAAGTGGTTGGGGTGGTTAGGTCAGCAGGGGTGAAGGCTTCTCCTGGGAGTTGTCCACAACAACAAAGGACACTTCTTTTGCTGATACAACCCTTTGTCGGGTACTACACCGGGTTGCTATAGAAACATGCCCAATCCCTTGTCCCACCATTTCCAGTTGAGTAGCAGACAAGGTATGCTTTAGAGAATGGGGGAGGGAGGAGGGGAGGGAGGGGCGTTCCTCAAGGCCATTAATTGTACGGAACACTCGGTGATAAATTATGATTTCTGAAACTACCAACACTATACCGCGTTCCTAAACGTAACCCTGACATGTGTGTTGCCACGAGTGTGGCTCATTTTGGGGCCAGTGGTTTGTTACCTGGTCTTCGGTCAACTGGACATGTGATACGAATCGCCCCGGTGGAGCCTACTACTGCAGTCAATGGGCGGCGAAAGCAGTGAACCCTGGGTAGATTTCTTCGCTAGGGGAAGTGGGAAGTGGACGAGGTTGTTTGAATACACAGGTTATATCCGCCCGCCGCCTCAGCTTGTGACCGGCGACACTATTAGAACTGCCCCCCCCCCCGCCCCACCCGTCCCTCCCCCGCCCCCCTGCCCTTCCCATCGGGCAGGAGGGCTTCCGGGTCCGGCTACAGTCATTGGTCACCCCCCGCCGCAGGCCGGTAGGGACCGGGGGTAGGGGGAGGGGGGGGGGTAATCCCAAAGGGAGGTTGATTCGCATTCACCATCTCCAGTGGCCGTAATAATGAGGAGGGAGAAGGAAGGCCACACACATTCACACACACAGTCACAAAGACACAACTCACAAACACATAACTCACACACAAAACACACAGCACACACTGCTTTTACAAACGTCGCAGTTGGAGAGGCGGGGGGGGGGGGGGGGGGGGGGGGGAGCTGGAGAAGGGCGGGGGAGACGGGCGGATGACGGGGGTGGTTGAAGGAAGCAGGGTGAGGGTGATGGCGGAGGGGGTAAGTGATGGGTGGGAGGGGGGGTAAGTGATGGGTGGGAGGGGGGTAAGTGATGGGTGGGAGGGGGGTAAGTGATGGGTGGGAGGGGGGGTAAGTGATGGGTGGGAGGGGGTGAGGATGGGTGGGGGGGGTATGTGATGGGTGGGGAGGGGGGTAAGTGATGGGTGGGAGGGGGGTAAGTGATGGGTGGGAGGGGGGGTAGTGATGGGTGGGAGGGGGGTAAGTGATGGGTGGGAGGGGGGTATGTGGATGGGTGGGGAGGGGGGTAAGTGATGGGTGGGAGGGGGTAGTGATGGGTGGGAGGGGGGTAAGTGATGGGTGGGAGGGGGTAAGTGATGGGTGGGAGGGGGTGATGGGTGGAGGGGTGGGGGGGGGGTAAGTGATGGGTGGGGAGGGGGTAAGTGATGGGTGGGAGGGGGTAAGTGATGGGTGGGAGGGGGGTAAGTGATGGGTGGGAGGGGGTAAGTGATGGGTGGGAGGGGGTAAGTGATGGGTGGGAGGGGGTAAGTGATGGGTGGGAGGGGGTAAGTGATGGGTGGGAGGGGGTAAGTGATGGGTGGGAGGGGGTAAGTGATGGGTGGGAGGGGGTAAGTGTGGGTGGGAGGGGGGTAAGTGATGGGTGGGAGGGGTAAGTGATGGGTGGGAGGGGGTAAGTGATGGGTGGGAGGGGGTAAGTGATGGGTGGGAGGGGGTAAGTGATGGGTGGGAGGGGGGTAAGTGATGGGTGGGAGGGGTAAGTGATGGGTGGGAGGGGGGTAAGTGATGGGTGGGAGGGGTAAGTGATGGGTGGGAGGGGGTAAGTGATGGGTGGGAGGGGGTAAGTGATGGGTGGGAGGGGGTAAGTGATGGGTGGGAGGGGGTAAGTGATGGGTGGGAGGGGGGTATGGGGTGGGAGGGGTAGTGATGGGTGGGAGGGGGGTAAGTGATGGGTGGGAGGGGTAAGTGATGGGTGGGAGGGGGTAAGTGATGGGTGGGAGGGGGTAAGTGATGGGTGGGAGGGGTAAGTGATGGGTGGGAGGGGGTAAGTGATGGGTGGGAGGGGGTAAGGGGTGGAGGGGGGATGGGTGGGAGGGGGTAAGTGATGGGTGGGAGGGGGTAAGTGATGGGTGGGAGGGGGTAAGTGATGGGTGGGAGGGGTAAGTGATGGGTGGGAGGGGTAAGTGATGGGTGGGAGGGGGGTAAGTGATGGGTGGGAGGGGGTAAGTGATGGGTGGGGGGGGAGGGGGGGTAAGTGATGGGTGGGAGGGGGTAAGTGATGGGTGGGAGGGGGTAAGTGATGGGTGGGAGGGGGTAAGTGATGGGTGGGAGGGGGGTAAGTGATGGGGGTGGGAGGGGGGAGGGGTAAGTGATGGGTGGGAGGGGGTAAGTGATGGGTGGGAGGGGGTAAGTGATGGGTGGGAGGGGGTAAGTGATGGGTGGGAGGGGGGTAAGTGATGGGTGGGAGGGGGTAAGTGATGGGTGGGAGGGGGTAAGTGATGGGTGGGAGTGGGTCAAGAGGGAAAGGGGAGGGGGCGGGTGAAGGGGGACGGGATGAAGGAGGAGGGGGTGGGTGGGGTACTTGTATATTAGCATGTGTCCGAAGATCGATCCTGTAATTTTCTAGCTGGCTGGTGGAGCATGTGTTGACTGTCAGTGTGAGCTGTGTGAGAATGTGTGTGTGTGGGGGGGGGGGGGTGGAGGCGGTTGACTGATTGATTGCTGAACAGTTGGCAGCAAGGGTTCACAGTGGAAAGCTAGTGGTTTCTATTCTGCCAGTCTCAGTCTTTGCACAAAATTCCAAAATGATGGCAGATTATTGCAAAGCAATATCTCGGATGCAATTTTGAAGTGGTTAGACTTGGGTCAGGTGACAGCAACATTTAAATCAGAAAAAAAATAGCCAAATTAACAGGAGGCCGATATAGCACAGTTCTTTTTGTAGAAACTTGTAAGAGTTGTTGTTTTACATTGATAACGAGGGCTCGCGTGGTGGTATTTACATTAAAACAGGGAGGGGTGGTGAAAGGCGTCGGGGCGGTTGATGGGTTAGACGGGAGGAGTGGTTGTAAGGGCGAGTGCATCGTGACGGAAGGGCTCGGGAGGCTGTCTGGTTAGAGATAGGCCAGACTCTGGGATCCATGGGACAAGGCCCCGCACCACGCCACCAACACCACACCCACTCGACCACCCAGCTTGAAGTCGGTCCGCCCCGCACTGCCCCGCTCACGCAGTGACACAACTAAGCCTGCGAAGAGCATTTCGTCACACCACGACGCACTATATGCCAATATAAAGGACATTGCCGCCAGGGGGCATACGAGCACCTGCCCCACGGAGGGGCAGTAGGATCATGTGCACTCTGTGTGCACGAACACTAAGCTGCACTGCAAAGGGGCATGTGATATGTCATGGCCCACCAGCGGGACGCCCAATGGAAGGTAACCATGCCAAAAGTAGCCAGATAACACACCACACAGCTACGTACAAGCCTATGATATGTAAATAGGAGTAGGCTAGTCTAGTAATAAGAGTAGAAAAAATAAATACATATATGCCAAGAAAATTAAAAAAAAACTAACATAGTCTATTAACCATACCAACCAATTATCTATCTGCTACTGAAATGCAGGCAATCAAATACCTTATCAGCAGCTACTGTGTGGTAAGATAACACCAACACTACAACTGGCCAGCATTGAAAACAAGCCTGGGTACCCGGGCTTATATGCTATGGACAGTATAAATACAGCCTCAATAAAAAAGAGAAAAAAAGAAAGAAAAGAACGTGGTAACTCGGTCGTGGGGTGTGAAAACATGGAACTGTCACTAGTGTCAGTGCATTGATATGCAATTTGGTTTTGTTCCATTATACACAGTCACACTCACAGTAAGGTTAGTTTCATTGTCTGACTGCAGTGAGTTTCTGCCATATTAAAAAATATATATACACGCATTAGGATATCGCTATAATCTACCTACCTTACATTAAGACCCGACGCGATGGCCGAATCGGTAGAGCGCAGGCCTCCCGGGTGGGAAATCCGGAGTTCAATTCCCGGTCGAGTCAGACCAATGACTTACAAAATTTATACTTGTCGTGTCCTAGCATGGCACTCAGCGTTAATAGGATAGGACAAGGACTGGTTTAGCTCAGTGTCAGGATAACGTGTTGAGTGGGATAGTAGGTCATGGTGCTGGCGGCCTGATTTCCCAGTGGTACAGCACTATAAAGTTGCCATGAGTGCGCACTGTCTCAAGTCAGTGCCCATCCTGATATGACCTTAGATGTTGACAGGATGTGAAACTCCAACAATCAACCAACCTTCTTAGCATTAAAATTTAAAGTAACTTTTATTATAAATAGATAACTTTGGAATAATTTGAATTGATTACTTGCCAAATTAACTAGTCATAGGCTTCAGCAATAACAGTTTGTCTTGCCTTCTATGCAGCAACACATGCTTAATAAGTGCGTGAAAATCGAAGTTGGAGCAAATCTAGATAAGTTTTGTGTGTGTTCCAAATATGTCATGCTTTCATCGGAGAATGCAGCTTTAATAAAATTAGCCAGTTACATCTTCTATTTTAGGATATATAGATCTTGTGCACTGTCTCCTATTTGACTTAGTAAACAATTGTTTCATGTGACATTATCACGAACACACGATGTTTGAATCAACATCGTAAACACTTTACCAGTGTTCCCTGACACACAAATAAACTATCCTTCTTTAAAAAAATAAAATACAAATGTGATTTTACATCAAACCCTTTATATAAAAAAAATTGAAAGTAGTCTACACACGTGACTGATTTAAAAGGTTGGTTTCGAATGGACGTCACTCAATTCCTATCATGAATATGGCTTTTGTTACCGACATGGCGTAAAATCACCATCACTCACTCTACTCAGTTTCCCGATTAGTTTAAATTGGATTACACCGTAACTGTTTTCCCTTTGATAGGCAAACATGTAGGTTTCAAGCTGTTTGTCTCATGATACATTTATAACTCTTCTTTTTTTCCCTCTTTTTTTATTTTAAAATTTACTTTAATATATTTTTTAATTCAGAGACTGGCATGTGACAGTAGGAGAACACTAAAGGCCCGGTCACATACACGTTAGTGAACGTAATTGAAAGTCATGGAGGCTAGCCTAGTTGAACGTAGTTGAACATAGTTGGACGTAGTAGAACGTACCGGCATCCATACTTCTCCATGATGAGAATGTGATAAGAACATGTGTGGGCCGTGAGTTCCGATTTAATCTGTGGACATGTTCAAAAGAGAGGTACGTTTGAGGCAGACATAGCCTCTGTGATGATAACATACTCTAGCATACTCTAATGTACTCTAGCGTACTTTGACCCGCACAAAACCATGGCCGTTCTGCCGTTGTCACATAGCCATTAGTGGACGAAGTTGAATGTAGTGGAGGGTAATGTAGTTGCACGTAGTTGAACATAGTTGGAAGTACTGGGTTCCATACTGTAACATACCGGGATCTGTACCATAACGTATTTATCCGTACTATTACTATTAGGTGTGTGATCAACCAAAACCTGCCGTACCTTAACGTAGTGATAGCACGTTTCATCCACGTTAATCTATCCTACGTTCAACTACGTTCACTAAAGTGTATGTGACCAGGCCTGTAGACAGGTATTGCGCACAGCTACACTATCAGTGTAAATACATATCACATCAAATATTGTTTCTGAACTCCCTATATAGCAGCCTTCATGGATCTAAGTATTCTAAGTGAAAGCGTTCCTTCTGAGCGTGGAACAGTAGTTCCATTGTTATAGGTGTGATGGGGTGGGCGGAACGCAACTAACACTGAACACGTTCTTACTCACTACAGATAAATAAAAGCAAAGAAAAAGAGGACAAGATCGGTGATTCACTTTGTATTTGATAGAACACAGTGCTAATAAAAGGTGATCTTTGTTCCATGTTGAACACCTGTTGTTACATAACAGTACTTGCACTAAGTTGTAGCATTGGTTGCTGTCAGTAAATACCGTATGTTTCCACTAAACATTGAAGGCTCCATTAAACGCTGCCTGCTTACACACAATATGTGCTTACACACAATATGTGTTCTCACAACATAATAATGCTGCCACACAATACATGCTGCCACACAATACTTGCTGCCAAACAGTGCCATTAAACAGATGTCCTATATATCATATGTTGGGACTAAGTAGTGCAGGCTGCCACTGTACATACTGTATGCTGCCACTAAATGTCATAGCTGCCACTAAGTATCGTATGCAGGAGTCGGTGGTATTCAGTGGTAGCGAGCCAAAACGGTGGTAGGAGGGAATTTCCCGGGTAGGGGCGAAAAGTGGAATGCACGAGTCGGTGATAGGCCTAACACCAAAAGCTTAACCGGTGTTACCCTACCCCTGAAAAATAGGAGGTATAGCGAGTTCATTAGGCCCAAATCTATTCAATGCTGTCATATTTAACAGAATTACATAGGCAATAAATGAAATTTGATTAAATTAACCCTAAAATCAAAGCGAGATTAACGCTGTCGCCGCAAAGCTGGTGATATTAATATTGTCAAACCGACGAATGCAAGCAACCGCCGCCGCCACCGCCAGTATGGAAAGTGATGTCGATGTGGCGGCAGCGGCGGCGGCGATTTGTTTACTTTACATTCGTCGATTCGAACATATTAATATCGCCACCGTTGCGGCGGCAGCTTTAATATTGCTTCGAATTTAGGGTTAATTTCATGAAATTTTGCTTATTGCATATGTAATTCTGTTAAATATGATAGCATTTAATACATTTGAGCCTAATATATGGCTACAAACGCAGAGGGATTTCCCAAATCTATAAATAACTTCACGTGTATCTATAATCAAAGTGTTACGCGCTCCTGCATACCACTTGACACAGTTCCCGACGTCGGCGATAGCTAACCAGTAATAGGCTGTAACAACAAAAGCCGCTACCACCGACTCCTGCATACAGGCCCTGATGTATTATTAGGTTACTGCTATAGGCATTGCCGTCCCCCACATGGATGGTCGATTTGGCAAAAGTGCTGAACTCCCACGTCGAAGGTAGTGGGTTAGAATTCCAGCTAAATCAAACCAAATTCACAATTGTCACTACCCTAGTACCTACCTTGGCATTTATACTTTGTAGGACTGGAAACAGACCGGTTGGCTCAGTATCAAATATTATGACTAAGTAGGATATGGGGTCATAGTCCTGGCAGTACAATGTCCCAGTTGGACAACACTATACAACTACACTGGCTGCACACTGTCCTAAGTTGTAGCCTGGCCTGTTGCTAGGATGTAAGCGCCCAAAAAGCACTCATATAGCCAATGTTGAGTGCTTTCAATGCGGAGTAGGGGTAGTTTTATTTTTTTAAATAGTAATCACATTACACCCTTCGTGACAGCACGTGACAACTGAACCGTGAAGGTTGCTTACACCCATAACGGTCCTCCAGCTGTAGGATTATTCCCCCCCCCCCCATACACACTCACCCACTCACCCACTCACACACTCACACACTCACACACTCACACACTCACACACTCATGCACTCATGCCCTCATGCCCTCATGCACTCATGCACTCATGCACTCATGCACTCAAACACTCACACTCACACACTCACACACTCACACACTCTCACACTCTCACACTCTCACACTCTCACACTCTCACACTCTCACACTCTCACACTCTCACACTCACACCCTCACACACTCACACACTCACACACTCCACACATCTCCTTATAGGATTACATTAAGGATTCAAGCTATGTAGAAAACAAAATCTGGTGTGTAGTGTGTGCATGGGTCTGGATTCAGCTCACCTGTCTCTCTGCCATGATGCCTATGTATGTACTGTTAACATATCAAGCGAGGCATGATTAACAAAGGTCTCAAATGGAAAGGATATTTTATTCATCTATTCATTTTTATTCTTTCAAAATGTATTCAGGTAATTTCTTTTTCAATGCTGAGGCACTGGTCTTCAGGCCATAGATATTATATATGTTGAGATAACAGGTTGGTTGGTTGTTGGAGTTTTACGTCCTAGCAACATATATACTGTCTTATCAGGACAAGTAATGACTTGTGACAGTGGACACTCACGACGAGTTTATAGTGTTTCTCCACTGGGAGACCAGGCCGTGAGCACCATGACCTGATATCCTACTCAGGTACATTATCCTGACACTGAGCCAACCAGTCCTTACCCTATCCCAATAACGTTGAGTGCCAGGCTAGGAAGCGACAAGTATCAATACTTTAAGTCATTGGTTTGACTCCTACGGGAATTGAACTCCCGACCTTCCGCATGGGAAGTCTGTGCTAACCAGCGGTCCACAACTGGTTCATCAAAGGATGTGTCATGTGCTGTCCTGTCTGTGGGAAAGTGCATATAAAATACCCCTCACTGCTTATCGGCCTAAAGAAATATGTCAGAATGACCATATGCTTGATGTCCAATAGCCAATGATAAAAATCAATGTGCCCTGGAGGCATCATTAAAGTTGCATAGTCCGATGAAATATTAAATTTTCAAAACCAAACCAATTATCTAGATTTGATTTTACATATCTAATTTAGATACTGAAGCACTTATTAAGCATTTGTTTCTGCGTAGAAGGCAATTCTGAGTCAATTTAACAGAACCTTGCCAAAACTAATTTTCCATGTTTGCACTCAAAATATCTCAAAAGTTTACCATTTAAAATAAAAGTAACTTTGAACTAGTGTAAAGTAAATATTAGTGATTGATCTCAGATATTTATTTCAGAAAAAATACAGAAATTCAAAACCATCGGACTATGCAACTTTAAATAAAACAAGCTTTCCTTTGGGAAGCCTGAGCTCTACCGATTCAGCCACTGCGTCCGGTCGTTGAGATAACATAATAGACCTTTGACGCGAAGCATGTTGCACGGTGAGATGCTACCCACAACATTAGTTTCCCCCACTGCCAACAGAAGGCAGGTTAGTGATGGAAATGGCTGAGCACTTAATTCTTCTACTGCTATCAAAGAATGAGGCTGGTGATAGAATATAAATCCTCTACTGAAAGAATAATTCCGAGCCTAAGCACATGATATCCATCTAGTGGTTTGTGACGAGTGTCATACGTTGACATAATATATGAATTGTTAACATTACTTCCGATGACATTCGATGCAAGGGTCATGATATTATCAGATTAAATCACTTGACTACGTCAGGTATGCCACATCGCTTGCTCCCATACGCCCAGAGGTCAGTAAAGGTCACGAGCCACATTTGGAAAATTTGGTTAAGTTGTATTAACCTATTCCCTTCTAAAATTCCCACGTTCAACAGATCAAATGGCACTTCCAGCATAACGTAATTAATACAGGAACACACTTCTCAGATCATAGCGTGATCTCTACTGTGTTGAATCACGCGCAGAACCTTTTTTTTGCATCAGTAACAGATCAGCAGCTATTTTCGCGAAAGGGGCATTCTTGTTGATGTCCAATAGCGTGCGAATTGTTAGGAAAAGGCAGCCGCAGTCTTTCACTTCCAATCACAGCCTTCACAAACATCGCTGGGGAAAGTGACCTGTCATCCGTTGAATGAATCAGGGGGGGGGGGGGGGTTGCGTTCCAGCAACATTTGAGGTCATCAGTTTGTGACAGCGCCTGTCAACCGGAAAGGGTCCTAATATCCGGCTGGATGACGCTTCCCTCACACTTCCGGTAACTTAGACGCAATCACTACTGATCTCACCGATGTCGTCTGCTCTGAGTAAATACTCTGCTCTAAAGAAATCGCTTAAACAATGTAACTTTTTCACTAAAAATCGTCTGGTTTTGTTCATAGTAATATTAATTCTAGCTATAGCATCACCCATCATCTGTGAATTGTCCCGAAAACTTACATATATCATTATTGTTGATGTTATTCGGTAACATGGATAATTCACATGGTGACAATATGCTCCCCGAACAGAGTACTGCTTAATTACCATAAAGACAATAAAGGTGATGTCACAACAGTTAAACTGTCCAGTCCCTCACTTCTAGCTGGATCATCTTGCGAACATCATCTCTAGCCTGTACTATGTTTATTAGTAGTATTATTTATTCTTATTCTTATTTCTTTCAAACAGCAATAGCACAATCCCAACAAACACAACACACAGGACAGCAGAAAACACAACAGACAACACAGCAGACAGTACAACAGGCAGCACAACACAGGACAACACACAGCACAGCAGAAAACACAGCAGAAAACACTGCAGACAGCACAACAGACAGCACAACAGACTGCACAATGGACAGCACAACGGACAGCACAACATACAACACAACAGACAGCACAACAGACAGAACAGCAGAAAACACCACAGATCGTACAACAGACAGCACAACAGACAGCACAACAGACAGCACAACAGACAGCACAACAGACAGCACAACAGACAGCACAACAGACAGCACAACAGACAGCACAACAGACAGCATACCGGACAGGACAACAGAAACACAGCAGAAACAGAGCAGACAGCACAACAGACAGCACAGCAGAAAACACAGCAGACAACACAACAGAAAACACAACAACCAGCACAGCAGAAAACGCAACATACAACACAACAGAGAGCACAACAAACAGCACAACAGACAGCACAGCAGACAGTACAACAGACAACAGAGCAGACAACACAACATACAACACACCATGCAGCACACCAGACAGCACAACAGACAGCACAACATACAGCACAACAGACAGCACAACAGACATCACAACATACAGCAGAGCAGAGAACATAGCAGACAACACAACAGACAACACAACAGACAGCACAGCAGACAGCACAATGGACAACACAATGGACAGAACATTGGATAGCGCACCCGACAGCGCACCCGACAGCACAACGGACAGCGCAATGGACAGCGCAAAGGACAGTGCAATGGGCAGCACAACGGACAGCACAACGGACAACACAATGGACAGCGCAACGGACAGCACAACAGACAGCGCAACGTACAGCACAACAAGAGCAAAACAGAAAGCACAGCAGAGCACAACAGACAGCACACACACAACACACACAACACACACAACACATACAACACACACAACACACACAACACACACAACACAACATACACAACAGTCACAGCACACACAATGGAGACAACAAACACAGGAGACACACGAGACACAACGAGCACAATAGACAAAACAGACACAACAGACACAACAGACACAACAGACACAACATACACAACAGACACAACAGACACAACAGACACAACAGACATAACAGACACAGCATGGACAACAGACACAACAGACACAACAGACACAACAGACACAACAGACACAACAGACACAACAGGCACAACATACACAACAGACGCAACAGGCACAATAGACACCACAGGCACAACATACATTACAGACACAACAGACACAACATACACAACAGACACAACATGCACAACAGACACAACAGACACAACAGACACAACAGGCACAACAGACACAACAGGCACAACATACACAACAGGCACAACATCCATTTTTTCAGGTACAACTAACATACCAGACACAACTGACATCAGACACAACTGATATATCAGAGCCAACTGACACCAGTATCTGCTTCTCTGTCCGTCCGTGGTCCAAGCATAACATTACAAGGCACTAGCGTCGTCTAATGTCGCCGTTGAGCTGCCAGTTCTCTGTCGTAAAAGGGTGTGTGTGGGGGTCTGATGGGCAAAACGTGTGTAGGGGTGGGTGTATGTGTGCTCAGGGTGTATATGTGAGAGATCGGTGTATGGGTGTAGATGTGGGGGTGGAGTTATGTCAAAGACCCAATAATACTAAGCCAGAGCACCAGGTGGTGGGTGGAGTTATGTGTAAGATGTGTGTGAGATGGGTGTGTGGGTGTATGTGTGTAGATGTGAAGGATGGAGTTGTGTGTGAGTTGGGTGTGCGGGTGTACATGTGTAGATGTGAAGGGTGGAGTTATGTGTAAGTTGGGTGTGACATGGGTGTGCGGGTGTACATGTGTAGATGTGAAGGGTGGAGTTGTGTGTAAGGTGTGTGTGAGTTGGGTGTGTGGGTGTACATGTGTAGATGTGAAGGGTGGAGGTATGTGTAAGTCGTGTGTGAGTTGGGTGTGTGGGTGTACATGTGTAGATGTGAAGGGTGGAGGTATGTGTAAGTCGTGTGTGAGTTGGGTGTGTGGGTGTACATGTGTAGATGTGAAGGGTGGAGTTGTGTGTAAGGTGGGTGTGAGTTGGGTGTGTGGGTGTACATGTGTAGATGTGAAGGGTGGAGTTGTGTGTAAGGTGTGTGTGAGTTGGGTGTGTGGGTGTACATGTGTAGATGTGAAGGGTGGAGTTGTGTGTAAGGTGTGTGTGAGATGGGTGTGTGGGTGTACATGTGAAGGGTGGAGTTGTGTGTAAGTTGTGTGTGAGTTGGGTGTGTGGGTGTATGTGTGTAGATGTGAAGGGTGGAGTTGTGTGTAAGGTGTGTGTGAGATGGGTGTGCGGGTGTACATGTGTAGATGTGAAGGGTGGAGTTGTGTGTAAGTTGTGTGTGAGTTGGGTGTGCGGGTGTACAGGTGTAGATGTGAAGGGTGGAGTTATGTGTAAGTTGGGTGTGAGTTGGGTGTGCGGGTGTACATGTGTAGATGTGAAGGGTGGAGTTGTGTGTAAGTTGTGTGTGAGTTGGGTGTGTGGGTGTACATGTGTAGATGTGAAGGGTGAAGTTATGTGTAAGTTGGGTCTGACTTGGGTGTGCGGGTGTACATGTGTGGGGATGCGGAGATGCGGGGGGAGGGGGGGGGGGGGGGAAGAAGCGGGATTAGAGTCGCCTCAGTGGGGCGGGTAAACTGGTGTGACACGCCGAACCCGGTGTGTTTGAGGGGAATAGAGGGGGGGGGGGGGGGGTTGAAGATGGAGGAGGCTGTGACTGTGCACGACCAGGCCCCTCGCTCCCTGCAGCTATGTGTGCCTTATTGTGGAAAACCCACCCAAAATGAGTCCCATTTGTGGCAGTGCGGATGCATTCAGCATATAATGGCCGTGCTAGTCTATACTGTCGGTGATTGTCTTGTTTCTTTGTTCTCTCTTCTTGTTTATCGATTCTTGCTTCTCGGTTATTGCTTCTGGTTTCTTCTCTTCTTGCTTTTGCTTCTTAGTTCTGGATTCTTAATACCTGATTATCACTTCTTACTTCTTCTATCTTGTTTTTTGCTTCTCACATCTTGCATCTTGCTTCTCATATATTGTTTCTTGCAGCTTTCTTCTCTCGTCTTGGTCCTTGTTTCTTGCTTCTTGTTTCTTGTTTCTTGTTTCTTGCTTCTAGCTTCGTCTTTCTCACTTCTCACTTCTCACTTCTCACTTCTCGCTTCTCACATTTTTCCTTCTTGCTTCTCGCTTCTCGCTTCTCACATTTTTCTTTCTCGCTTCTCGCTTCTTGCTTCTCACTTCTCGCTTCTCGCTTCTTGCTTCTCGCTTCTCGCTTCTTGCTTCTCGCTTCTCGCTTCTCGATGCTCGATGCTTGATGCTTGATGCTTGATGCTTGATGCTTGATGCTTGCTTCTTGATGCTTGCTTTGTGCTTCTTGCTTCTTGCTTCTTGCTTCTTGCTTCTTGCTTCTCGATGCTTGCTTCTCGATGCTTGCTTCTCGATGCTTGCTTCTCGATGCTTGCTTCTGGATGCTTGCTGCTGGATGCTGGATGCTTGCTGCTGGATGCTTGCTGCTGGATGCTTGCTGCTGGATGCTTGCTGCTGGATGCTGGATGCTGGATGCTGGATGCTGGATGCTGGATGCTGGATGCTGGATGCTCTATGCTATATGCTCTATGCTCTATGCTCTATGCTCTATGCTCTATGCTCGATGCTCGATGCTCGATGCTCGATGCTCGATGCTCGATGCTAGATGCTCGATGCTCGATGGTAGATGCTCAATGCTCGATGCTAGATGCTCGATCCTAGATGTTCGATCCTCGACCCTCGACCCTCGACCCTCGACCCTCGACCCTCGAGCATCGAGCATCGAGCATCGAGCATCGAGCATCGAGCATCGAGCATCGAGCATCGAGCATCGATGGATATGTGGAGAAGTCTGTCTGCTCCATTTTGATAGAGAACCTGTCATCTGGATGCAACTTTCAGCAACAAGAAAAAGTTTAATGAGGGGAAAAAGAAGGAAAAAATATAGCTGTCTACCCGCCGTTGGGAAAACATATTCCTTGATATTGGAATGTTCGAATGCTTTAAACAATTTCTTTGCTGTTCATTTGATGTTACCTCTTCAGACAATTTTTTTTAAATCTGTTGCTGGCTTTAAAAAAAAAAGAAAAATCCTTTTTCAGACAGTATAATGACTGTCTCACACTACACGAGAATCACCATTACCGATGGTGTTCTACCCGCACATGCAACTGCAGGACAATATTGTAAATCATAGCTGTCTCCCCAACCACTGCTCCCGTTTTCGCCGTATAATCGCACATAGACTGGAATCTTGACATCAACTTATGAATCATCATTGATTCAATTGCTCATCAACAGCTTTCACGTTAAAGGGCCATGTTGTGTGCATCAGTTTTAAAGGCCGACAGACAACCCGCGATGCATTATGCTGACATTCGATATTTTGACATTGGAAACAATTCAAAATTCAGGGCTGCTCCAAAAATACTTCTTAAATGCAAAAAGCTGCCTCCCTTCACCAACACACCAATATTTTGCATTAGATCTCATGATAGGGCAACCAATGGTTTGCTCAGTATGATAATAATATGACTGTGTGCAATATAGGGTCCTGGTCCTGTTGGGCTGGTCTCTACTATAAGTATAATATAAATTCGCCGTAAGTGTAGTGTTTTAATGTGCGTGCGTTGTTATTATTTTATATCCTAGCAACATATAAGGTCATATCAGGAAGGGGTAATAATGTTTTTAATATCGGAAAATACCAGAAACTCAAAACCATCGAAAACGATGCAACTTTAACTTCACAAAATCAGAACAGGAGGTAATACTGTAGTAAACATCCAAAGTTGAGTATTAGGCGCGTGATGGTGGCTCATTGGCGGTGTCCATTCTGTGCCGGGAATGCACCACGCTGTCAGTGTATGATGCACCACGCTTCCTTTCACAGTCGGTGCCCGCAGTCAATGCGCCAGTTTGATGTGCTTGTCCGGAACCACCGACTCCCCCCCCCCCCCCCACCCTAGCCCCCCTCCCCGCCCATCCCCCTCCCCCGACCCCCTGTCCACCCCCACCATCACCCTCACCCTCACTCACCCTGCCCCCTGCCCGCTTCCCCACCTTCCACCCCCTCTCCATCACCTCCCCCATCACCTCCCCCACCCTCCCCACCCTCCCCACCATCCCCCCACCCTCCCTCATCCTATCCATCCTCCCCAACCATCCTCCCTCCCCCACCCTCCCCCTTCCCCTCCCCCTACCATCCCCAAAACCTCCCCCTCCTCCCCATCGCTCCTCCCCTCCCACTTCACACCCTCCCCACCTTCCCCCACCCTCCCCCCACACTCCCCACCATCCCCCACCACCCCCCACCATCACCCACCATCACTCACCATCCCCCACCATCCCTCACCCAGCCTCCACCTCCCTTGAGTAACGTTGCGCGCGCAGATTGGACGTCTCAGTTTCCAGCGGGCGTGTTTGCGCGCGCCGCACGAAGCGGGAGGCGGGGCGGGGCGGGACGCTCACTTCCGGTTGCGTGCGCACATCTTCCGGTTCAGCGCCCCCTGACGGCTCAGGACTGGCGTGAGGAATGTATTTGTGCTGCTGAGTGTGTGTGACTGCCTGCCTCATTCACAGAGCAATGGGATTCGAAGCCCCTTTCATGATATCCTTCTTTTTTATTTAGTTTTAAAGATATACAACAGATAGTCACAATGTGATTATGAGAGCAATGTGGTGGAATTGTATGAGCTCTTTTTGCTTGACATGGCTGGAATGTGAATAAGTAATGTGAAAATTGTAGCCTTTATCTTTTAAGTAACTGCAAAGAGACTACACCTGCCATGAGTAATACATGATCTACTTTTGCTGTGTCACTGACCTGCCTGCTACACATGAATACATATGCATATACATATCACCATCAATCCCTTAACCACATTGCTCATTGGGGCACCACAACTGACTTTGCAACCATTTTCCCCCCTTTTCTCTGTTCTCCACTGCAATCTGGGAAACGTCGAACTACATAAACATATATATGCATATAAATAGTTCATTCGCGAATGAGAAGGAAAGAGTAGGACTTGGTTTGGGTTATTTATTTATATCCACATAATAAATTATAGAGTACATATACATATACACCTATATGTACATATCGACATACCTATATGCATATATGGCACTGCCACTCGTTCTCCCAATGCCTAACACGAGTAACAGACTCGGCTAATGGTCACTGGCACAAGATCATTTTTTTAAAGGCAACGCTCATATCCGTAGCTAGAGAATATACCCGTCCCACTTTATTCTTGCATTGTTTCTGTGTACTTTAGGTGCTCATTGTATATATATATAATATTATATTTTATGGGCTTGTGTGTTTCTGTGTGTCTATTGTGTTCATGCCATGAACCGTTATGTGAATGTAAATAACGTGCTACCAAAGATTATAATTTATAGTAAATGTTGTATGCACACATTGTCCACCTGGCGCCACCTAGGTTATACTTCACACATTACCGTGTCCTTCGCCCATGCAGTACATTAGTCACCGTGTGGGGGAGCTTATTGGATAGAGCCCCCGCAACCTATGCGGGAAGTCATAAGATCAATCCTGAACATAGTCAAACTGAAGACTTACAAAATGAATACTTGTCGCTACCTTGTCTGTGTAGGTAGGCCAAGGACTGGCTGGTCCGGTGTCAGGATAATGCGACTGTGTGGGTCATGGTGCTGACAGCATGGTGCTGACAGCAATGCGCAGTTGCCTCAGCCAGTGAGGCAACTGCGCATTGTCAGTGTCACAACTTGGTGCTCATCCTAAACTACAAACCAAGTTATTTTAGTGTCGGCCCTCAAGGAAGTAGTCTCTTTATCTGGGGCATTGCTGTATATAATTTATATGTGTGTGAATATGTCCATATGAGTCAGGACCACGAACATGGGCCAATTGGGGAAAGTTGTCGGCGTCGATCATTGGATGTCGGCATCAAACGGCATAAGTATAGTTTAGCATTGACAGAGGTGTTGGAAAGTCCCTAAATTTATCCTGAATGTAAAGGTAGAGAAAATACAACAACCTTATTTGTTTCTAGGACAATTTAATATAAAACAAAGAAATGCAGTACACTTTAAGAATTGTGATGCCGATATCTTAAATTAACCACCAATTGGCCCATTTTCGTGAGGCAGACTCATATATTATCTATCCTTGTATGTAAACTATATGCGAATGGTTATATATATGACATACGGCCAATATAACATGCCAGAGATTATATTACCCAACTCACTTTTCATCATTGGTACATGCCGACTATATATACATATATATTGCAACCAAATTCATATACAGTAAAACCTCTCGAACCGACCACCTCCACAGATCGACCACTCCCCTATATCGATCGCTTTATTTGGGTCCCAACAATAGCTGGTAAGCATATTCTAACTCCATAAACCGACCACCTCCTTAAATGGACCACTTAAAGTCGGTCCCAAGGTCGGTCGATTTAGAGAGGTTTCAATGTAATTCCAATTTCTTGGGCAACATTTGGGAGACTTCTATCCCCGATCGTTAGTACGACTGGACTGATGGCAGTGGTGGGCATTGAACTTTGAAGCTAAGAAGAATAGAGAAAAGAAACTCGAGGGCTTCAATATCTTTCAAATGAAAGTCTCATCCTATGCATTTCCTATATTGCTACGACACGTAAATTTTGCTTAGCAATAATGCTTTTTTTTTAACGGGTGGGGGGCGGGGAAAAAATAAATTACCCTAACAGATTTAAAGTGATTTGCACGAGCGCTATCAGGGTGGGCGGCCTTTGGCAGGTCCGGACCCAATCAGAAGGTCGTTACCCAGATCTACCGTCCTGGACGTGCGCGCGCAATCTACTTTTTATCTGCTAACGCGTCGCTGCGGGAGAGGGCAGTAATACGCCGCCCACTGCGCATGCGCACCTGGGCGCCGCGCCGGCGCCCCCTTTGAAGTCTAATGGGCGGCTTTGGCGCCACGGGCCACTCCCGGGTTTCCTGGCCGGGCCGGCTCCGGGAGTCGGGAAGCACCAGGTCCCGGGGCCGGGCAACACCGGGTCCCGGTAGGTGGACAAAGGAGGACATGGGAACAAACTGAGGAGGACGGATAGACGAGATCACTGTTTCGACTGCGCATGCGCTGAAAACGGCGTTGGCAGAAAAGCAAATGTGTCTGGCCATTGAGTTTGCCGATATGCGTAGGGCAAAACTTAGATTTTATTCAAAATGAATAGAAATACATAACAATTTGGCATAAACATGTATGCATACATGCAATATAATGATCTGATGAAAATAGCTAAGAAAACCTAGCCATAGTTAAACATTTTGAGCTAAAACACATACAATTCCACACAAAACAATCCATAATATCCACATCACCATTATTAATTCTTGTTTTCAATATTAAAATGCCAAATGTGTCAACATACACTTGTTTCAGAGAAATATATAACCAATATCTGATTAACCCTACTCATTTTCTAGTTCTACATATGTCATTAACCATAGGATTGAAATAAAAACATTAATAAAATAAGTAAAACTGACTCTGGCTATGGCTCTAACACTAGTCTGAGTGCCTAGATTTGTCTAAATCTAAATGCACATGGCACAAGATGTGCTGATTATATTGATGTAAATACAATGCTTGTTAAAAGATTAATATCTTAAATTATTATATCTATTTTTTTAGTTGGTATTCTATGATTCAAACAAGAGCTGGGATGAGCTGAAACTAACACATTTCATAGCTACACCCAGTGTATTAGCATGTGCAATGTGCTTCTTGTGAGTTTGTTTTTCTTCTACGCATCCCACAATGCACTGCGTGGCTGGAATGGTAATGTAGTATAGACTACATCACGGTTCCGACTGCGCATGCGCTGAAAACGGCCTTGGGAGCAAAGCAAAGCCGTACGGCCATTGAGTTTGCCGATACGCGCATTGAAAAATGTCAGTTTTATTCAAAATTAATAGAAATCCAAAACCCTAACCTTATCAATTTAATATAATCTTTTTGTTAAACATGTTTTCTATATGTGTTCCAAGCAGTTTGTGCCTAGGTGGTGTGGTTTTATCAATATTTTACTTTTTCTGTATGGAGAATACTCACTGCCATTGACAATGCATTGAGTACTCTGGCTATGGCTCTAACACTAATCTGAGTGCCCAGATTTGTCTAAATCTAAATGCACATGGAAAAGATGTGCTGATTATATTGATGTAAATGCAATGCTGGTTAAAAGATTAATATCTTAAATTATTATATATATTTTTTTAGTTGGTATTCTATGTTTCAAATAAGACCGGGGATAAGCTGAAACTAGCACATTTCATAGCTGCACCCAGTGTATTTAGCATGTGCAATGTGCTTCTCACGGGTTTGTTTTTCTTCTACGCATCCCACAATGCACTCCGTGGCTGGAATGGTAATGTAGTCTATTGGTGTGTGGTTTGGGGAGGGCATGGGGCCAGGCTTAGGAGGAGTGAGGTGTCATCGGATGGGTTCCAGGTTGTGTGTAAAATGGGCTTCGGACATGGATACAGACTGGTGTGAGATCATCGTATGTGGGTGATGAAGGTACAGGTGTAACATGACCACAAACTGGTACCAGATTGTGTGGTTGTGGAGGGGGGGGGGAGGGGGGGGGGAGGGGAGGAGGACATGGCCGCAGCCTCGTACCAGGTTTGGTCTGCAATGGGGGCGGGGGGCGGAGGGCGGAGGGCGGGGGGCGGGGAGTATATGGGACCAGACTGATGAGTAAAATATTGGATGGTCGAGCTACCAGACAGAGGGGAGGGATCGGTGGATGGGAGGGAGAGACACAGTACCAGACATCGCTGGGTGGATCGAGGGAGACCGGGGACCAGATGGAGAAGGAAGTGTCTGTGGGCGGGTAAGGAACGACATGTGCCCAGATTGAGAATGGGGTGTTGGTGGGTAGTTGGGGAAGGACATGGGACAAGGCTGGGGAGGAAATATCAGGTGGGATGGGGAGGAAATGGGACCAGGTTGAGGAGGAATTATAGAGGGGGTGGACTAGATGGAGGAGGAAGTGTCGGTGGTGGGGTAAGGAGGACATAGAACCAGACTGTTGAGAGAAATATCGAGTGGTGGGGGTGGGAGGACATGGAATGAGACTGAGGATGAAGTATCGGGAGTTGGAGCGAGGAGGACATGGGGCCAGACCGAGGAAGTATCGAGTGGTGGGGCGGGGAGGACTTGGGACCAGATTGAAGAAGACGTATCACAAAGTCTGGTGGGTAGGACATGGGACCAGACTGAAGAGGAAGTATAGACAGACCCCTTTCAATGTTTATACACATAATGTATGCGCGTGCAACTTGGCTGCAGAATGAAGGCACATGGCCATTGAGTTTGTCAGTACGCGCAGTGCAAAACGTTTATTTTATTCAAAATAATAGAAATGCAGCACACTAACCATATAAATTTAATAGAATCTGTCTGTTGAATATGTTTTCTATATGTGTTCCAATCGGTTTGTCCCTAGGTGGTGTGGTTTTAAACTTTTAGAGATATTTCACATTTTCTGAATGAAGATTGCTCATGGCCATTGACAATGCATTGAGTTTGCTGGTATGCGCAATGCAAAACGTTAATTTTATTCAAAATTAGTAGAAATGCAGAACCCTAATCTTATAAATTTAATATAATCTATTCGTTGAATATGTTTTCTATATGTCTACCACGTGGTTTGTGTCTAGGTGGTGTGGTTTTAGAGATATTTCACTTTTTTTGTATGAAGATTGCTCATGGCCATTGAGTTTGCAGTGTGACACTATGTCGTCCTGCAGACAAAATGCGCGTGCACTGACTTAGATATGTATGCTGATCATATGAAATAGGTCTATCGAGTGGTGGGGCGGACAGGACATGGGACCAGACCGAGGATGAAGTTTTGGGTTGTGGAACGCGGAGGGTATGGGACCAGACTCATCATGAAGTGCCGTCCTGATATGACCTTAGATGTTGCTAGGACGTAAAACAACAACAAACAAACAAACATCATGAAGTGTCAGGAGGTGGGGCAGGGAGGGCACGAGACCCGACTGAGGAGGAAATGTTGGGAGGTGGTAGGATGTTTGTTTGTTTGTTGTTGTTTTACGTCCTAGCAACATCTAAGGTCATATCAGGACGGTTGTAGGAGGACGTGGGACCAGACTGAGGAGGAGGTATTGGGTGGCGGGCGGGGAGGCCTTGAGAATGACTTCTTCCTTGCACAATAACAGACCGTGTCTTGTGAGTGAATAAGTGACTGAGTGCGCATGCGTGAACTGAATGAGTGCGCATGTGCCATTCCTCATTCCTCATTCCCTATTCAGCATTGCCCATTTCCCACTGTCATTCCCGGCGGCTAAGGAAGAGAGCGACCTCTGCTGACCAGTCAGTTACTGAGTTACCCTAAGGAGGAATAGTCACCCCCCGACACACCGACACCCACACCTACACACACACGCCTACACCCCCCCCCCCCCCCACACACACACGCACCATGTCTAAGGGCTATTTGTTCGGCTCTGTCCGGCCCAGCTGCTGGTCATCCTCCTTGCCGAGTCCGCCCCCCGAGTGCTTATAACACGCCGTGTGTGGCGCTGCGGGGCGCTTCTCACGTGGCCGAGTCAACGATTCCATTACCGCCCGGGCGCATGCCCGCCGGCAGCAACGCGCATGCGCGGCGCATGATGGCCAGCGAGTGGACGGACATACACAGCACGGGGGACTCAATTTGAATGCGCATTTTTGCTCCTTTTTTTACTTTTCTTTTCTGTTGTTGTTGATGAACCGGAAGTCTACTTCAACCGTAACTCCCTCTCCGAAATACAACAAAGTCAACTTCTTTTATTTCTGGTCTATTTTTAGTCATCCTGCCTGTTTGAGGAAATACTAAAATTCTTACAATGTTTTTGTCGAAGTGACAAACCTTGCCAGTTTAACTGATGCAGCTGCAAGCGTGCCAGTATTGCATGCATTGTATTTGGTGTGTGCCAAAGTGGATGGCTTTATAGAAATGGATGACGATGACAATTGAAACTTTTCATAGCTAGTGCTTTTATATTTATTTATATATACAGTAAAACATCTCTAACCGACCATCTCCACAGATCGACCACTGCTCTATATCGATCGCTTTATATAGGTCCCAACAATACCATTGTAACCATATTTTAACCACCTCCCTAAATGGACTTCTTAAAGTCGGTCCCAATGTAGGGCGATTTAGAGAGGTTTTACTGTATATATATTACATAGAGAGAGATATCATATATGTAGTCAGTAGAGACCACCACATATATCTTCGATGTTGCCAGACTGAAAACCCCAATAAGAAAACAAGCCGGGGCCAGCTTAAATGGCGCATTCCTTACACGCGGCATGCGGCATGCGGTATGTGAATGCGAATGCGGCAAGACATCGAAACGCCTTGAAGTCAATGGACTACATTCCTTACACACGGTATGCGAATGCGAATGCGAATGCGTCAACTCGATCGGTCCCTGTAGCGATCAGTGCAGCATGCGGCATGCGGCACGCGGTGTGTGAATAGAAACGTCAGTCGCACTTGTCCATTAGTTTTAGACGAGGAGAGGCGACTGAGCATTACGGAACGGTCACACACAAGGGTGCAGAGGGGAATCATATGGTAGTGGTGGTGGTGGGGTTTGGGTTGGTAAAAATGCTACCATAGCCACAAAAATATCAATACTTATCTATAATTTGGTAATTATAAAGGTAGGAACCCCCATGTGACGTACCAAGAGGTACATCGATATAAATGCATTATTAGGTCATATACAGTGCAGTATTGAGTATACTTGTTTATTTTTATTTTTTAAATATAGCCGCATGCCGCGTGTAAGGAATCATGCCATTCACATACCGCATGCCGCATACCGCATACCGCGTGTAAGGAATCTTAGTGTGGGCTGCATGCGGCATGGTGGTGCGTATTGCTGCTACAGAACACTCCAATTACACGTCTGCATGCCCGCCCCTCCGACACTGGTCAGCTCAATGCACCGGTCACCGAGTGGACATCTGTGGTGCGGAGGATGCCCGCCAGGTGGCAGCTTTAATGTCGGGTGGTCATCTGTGATGAGGACATTTAGGTTCTACTGCTGACTTCATCTACACGCATGATATACCACTTAGTATAGCTACTAGTCCTACTGCGTCAGATACTGACCACTCTGGTCTGGTCTCTGCTACTTGTTGCCGGCTGGCTGCACTTCTGCCTCTTTGAAGACTATATACAGTATAACCACGTTAAACCAAACTTGAAGGGACCCTAGAAACCGACCATTGGTTTAACCGAGCTTTGGCTTTGACTTTGACTTGGCTTTGGCAAAAAAGTGGGCGCATTATGAATTAGTTAGCGTGTATTGCACATGTAATATACAATGTATGTGGACCCTTTGATTATTGTTTTTTAGTATATATATATTATATATAATCTATTATATACATATAAACTCTCGGAGAATTATTTATTATTTATAGGAATGTTTGGGTCTGAACACAGGTCCTGATGTTAAGCGGGTCCCAATCATGTCATGTCACCAGGGGGCAGCACACGGAGCAGTAATATGACGTCACACCATGTTAGCTCATATATGCTAGCATATATGTATATAGCATATATATAGCATATATATTTATATATAGTAATCCAACCATCTCTCTAAATGGACTATTTAAAGTCGGTCCCATGGTCGTTCGATTTAGAGAGGTTTTACTGTATATCTGGATGCACTGCTACTTACTCGCAAGTTATACATTATATATGTATATAACATTTATATATGTATATAACATATATATATGTCAGTGTATATGTATATCCTACCTGTTTGAGGAAATACTGAAACCCATAAAATGTTCTTGTCGAAGTGACAAACTTTGCCACTTTAGGCGATGCAGCTGCAATAGTTCCAGTATAGACGAGATCACGGTTCCGAGTGTGCATGTGCTGAAAACGGCGTTGGCAGCAAAGCAAAGTCGTACAGCCATTGAGTTAGGTGATACACGTAGGGCAAAACTTCCATTTTATTCAAAATGAATAGAAATACATAACAATTTGGCACAAACATGGATGGAAGGATGCAATATAATAATATAATGACTATGTTTAAGACACAACTGTCCATAATTAAGCATTTTGAGCTAAGAAACATACAATTTCAGTCACTTTACAGGCTGATGTTTACATCACCATTGATTAACCATAAGTAATTCTTGTTCTAAATATTAAAATGCCAAATGTGTCAACAGAAACTTGTTTCAAAGAAATATATAACCAATATCTGATTAATCCTACTCATTTTTTTATTTCTACATATGCCATTTACCATAGGATATAAATAAAAGCAAGGATAAAATAAGTAAAACTGACTCTAGCTATGGCTCTAACACAAGTCTGAGTGCCCAGATTTGTCTAAATCTAAATGCACATGGCATAAGATGTGCTGATTATATTAATGTAAATGCAATGCTGGATAAAAGATTAATATCTTAATTTATTATATATATTTTTTTAGTTAGTGTTCTATGTTTCAAACAAGAGCTGAGATGAGCTGAAACTAGCACGTTTCGTAACTGCACCCAGTGTATTAGCATGTGCCATGTGCTTCTCACGGGTTTGTTTTACTCTGACACATCCCACAATGCACCGCTCAGCTGGAACGGTGATGTATTCTATTGCATGTATTGTGTTTTGTGTGTGCCAAAGTGGACAGCTATGTTATATAGCACGGCCATAGACTTGGATGACGATGACAATTGATACTTTTGGTGGTAAGTGTTTCCCCCCTAGTTTGTTAGTTGTATAATGGAATTACGTTTAAGTCAAAGTTAAGCTATTTTTTTTATATCGCCGATCATTCATATTTCACAAACAGTTAATTGAAAATAAAAAGAAGCAAAAATACAAACCACCAAACGTTATCGGTATACACAAGTACATGTCCCCTGTGATCACCGAACCCCTGACATGTGCGAACAATGTTTGTCTGTCATTTTACTGTATCTAATGCCACGACACCTGCAATGTTATGACAACAGTGGTTTGGATATGGAGCTGTTCTTTTGAAGACAGGTAGTAATGTACTGTAGATACTGCCAACAATGCAAGCTCATGCTAATATTACCAGGTTAGTACATTAGCAGCAAAAACTCACAGAGAAAAAAACATAAACCAAGCGGCAGAAGCGGAAATAAAAGAGGAGATGAAATAGAGTCCGAAGAAGACCCACAGGAAGAGAAGAAGGAGAAAAAGAACGAACGCACGAAGGAGAGAAGAAGGAGGGAACAAGAAAGAGAACAAGGAGAAAGAGAACAAGGAGGAAGAGAACACGGAGAAAGAGAACACGGAGAAAGAGAACACGGAGAACAAGAAGGAGAACAAGAAGGAGAACAAGAAGGAGAACAAGAAGGAGAACAAGAAGGAGAACAAGAAGGAGAACAAGGAGAACAAGAAGGAGAACAAGAAGGAGAACAAGAAGGAGAACAAGAAGGAGAACAAGAAGGAGAACAAGAAGGAGAACAAGAAGGAGAACAAGAAGGAGAACAAGAAGGAGAACAAGAAGGAGAACAAGAAGGAGAACAAGAAGGAGAAATAGAAGGAGAACAAGAAGGAGAACAAGAAGGAGAACAAGAAGGAGAACAAGAAGGAGAAATAGAAGGAAGCAGAAGAAGAACATGAAGGAGAACAACAAGGAGAACAACAAAGACCAGACAGGACAGTAGACTGCTTGGTGGTTTTTCTTCTGCTAGACCCATTGAGCTATTACTAGTATTAGTATTACCCGACATTGGGGCCTACCCTTCCACTACTTACTGTATTTGAAACTACCGTTCATAGACAAATGCATTACTGTTTCAAGCAAATGACAGCCATAAAGTCTACCTTAGTGCCGGCCAGGCCAACCTCTGGGTGGGGTAAGGAGGGAGCGTGGGGGACTTTGCGTTTATAATTTGCCTACAAGTAGTCCAAGTCAAGACGCCACCTTCTGGAGACTGCCATCACTAACTTCACGTTGACAACATAATGTGGCGAGGGGCGGGTATTTAAGTGTACAATACTGCCAGTAGATTGCCGACACATGTCAATATCCCCGGGGGGGGGGGGGGGGGGGGGGGGGGGAACTGCGATCCGCAGCACTCCACACCGTTTTACTTCCAGGCGGGTTCCCAGACCTCCCTGCGGATGCTACTGTAGTGGCGCCATCTGTGGAGAACGGGGGCTATGGGACCAGGTTATGGGCGGGTTGGGGTGGGGGTCAGTTGGGGGCTGCCAGGCAGCTAGCGGTTCCGCCATGCATAATTCACTGTGGAGTACTCGGCGACAATGGCTCCATCTGGTGGTAGTGGCGGGAAGCAGTGAGAGGCGCTAAGGGCACGTTGGTGTGTTGGTTTGTGTGGGTGGGTATTGGTGTGGGTGTTGTCGTATGTGGGGGGGGGGGTGAAAGTTGGTGACAAGCAGCACCCCCCACACACACACCATACACCCACACCCCGCCATAGCCCCCCATACACCTCATCCACACACACTATACACATACACCAGCTTTATAACAGACGCATCATCTCCAATGACGGTTATTTTCAACTTAAGCTAGTTTTGTTATTGTTGTTATGTATTGTTAGTTGTTGTTAGATGCAAATTGTGCAAGTTCCCCTGCTAGTTTATGAGGTTGTCTGTGCAATATATCAGTTGTGAAACACACTGAGTCAGACGTATTGCACCCATCTGCTTAGAACTTAAAGCTACATAGTCCGATAAAAGCATCAACTTTTCAAAAGCAAAAACAGTTATCTAGATCTGAACTTACATATCCAACTTCAAACAAATTTCTTGCTACATAGAAGGGAATACTAAGTCTATATGACGCATATAGGGCTAGGGTTTTGAACAGCATGCCAAAATCAAGTTTGCATCTCCAAAGTTTGAAGAAAGGTGAGTTCAAATCAACATTATTAAATAGTATTTCAGTATTAAAGCAAAGTTACTTCACACTAAAGTAAGAATACTAAGATATATATATATAAGCAACGCAATATATTTATCTAAAAAAATAGCAGAAACATACAACTATCGAACTATGCAAGTTTAAATCACACACAGAAGAGGACACAAAATCGACGCACGCTGCACAGTATGCGGCTCAGTCGTGTATATTTGTATTTGTGTTGTTGGAGCGGTGACCATGGTTCTGGGGTGGGAGGAGGTTGTGATGATGGGGTAGTGGGAGGAGTTCCTGTCCACACAGTCCGACAGGGGCTTTGTGCGCAAAGACCGATCACCCATCCACACGCATGCGCAATTGGGATGATGGAAGTGTGTGCGGTGTGTGTGTGTGTGGGGGGGGGGGGGGTGAGAGGTAGGGGTGGGGGTGGGGGGGGGGCATCGCATGGCACATGGATTAGGAGATCTTCACAAAATACGTCCCGGTGAAGGGGTGGGATTATGACTGAGTACACTGCGTTGTTACATGGGGCGAGGTTGACATGTTTTAGTGGTCACTAACTACCATTATAAGTTGATAATTTGGTTAGAGTGCCCCCTCCGCCCACTCCGCTTAACCCTCCCCAACTCACTTCTAGGACTGCAGAAATTCACTCACGTCCACCATTTCCACCCCAGTTCTCTTACTGGGACAACACCGACACCAACACCAACACCAACACCAACACCAACACCAACACCAACACCAACACCAACACCATCACCATTATCATCACCACCACCATCACCACCACCATCACCACCACCATCACCATCATCACCACCACACGCACCAGTAATTTTATTCTGTAAAATATGTTATTTTTCAACGCCTAGGCAATGGTCATTAAGCCATTCACCCTACTTGTGTTTGTACGCACACAGGAAGGAAGAAATAACATACAGTAGAACCTCTTCAACCGACCACCTCCACAGATCGACCACTCCCCTATATCGATCACTTTATTTCCGTCCAAACAATACCATTGTAACCATATTCTAACTCCCTAAGCCAACCACCTCCCTAAGTGGACCACTTAAAGTCGGTCCCAAGGTTGGTCGATTTAGAGAGGTTTTACTGTACTAGTGTACGTGTAAATAGCTTGGACATATCACTATCAATGGGTCGAGGTGCAGACAACATCGGTGACAGAGAAATTTATATTTTACTAAATAAACTATTTACCCAAACGACAAAGATAAAGTGAAGTATATATGAATTCGGCCATGCTAATGATATATATATATGATATAAATTATAATCTCTCTTGTTTTCTCTTTGAGATTAGATAATTTGAGAATTGGAGCAGTAAGGATAAAGTGGGGCAAAGGCGGTGAAGTTTTAGTAGTGGTGGAATTATCGTGTGAAAACAGGGTTAAGAGTCTTAACCTTTAACTCTTAATAAGAGTGCGTTGAATATGGTCACCATCAGCAGGACGTACTTTATGATGGCCCTATTGTGGTGCATTGAGGTAAATCGGTGCAGTGGTTTGTGTCTATAGCTGGACATTACTCTCGTGAAGTGGTGCACATGCGCACACGCTGCGCACGGTGAATGCGTCGCGTTGCGTTTGTATCCCGATTCTAAAGCCGAAATTCCATTCATGCTTGTTCCCATACGTGAAGCGTTATGCGTAACGCATACAGCTTTACGTACGCGAACAAGCGTGAGTTCATATGATGAAAGAGCACTGCCGTGTGACAGCTATTTTGTCACGTGAGCGCACTAGCAAAAAGCACTGGTGAGCGTAGTCCTTCAACAGATACCCCTGCATCCAGACCAATGTTACCAGGCGTCCTGTTATCGGAGATGCAGCCAACTGAGACAGCAATTTTCGTACATTGAACAAGTGTTTGCACATTGGCAGTGGTTCGTGGATCATATTCATAGGGGGTATAAAGGAAGTACTGTGTATGGAATATTAAAACGCACGTCGCCTACGCATGACACATGACGCACAACGCATATCGCATGACGCATATCGCATGACGCACACCGCATGTGCCACTACGTATCAATGGAATCTCACCTTTATTGTTTTAGTGTAGCGACGCATTGTGCCTGCCAAGTGGAGAACTCAAATTCTAGTACTCGCAGTTGACGTTGGTGGCGCTTCGGTGCTTCCCAGTGGCGCCATCTGTGGAGAAGGCTAGAAAATAGGAGCCAGACTAGTTCGTGTGACGTGAAGCCATTTTCTGTAGTGTACAGTGTATTCTATTGCTCAAAACTAATGATGTTTGCACTGTTTAATCGGATTAAAAAAATTTCTTTTGCTCCGATCTATTTGAACTAGGCTAATTAACCTTTTACTTTCAAATTATTATTATTTAACTACACCGTAAAGGAAGTAAAGAACATTATCGCATACATTATAGTAATTGTTATTTCTTCGATTTTATTACCACGAACATCTGTATTTGAAAATGTTCTATCAATTTAAAAAAAAAGAGCTTTATAGTAAGTGCTATTATACTCGGGTAGTGTGCCTCGTGAATTGATTGATCATTATTGATCATGATTGATTGCTGATAGGTTAATGACGTGTTGGAAGCAACGGCCATATTCTCCTTCCTCCTTTCTTTCTTCTTCTTTCCAACACTTCAGCCCCCACACCCCGCTCCCGTCCCCAACCACACACATGTCCAAGCCAAGTGTGCCGCTTGTCCGTGACACCCACAATGACTGGTTCATAACCTATGACCTCCCCGGCCTGTCCTGGAGAGGCTCCTCATCCTTTTACCCTGAGTGTTGACACCATCTGGAGTAGGGAGCGAACGAAAACTACACATCTATACCCAGTCGGAGGTGCAACCCCCCCCCCCCCCCCCCCCCCACACACACCCAGTTTCCACCACCACCACCCTCTTATCAACCCCTTCTCCCATCCGGTCTATTAAACCAAGTGCCACTTTACATAGCAAATATACGCAAATCTCCAATTAAAGCTCACATTTATCCAAATCAAATTCTGAACTATGGATCGGCGGGAGGGTGAGTTGAAGTTTATCTACATTGATTGCAATGTTTAGTTTTCAACACTCTTGAGGCTAGTGAGGCGTAGCGCGTTTAGTGGTTCGGTCGTTGGAAGGGCGCGTGGGGTAGGGTGGGGGTTGCAGATGGAAGATGTGGAAGGGTGGGGGTAGCAGATGGAAGATGGTCTCAGGGAACTCAGCAGCTGGTTCGGGGAGGCGGACGGACGGAGGGCCGGTGTCGCGGTTTCAATTCTCAATGGGTTTACATTCTACGTGGAGGTTCTGCGCATGCATCAAAATCGAATGGCATTTCCGCCAAATTGGGCATGTTCGATTAATCAACTCGGGTTGCAACCCGACTAGGATGCAACCTACAGACTCGGGTTGAATTATCAAATATGCTTCTCCATGCTCGGGGTGGGGAAAATGGTGGCTTATTCCAAAACTTGTTCTTTTTTTTTTTACATAACCGATATGTATGGAATACAGCAAACGGCATCTGTTTTTGTCAACTCAACTCCATTCTATTTGAATTTCTAGCAACTCGGGTGACCCGAGTCGCCCGGGTCGTGTTAATCGAATACACGCATGCGCAGAACCCCGAGTGTAGAATGTAAACCCACGAAGAATCTAAAGCGCGACACCGGGACGGTGGTCTCTCCAGCACGCGCTTCCACGTGTGGTCTACTGTCTTACTTCCGGATTATACGCGCATGCGCAGTGAACATGCTGGAGATGATGGGTGGTGGTGGTGGTGGTGGTTGTGTGGGCTGGAAGTGGTGATGGTGGTGGGATTGGTGGTGGGGGTGGCGGTCTGGGTGAGGTGGGGTGGGTGTGAAGTGGGGTGGGGTGTGGGGGTGAGTGGGGATGGGGTGTGGGGGTGAGTGGGGATGGGGTGGGGGTGTGAGTGGCGATGGGGTGTGGGGGTGAGTGGGGATGGGGTGTGGGGGTGAGTGGGGTGGGGTGTGGGGGTGAGTGGGGATGGGGTGTGGGGGTGAGTGGGGTGGGGTGTGGGGGTGAGTGGGGATGGGGTGGGGGTGTGAGTGGGGGGTGCGCGGGTGAAAGGTTTGAGGAGGTGGCGACAGTTTGCTTTCTTCAACGACTACCCGTTTCCGGGAGGAATTGTTGTCTATTTCCTGAATCACTTCACGTTGGGTGCAATAGACTTCACAGTTGCTACGTAGCGCGTGCGTGCCTGCCTGCACGCGTGACTGTGTGCGCGTGTGTTTGTGTCCGTGTTTGAGTGCGTCTGAGAGCAATAAGTGTAGGCATGAGTGTCTATGGGTTACTCGCCTGTAATGGTGCAGTCACACTACGACGCTTCTATCGGCGACCCTTAAGCGTTGAAAATAAAATCTTGCACATCGAGAAACGTCCAACTTTTCGGCGGTTTGGGGGAAAAGATCGGCGTCAGGGCAGCGTGTTAGTAGCGCGCGGCCAACGGGTGTCGATGCATTGGGGACAAAAAAAAAAGTTTGGTGGAACATCTTCATCTACCCTTAAATGTTGCTAGGGCGTAAAACAAAAACACCCCAGTTTGCCGCAACGTGTGAGCAACGACCCTCCCGCGCGTGCGCCGTCTTCCTAGCGTTCCCATAACGTTATTCCGGTGCGTCCAACGCATCGCGACGTGCGCCTAACGTCCTTACCCATATATTTATGCGCGCTGCCGGTCGTTGTTTTTTTTTTGACACACTTAAAACCTTGGGCGACCAGCAATGCACGCCGATGTTGTCCGCTGACCATCAACGTCAAAGATAGTGTACCAACGTGTACCGACGCGCTCATAACGCGCCACCAGCGCGTCCAGACGTTTCACATATTATCGCCCAAAATCACTACACGTTGCCGTGTCGCCGGCGAGAAGCGTCATAGTGTGACTGCACTATTAGGGAGCAAAGTGTGTGAATGTGCTCATAAATCTCTCTATCTTTTTTTGGGGGGTACATTAGTTGTTTAAGCAGGGGAAATTTCAGTCGCAGATGATTGGTCTTCCTCATCCCACTGCTCCTTGCCCTATCCTAGTAATGCCGAGCATCTGGCAAGGAAGCGACAAGTATAAATTTGTAAGTCATTGGTTTGGCTCGACCAGGATTCAAACCTTATGATCCCACGATCTACCAGCACGGGAGAGGGACGCTCTAACTCATTCGGCCATCCCGTCCTCTATTTCTCTTTATATATTTATATATATGTATATGTATATGTATATACATATATAGAGAGAGATATAGAGAGGGAGAGAGAGAGGGAGAAAGGGAGAGGCGAGTGTCGGGCGAACGATACAGCAAGGTGGCAATACCATGCGAGGCAGAAGGCCTGACCAGTAGATGACTGGGGGAGTGTCAGTTTTTATGGAACAACCAGTAGAAGTCTGGCGGAGTGTCAGATAAGATTAACTGAGGAGACTGTTCATATATAGATGATTTCTGATAATTAGATTGTGCATATTTATATAGGGAGATAGTGGTTATGGGAGTTTTACATCCTGGCAACATTTAAGGTAATAATATCAGGACGGGTACCAACTTGTGACAGTGCACATTCACTGTTCAGTCACATTATTCTCATGCCTCTCGGATAGGGAGGTAGATAGGCATGGAGAAGCCTAGATAGGCTAATGGTTAAGGCATTAGACCCAGAATAGTAAGAAGCGCGGGTTTGAATCCTCTCTGTGCACAATGTTCCCCTTGTCTGCACCCCCCTCCTATAACACTGGTTTCCGCGACTGGGTTCCTGTAAGAGTTATACCCTGTACGGTTAGTCAACATAGGCCTTCACTGTGTATGTATACATGCAAACTTGTACATCGCCTGTCTATGGTTTATGACCACTAAACACGTGTTTCTGCTTTACATTCGTAAAGAGGTCTCATGTGTTATTTATGTCAAAACATTGTTGGCACACGGCCATGAAATGTACACATTTGAGTTACATATGCACAATGACACAACACCACGCTAAAGCTAAGATTCCTTACACGCGGTATGCGGTATGCGGTATGCGAATGCGAATGCGGCAAAAAATCGAAATGCCTTGAAGTCAATGGACTACATCCCTTACACGCGGTATGCGAATGCGAATGCAAATGCGAATGCGGCAACTCGATCGGTCCCTGTAGCGATCGGTGCGGCATTCGGCATGCGGCATAGGGGTGCGAATAGAAAACCATCAGTCGCATTTGTCCATTGGTTTAAAGCAGGAGGAGGCGACTGATAATTACGGACACAAGGGTGCTGATGGGAGGTGCTTAAATATAGCCAATGGGACGGTCCAAACATGGCTCAGTTTAGCTTGCTCCGAGGGATGTTAGGACCGTCCCAGATTTTGTTGACCGAAAAGGACGGTCCTAACATGGCTCAGTTTAGGATGTTAGGACCGTCCCAATTGGGAGACAGCTAAAAATGCTACCATATGCACAGAAATATGAAGACTTATCTATAATTTGGTTATAATAAAGGTAGGAACCCCCATGTGATGTTCAAAAAGGTACATAGATATAAATGCAATATTTGGTCATATACAGTGCAGTAAGGAGTATACTTGTTTATTTTTATTTTTTAAATATAGCCAGTCGTGTGCCGCATGCCCATGCCGCATGCCGCATAGAAGGAATCGTCCATTGCATGCCGCATATGCCGCATGGCTGCGCATAGCGTGAAGGAATCAGTAAGCTGGGACTTAAGGAGGCAGGCATGCGGCATGCGGTATGCGAATGGGAAGATTCCTTCTACACGGTATGCGGCATGCGGCAGACGGCACATCACTGGCTATAGTTAAAAAATAAAAATAAACAAGTCTACTCCATACTGCACTGTATATGGCCTAATATGTATATCCATGTAACTCTTGGTACTGCACATGGAGGTTCCTACCTTTAAAATTACCAAATTATAGATAAGTATTCATATTTTTGTGGCTCTGGTAGCATTTTTACCAACCCGAACCCCCACCACCACCACTGCTGCACTTGGTGTAGATACAGGGCTAAAGACTATCAGTCGCCTCCTCCAGCCTTATATCAATGGACAAATGCGACTGATGCTTTTCTATTCGCACCACCCTGTCCCGGCTGTCCGTAATTATCAGTCGCCTCCTCCAGCCTTATATCAATGGACTAATGCGACTGATGCTTTTCTATTCGCACCCCCGTGTCGCATGCCGCATGCCGGACCGATCGCTACAGGGACCGATCGAGTTGTCGCATTCGCATTCGCATTCGCATTCGCATTCGCATACCGCATGTAAGGGTTGCAGCCCATTGACTTCAAGGCGTTTCGATTTTTTGCCGCATTCGCATTCGCATTCGCAGATCGCATACCGCGTGTAAGGAATCTCAGCTTTAGTCACAATGAGATCGGGGATTCTAATTTAATTCCCTGCATTGTGAAGATTTCCCTATCTAGATTTGTCCTCACCAGTGTGTCTTTTAACAATTCCAAGTTTTGTTGGTGTCATCTCATACCTTCTCTCGTCTCCCTTCTCAATTCCCCCTTCTCCGTCCTCTGTTTTCTTTCTCTCATATTCCTTCTCTTCTCTCCCTTCTCTTCTCTCCCTTATATATTACCCCCCCTCCTTCATCATTCGCCCCTCGCCCCTCTCTTTCCCCATTCTTTCTCCCCCTTTTCCTTACTCTCTCATACATTCTCTCGTCTTCCTGCTCACTTCTATCTTCCCCATCTCCATCCTCTGTTCTTCATTCTCCCCAGTTCCTTCCCCATTCTTCATTCTGCCATCTTTTTTCTCCCTTCTCCCTGTTCCATTCTCCCTTCTCCTTTCTCCCTTCTCCCTTCTCTATTCTACTCCCCCCTTCTTCCCCTCTTCCTCCTCCTTTCGCCCTGCTCTTTCTCCCTCCCCCCTTCTCCCTTCTCCTCCCCCCTCTTCCCCTCTTCCTTTCTCCCTGCTCTTTTCCCTTCTCCCTACTCTCTTCTCCCTTCTCCCTTCTCCTCCCCCTTCTTCCCCTCTTCCTCCATACTTTCTCCCTGCTCTTTCCCCTTTCTCCCTTCTCCCTTCTCCCACCTCCATTCTCCCTTCCCCTTTCTCCCTTCTCCCTTCCCCCTTCTCCTCCCCCTTTTCCCCCTCTTCCTCCCTCCTTTCTCCCTGCTCTGTTCCCTTCTCCCTTCTCCCTTCCCCCTTCTCCATTCTCCTCCCCCTTCTTCCCCTCTTCCTCCCTCCTTTCTCCCTGCTCTTTCCCCCTTCTCCCTTCTCCCTTCTCCCTTCTGCTCCCCGTTTCTCCCCTCTTCCTCCCTACTTTCCTCCCTGCTCTTTCCCCCTTCTCCCTTCTCCCTTCTCCCTTCTCCCTTCTCCCTTCTCCCTTCTCCCTTCTCCCTTCTCCGCTCTCTCTTCTCCATTCTCCCTTCTCCGCCCCCTTCTTCCCGCTTCCTCCCTACTTTCTCCCTGCTTTTCCCCCCGTCTCCCTTCTCCCTTTCCCCCTATCCCTTCTCCATTCTAGTTTCTCCAGTTTTCCTTTACAGTTCAACTTGCGACACCCCAGCCTGGTGACCAAGGCAGTTCTATTATTACACTAGATGTTGCCAGGACGTAAAACTCCAACCAACTAACCAACCATTTAAAGACTTCCGATTCCATAGCGTGAGTGCATCACTGAGCTCTCAGGTAAGGATCCACAAAGATAGGTAGGCATGGATAGCATGATTGTATCAGGGGGCCTAGATAATGTAAGGGCTATAATACTAAGCCTGGAATGGCAAGAAGTGCGGCTTTCAATCTAGATAAAGGATTCACCCGGTACTCGCAGTACACGGGTGAATACCAACCCTATATAAAAACAGTCGAAAAAGCGGGTTAAAGAATTGAGAGCCTAATTTCACAATGTAAGAAGGGACAATTATTCTTTACATGTCTTATTGATAGCCCGCTACCTTTGAGTTGAAAAATATAATATAATATCTAGTTTAATAAGATTTAAAAGTGAAATCGACGGCGTTCTGCGGCCGCCATCTTGTCTTTTTGCATTCTCTCCCATTTCATCAACTCTATTCTGATATAAGTAACCATTTGACACTGGTGCCAGGCATTCTACTTCTTGTTCCATACTAACGCTATTTTCGCCCGTATTTATATAAGGCTGGTCTTCACCCGTGTACTACAAGTACTGGGTGAATCTTTTATCTACTTTCAATCCTGCTCTAGATGCCCTGTTCCCTTTGTGTACACCAATCTCACGACCATCGCGTACATATAATTATATATCTGGTGTGTGTACTTGTAACTATTCTGAATCAGAACATGTGTGTTACATAATAGGTCTCTGTGATCCAACTTGGTGGAAATGACAGGAGCATGACCGACATTCCACTATCAAATTCCTTCCAATCGAAGCTGGCAGGAGATCCCGGTGTGGTGGTTTCAGCGTGTTCCCGTGCTCAGACGTGTCCCTCGCTTCTGCGCGTGCGTCAGAATCTAGTAAACATGGCCGTAATCGATTAACACGAACCGGGCGACTCGGGTCATCCGAATTTCAAATAGAACACGCGAGTGGAGTCGACAAATACACGTCCCGTGTGCAAAAAAAGAATAACTTAGATTAATGAAATGGAAATATAGGTAAACTGGGCCATGATACAATACCTTAAATCCTATTTTGCTGTACTTTTATCGGTTATTAAAAAAAAAAGAACAAACTGTCCACCCGAGCGTATTCGATTATTCAACCCGAGTTTGTAGGATGTGCGCATGCGCCAATAAGTGGCTGGGGTGACCCGAGTTGATGCGAAATCCACGCATGCGCAGAAGCAACGGGACACGTCTGAGCACGGGAACACGCTGAAACCACCACACCGGTAAAACCAGCCATGATGCGCAAACGCGCTGATGGTGCTGCCACCTCTGATAACCTGCACAGTACTAGTTGTGGTCATGCTTAGTTCTATTATTTCTTGACAGGTGGCGCCACTACAAACTAACAAAAACAGGGCACCGATGACCCAACAGCGCCTTGATGTAAAGGGAAGAGGAATAGGAATAAAATAATGCATCTCACTATATATATATACATCTATGAAGAGTTCAGGCGCAAAACCCCCTAAACGCCAATCCAAAATTGTGATTAAAATAACAGGTTTTTCCGAGAAGCTAATTTTAATTCCCATTAATTCCACTTTTCTAGTGATATAATGATAATGGAGCAATGAACAAACAAAATAGGGATATAAAAGAGGGAATTTTTTAAAGGTTTGATTTCAATGTTTATTTAACCTAAGCCAACCAGTCCTTGCCCTATCACTCTTCGGATAGGGCAAGGACTGGTTGGCTTTGTGTCAGAATAATGTGACTGAGCGTGATATCAGGTCATGGTGCTGGTTGCCTAGTCTCCCAGTGGGGCAGCGCTATAAAGTCACCATGAATGTGCACTGTCACAAGTCGGTACCCGTCCTGATAGTATTACCTTAAATGTTGCTAAGATGTAAAACTCCAATAACCAATCAGATACGGCCTCTTTAGGCTATGGTGGCGCCACCTATTGTGAACCAGTTGAGAGAGATGAAACGTCATCACCACCCCCTTCTGTTTTCTTTCCCTTTCCCCGTCTAAAGCTAAGATTCCTTCTACGCGGTATGCGGTATGCGGTATGCGGCATGGGAGGATTCCTTCTACGCGGTAAGCGGCAAGCGTTTCCCCACCACCACCACTACCAGATGTTTCCACTCAGCACCCCTGTGTGTGACCATTCCGTAATGGTCTCCTAGTCTAAAACTAATGGACACATGCGACTGAGGTTTCTATTCGCATACCGCATGCCGCATGCCGCACCGATCGCTACAGGGACCGATCGAGTTGTCGCATTCGCATTCACATACTGCGTGTAAGGAATGTAGCCCATAGGCTTCAAGGCATTTCGATTTTTTGTCGCATTCGCATTCGCATACCGCATACCGCGTGTAAGGAATCTTAGCTTTAGTAACTCTTAGCTAATAACCCCCTTCTACTGAGTTACTTCTTGGAGTCAGATATCAACACAGCGATAGTTCAACTATATTAATAAAAGAAGACAAATGTGGTAGGTTAATAATTATAAGTTACCTTACTTGAGTTTGAAGTGATTGTTATTTTTAATGGCAAAATTTGGAAATATTTAAAATGAAAACATGTCACATTAATTTTGGCATGCATGTCAACATACTGACATATTTGGCTTCAGCGGTTAAAGTTATATTACATTAACTAAATAGTTCAGTTTCTGCAGTAACGAATGCCTAACAAGTATATCAGTATCTAAATTTGATGTGTAGAACTAAATCGAGGTGATTGCTTTAATCTCGAAAATGTTGTGCTTTCATTGGACTGTGCAGCCATTAAGCCCCCAAGGATTGTTTACACGATGACTGCCAACACACTCGGAGAGGCAAATCAATAATACTGAATAATTAGGGTGGCACCACCTAGCTTTCTTTGTTGACATTACCGAGGTTGGCCTAGGACAACTTATGTCGCTGAAACATTTATATTGAACTATTTGCGGCGCACAAGCAACTCATTTTCTGTAAACAAGTTTGGGCCATCCCGCAATTCCCAGTAATAACTGAATGCACCTTGACAATAAAATTGAAGTCTTTCCACCATTTTATGGGGCTGTCACACTACGACGACAAGCGGCTGACGACAGCCCAGCGACTTGGATTTTGTGAAAATCCGACGACATATGCAAATTCGGGCCAAGTTGGACGACAATCGGACGACAGTACCGCAACAGTGCCATGACAGTGCCATGACAGTGCCGCGACAGTGCCGCGACAGTGTCGCGACAGTGCCGCGACAGTGCTGCGACATCGGCTGTCGTCGAAATGGGACGGTACAAACATGTGTGTTAGACTATGCGGTGGACCTGTTAGGAAGCAGTCTTAATGAGAAATATGAAGAATGGGACGGTGCAAACATGGCTCATGATAGTGAGTGTGATAGTGAGTGTGATAGTGAGTGTGATAGTGAGTGTGATAGTGAGTGTGATTGTGAGTGTGATAGTGAGTGTGAGTGTGATAGTGAGTGTGATAGTGAGTGTGATAGTGAGTGTGATAGTGAGTGTGAGTGTGATAGTGAGTGTGATAGTGAGTGTGAGTGTGAGTGTGATAGTGATAGTGAGTGTGATAGTGAGTATGAGTGTGATAGTGAGTGTGATAGTGAGTGTGATAGTGAGTATGAGTGTGATAGTGAGTGTGATAGTGAGTGTGATAGTGAGTATGAGTGTGATAGTGAGTGTGATAGTGAGTGTGATAGTGAGTGTGAGTGTGATAGTGAGTGTGATAGTGAGTGTGATTGTGAGTGTGATAGTGAGTGTGAGTGTGATAGTGAGTGTGATAGTGAGTGTGATAGTGAGTGTGATAGTGAGTGTGAGTGTGATAGTGAGTGTGATAGTGAGTGTGAGTGTGAGTGTGATAGTGATAGTGAGTGTGATAGTGAGTATGAGTGTGATAGTGAGTGTGATAGTGAGTGTGATAGTGAGTATGAGTGTGATAGTGAGTGTGATAGTGAGTGTGATAGTGAGTGTGAGTGTGATAGTGAGTGTGATAGTGAGTGTGAGTGTGAGTGAGTGTGAGTGTGTGTGGTTTATCGCACACACAGAAACACACACACACAGACACACACACACAGACACACACACACAGACACACACACAGACACACAGACACACACACAGAGACACAGAGACACAACACAGAGACTATGCAGCAGACCTGTGAGGAAGCAGTCTCCATATGATATATGAAGAAATGGGACGGTACAAACATGCGTGTTAGACTATGCGGCGGACCTGTGAGGAAGCAGTCTCCATATGATATATGAAGAAATGGGACGGTACAAACATGTGTGTTAGACACAGAGACTTACATAATGACACCATAGCGACACCATAGCGACAGACGACAGCGCGGCGACAGTGCGGCGGCAGTGCCACGACAGTGCCGCGACAGTGCCGCGACAGTGCCGCGACATCGGCTGTCGTCGAAGTTTGTCAACATGTCCAAAAAGCCGACGACAACCCGGCGACAGTCGAGAAACTGGAGTTGTCGCAGAGGGGTCGCGGCGACACCTGCGTGACACCTCCGCGACACCTCCGCGACACCTCCGCGACACCTCCGCGACACCCGACGACAATCGACGACAGACCGGAAGTCGCTGTCGCTGGGCTGTCGTCGCCGCTTGTCGTCGTAGTGTGACAGCCACATTACACAAACGTAATGGCCTTACAGATGACAGATAGTGCTATTTCGCTTTCCGTACAAAAGATTCAGGGTTCGAAACCTGGCCGAGTTAAAACAATGACTTGGAAAATTGATACGCGTTGCTAGGTGCAAGGGCATGGACTGGTTAGCTCAATATCACTACAATGCAACTGAGTGGTGCTGTCAGCTTGGTCTCCTAGTGGGACTGCACTATAAATTCGCCATGAGTGCGTACTGTCACACATCAGTATGCATCCTGAAACCTTAGATGTTGCCAGGAAATTAAGACACCAACAAACAAATCCTGCATTATTTAATTCCCAGTCACACTATGGCTTGCGAGCACTGGCAACCACATTGCGACCACACAAAAAAGGTTGGTCGCAAAGAAGTCGCAAGTGGTTGCAGAGTGTTCGCACAGTGGTCGCAAGTGGTCGCAATATGGTCGCAAAGTGGTCCTCAGTGGTCGCTGTACTCCTTGTGACCATTTTGGTTACAAGGAGGTTGCAGCTGCTGTAGTGGAAACCTCCTTGCGACCAAAGTGGTCGCACAGAGGTAAATATCAGGATACTATGATTGAGTGGGTACTGTGTCATTGCGTCGCTAGCCTGGTTCCACAGTGGGACAGCACTATAACAATCCCTATGAGTGTGCACTGTCACAAGGCGGTACGGGTCCTTATATGACCGTATATGTTGCGAGGATGTAAACCCCCAACAAGCAAACTGTTGCATAGACCACACTAAAGGTGATAAACACTGACAAATGTTTCCGGCCCCCCCTCCCCAATGACTGCTGAATGGCTTAATTCGCTGCACTCAGAGGAAACACAGATCAGAGAACAAGTAGTTTAAAGAGAGTTTATTTAAGAAAAGATAATCAGCAACCAAGTATAGGTCTATCAACGTGTATCAAGTAGGCGACTGTGGTCCAAAAGTTCTGGGGCACTGACATGAGAGTGCTACCTGGTCGCAAAGATCAAGTATGGTCCTGAGAAAGATCGGAGAGCAGGGTGTGAAGAGTAATAGGTCAGCGCTCACCCAACGTATGAGCGATCACTGACGGAGCATCCTTAACGTCTAGACGAGCAAGGTAGGCCTGGAGGGAACAACACTTCCAGGTTCCGGCAGGCATGAGTGCTGCACATGCCTGGGCAGCACCTCTTCAGAGGCTGTGGAGAGTCCAGAGCTGCCACAAAAGCCGCACAGAGAGTTTTAGTGAAAAACTTGGCAGTGTGGGGTACAGCGGAGGGAAGGAGGAATGTGGGGTTATCAGGGGAAGGGGTAACCATACGGGTATAGTACTTCCAGGCTCTCGCTCTCACTGGGCAGCAGACAGAGTGGGAATGCATGGAAGCGAGAAGACTATCGGACAGGAGGACCTGGGTTGGGTCTTGGTAGAGGAGACTCTAACTAGCTGGGCATTGTTAAAAATGGAGGTGTGGCTGAACTCGAGGAGATGGGTTTTTGAGGGCGAGGTGACTACGGGGTTGCTCTGACGGAGCAGACAGAGGTACCCTAGGAGAAGGGCGGCTATGCAAGCATAGGGTGGGGTGGGGGTGGGGTGGGGTGGGCTGAAATGAGAGGCATGTGACTATAGCATGGAACAGGCGAGGTGCCAGGGCAGGAGCTTGGGTTACAATGTGTGTGGAGGACTTGAGAATGGCTTTTCTCATGACGGATAATTCACGGGCTGCAAACACTCAGTGATCGCCAGGAGCCGAGCAGATCCACAGCTTGACAGAACTAAAGTAATTTAGGACAGCTCCTAGGGAGCAGAGGGTGGTGGCTAGGTGGAGCAGGAAAGAGAGCACGTCATAGAGGTGAGGGTTAAGCAGAGGGAAGGAGTAAGATGAGGAGAAAAGGAGGTAGCGCTTCAGATGAGAGGCCTTGTTCTGCCAGGTGCGGGCTGCCAATCCAGCTCGGTAGAGGTTCAGAAGGTGGATATGGTGCATCAGCGTGTAGCCTAGAAGATAGAGGCAAACAAATTACTATCTTCCAGGCTAAGCATGTACAATGCACTCACAGGTCAACGTCTAGCATGTTCAGGGAGAAATTGACTACTACCTCTTTAAGGTTTAGTGAAGTACACATGTCGAGGGCTTTCTGTTTAAGCACATGATTAGTAAACGAGTGACTCAGAGCATCAGCTAGGACAAGCTGCGAGCCGGGTTTATGCAAGATTCCTAAGTCACAGTTATGTTGAGCTGAGAGTAGCCAGAGCTAGCGGGAGCAAGAACAAAGCACTGGGTCCCTTCCCTTCCCTGAGCAGAGGACCTGCTGGGAAGCCTGATACTCTTATGATGAATCACTGGGTCTGGAGGGAGCAGGGAGGCGACTGCTTGGACAAGGTTCAGGGCTACGAGTTGAGCTGTTGTGGAAACTTTGGTTAGGAGTGCTGAGGGAAACTGAGCTGCATAAAAGTGAGAGGTTGAGAATGCTCCAGCTGCTGTTAAGGTCGCATCACATTCTATGATCCAATCTGAATGATGGCTCGAGGGGATAAGCATTATTGCATTGTAACTACGGGCAAACTTCTCGAACCACTCCAGGTCCTTGAGTAGATCAGGGTTGAAAGGGTGGGAGCCTCTAATGGGAGTGGCACAGAGGAGCCTATTAGAGAACCGCACGGCAGGTTTCACACATTTAGAAGGATAATTAAGTTTCCCCGCTATGCTTTGCAGTTTCTTCATAGTTTTACTCTTCCAGTCTGTACAGTCTTGCACGATTTCAGCTACTTTCTCATGTGGGAGGGAGACCATCATGGCTACTGTGTCTATCAAGAAACCAAGCCAGATGAGGGAAGTAGTGGGAGAGAAACACTTCTCCTGGGCAAGATCTAAGCCTAGTGTGTGGGTGAGAGCTTGAAATCTATTATACGCCTGAAGTGCTTGTTCCTGGTATGATTCAAGGCCGATAAAGTCTTTCAAATAGCAGGGGTAAAATACACTTCCTTACGTAAGAGCCAGACAAATGCCCTCGTGGTCCTTGTGCATACAAGGGCTGACATCCGACAACCAAAGAGAGGAGCAACATCAATGAAAACCCTATTGTTTAAAGTGATGCCGAGCAGGGGAGCCAACAGAGGGCAGACTCGGAGCTGGCAGTAAGCGCGAGCCAGATTGGCTGACCAAAGCCAAGCATTGTTACCCAGCAAGGTGAGCCCATGGGTGAGAGTTGTAACAGAGGGGGGTGTTAATTTAAAGGGTGTACCCAGATAGTAACCTTTAATAATGCCTGCGTCTACCCCTTTACCCGGGGGAAACTAAGGTGTATGATGACCCTTTTTGCTTGCAAATTCTTTTTTGGCCTGGTCATCATAGGGCTGGTCAACGGGCTCTGGGAAGGGGGCCAATGATTGCGGCCAGCTTGACTTCTTTCCTGATAAAGGCAGAAATATAGAGATCTAGATCTGCAGAATGGGAATGGTTAGTAAGGGTAGGAGTGGGTGGGGTCGAGGAGGTATAATCAAGGGGGCCAGCCAAACTTGAGGTGTTCAATGAGAAGTGGGTTGGGGTATTCTATGAGTAGCGCTCTCCAAGCCGGGATGTTTAAACATGTGAACATGTAGATAGTTGGGGAGAGCGGACGCACAAACTGCATCAAATATATTCAGATAAACTTGGAAGTCTTGACAAAGTGAAGTACAGGAGAGTGGCCAGAATGAGGCTAGTGAAGCGCTAAAAGTATGGGAAGAATAAACCTGCGGGGCAGCCATTCAGGGGCAAGAGCCAATGCATCATCAACAGAAGTGTCAAACCAATCAAAAACGAGGTCGGGGAGTGTCAAGTCAATATCAGTGGAACTTTGGAAGGGCAGGACTGGCAGCGGGGCTGGGGTAGGGGTAGGGGGTGGAGCACGGGAGATGAGGCGTGGGAGGGGGGGGGGGTGTATGCGGTTGAGGGGGTATGGGGATGGTTGACGGCTGAGCGGCAGAAAACAGGTCACTAGTATCAGTCAACACAACCGGAGATGTGCACACAGAGGCCGGGCGCAGGGGGAAAGTGTGTGCAGGTGTATGGAGGGTGGTGTGAGCTGGGCCTACTAGGGGCAAGCCATTGGGGCAGGGTAGGTCATGGGAACCAGTCAAGACAGCACGTGGGGGAAGGACGGGAGTGGGCGTGTTGGGTATTACGTGATCACTATTGGGAGAATTGGTTACAACTGACATGTTAAGCGAACTTACTGGTGATGGGTTTGGGACCGCTCAGTTGCCTTATTGCCCAGAGGCTTTCTTTTCTTGAGGCAATCCTGCTCCTTATGAGGCAGTGAGTGCCTGAAGCAGTAAGCGCTGTATGCACAGATATGGAGGTATCTCGCGGGTAGTATGCCATGGGAGGAAGAGAACCCACATGGCCGGTGTCGCAGTTTGAGCGCCCTGCCAGTTTGAGCGCCCTTCTGTTGCTTCTGCACATGTGTGGAATTTAACAGCATCGTCTGCGCATGCATCAAATTCTACCCAGTTTCAAACTCCGGCGATCGGCGTTTTTCACACATCCTTGATGTCCGACATCCAGGCACTTTTTGCATTCACACCGCGCAAAGGGTAAAACAAATGCCACTGTCATAGAGACAACATTAAAACCACCCTAAGTATCACAGTAATTTGTGATTTTTGGTGCTTTGAAAGCAAATTTCTCTTGTTTCTATTAAATAGTTCAGATCTTTCTCTACAATTTCACATTCAGCTTTTTTTTAATCAGCCAATTGGAAGTTCTTGAATTTATTTTGCGAAAATAGATTTTGAGGCCCGGGGCCCGTATTCATGAGCGCGGGGTACGGTTAGTCGGAGGTTAGGCTTAGCCGTTGGGTAGGTATCCCGCCGGATAACGGCGGAGATTAATTAGGTCAATCGGCATTCACCAATGTTCTAGCCGGTCGGGATAGCTACCCCTTCGCTTTGTTTACATTCGTCGATTCGAAAAAACCAGACGGGGTGGCCGAGTGGGTTGGAGCGTCCGTCTCCCGTGCTGGTAGATCATGGGGTCGTGGGTTCGAGTCCCGGTCGAGTCAAACCAATGACTTTAAAATTGATACTTGTCACTTCCTAGCCAGGCACTCGGCATTATTAGGATAGGGCAAGGACTGGTGTGCTCAGTGTCAGGATAATGTGACTGAGTGGGATTGTGGGAGTGGGTCATGGTGCCGGCGGCCTGGTTTCCCAATGGGACAGCACTATAAAAGTCGCCATGAGTGCGCACTGTCACAAGTCGGTACCCGTCCTGATATGACCTTAGATGTTGCTAGGACGTAAAACAACAACAAACAAACAAACAATCGATTCGAAAATATTAATATCGACGCCGTTACGGCGTCAGTGTTAATTTCGCTTCGGATTTAGGGTTAATTTGAATAAATTTCACTTATTGCCTATTTAAATCTATCAAATATGATCGCATTGAATAGATTCAGACCCACACAGGCTCACTACCCCTCGGGGTAGTGGCTTACCCCTGCTTCGAAATAGGGGTAGGGTACCCCCCGGTTAGAGCCCCAGGGTAGCGCTACCCCAAGCTCATGAATACGGATTTTCCACCGTTAGCCGGGGGGGTAGTTTACCCTCCGGTTAGAGCCCCAGGGTAGCGCTACCCCGAGCTCATGAATACGGCCCCTGATCTGGTAAGGCTAACACTGGCACTGACACTCTTAGGTTACATTAAATACTTCAGATCTTCCTCTTCAATTGCGCATTAAGATATTTTTAATCGATCCAATGAAAGCTTTTAAATCTATTTTACAAAAAAAGTCTACAACCACTGGCACGGCGCTCAAACTGGTAGGGCGCTCAAACTGCGACATGCTGCAGTTTGAAGGCATCAGAAAATCTGTGCATGCGCAGAAGCAACAGGAGGGTGCTCAAACTGGCAGGGCGCTCAAACTGCGACACCGGCCCCACTTCCAATTAAAACAGGCCTTGCTGTCAGCGTCCTTATTATATTCATCAGGGGTTTGATAGGCGGGGGAGGGTTCAGCATGATAGGGGTACAGAGGCACAGACATCGCACTGGATATCCTTGATAGCAGTGGGGTCCAGCCAACAGTGTCTCAGGTGGCTATCGGTGACTATTTGGAAGACGCACTTTGACCACCTGCGACAGGTTGGCCAATCCCAGGTGATAGCCATTCTAGATAGGGGGAGGGGGTAACCAGGGCCATGTTCAGGCTCCGTCTCGGAGGCGCCTCGGAGGTGCCCGTGACGTCAGGCTAGTCTGAACGGATTTAGCTGTTGGCCGCCTCGAAAATGGCGGCCTCCATAGGCGGCGGCCATTTGCAATGGTAAAGCTGTGCTGTCATTGGCTGAAAGCACTGAATGCGGTGGCCATTTTCGAGGCGCTTTTCATCTCCAGTCTGAAAAGGGAGGCGTCTCGGAGATGTCGCCGAGACGCACCCTGAACGGAAATAGGCCAAAAAGCATCGCCGAGACGTCGCCGAGACGCCTCCAAGGCGGTCCCTGAACGCGGCCCTGGCATCGGGGAATGCAGGGTGGGCAGCTATCTGGTGGAGGGCCATGAAGTATTCGGCCCAGGGTGCTTCACCATAGGAAATCTTTTTGAACTGGTCCCCTCTAGTTATGAAATAATGGTAACAGAGGCGTACCTTTTAGTTTTTGTAGTTCAGGGGCAGCTTCAACAAGGAGGTCTTGGTGTGAGTGAATGCGAGCCGGCCAGGGAGGCTGGGGTGGCGACGGGGAGTCGGAGGGCGGGCGAGCATGGCGGACTGGGCCGGGGCGGCGGGGGGTGGGGCGAAGTGTAGTGGGAAGTGGGGAGACCGGAGACAGGTGTGGGGGGGGGGCCCGGCCCGGAGGCCCCTAACCGGCCCACCTACCCTGACAAAGCCGCCCACCGCACCCCTGCCAGCCCCTCTGACACCACTCACCACAGCACCACCAGCTTGCCCGAGGCGCGGCCTGACCGCCACCTCGGCACTGCCGACCTCATCGGCAACCACCTCCTACTCGGGGCCCAGCGCCCCCCCCCCCCCCCCCCCCCCGCAAGGCTCCCACCACCGCCCAGCGCCAGCTGCCCATCACCCTCGACCCAGATGTCCACCTCGACCCAGGCGACACTGCCTTCCTCTGCCCCCCGACGACCTCCCTCCAGACCCCCCCGACCCGCCCCCCGCCCCCGACCCTCCCCCCGCCCTGCCCGCCCCCGACCCTCCCCCGACCGCGCAGGACTTCGCTGCCCCCCTCGCCCGCCCCCGCCGCACCTCCTCCCCCTCCCCCCGCCCTGAAACCCACCCCGCCCCGCCCACCCTCGACGAGCCCACCGTCGACGCCATCGACCCCCGACCTCCAGGCCACCCTCCCCGCCGCCCCCTCCTGCGGCCCCACCCCCTCCCAGTACCGCCCCACCATCCTCGCCTCCTGGCCCCACACCTCCGGCGAGGCGTGGGACCGATACCCAACCTTCCTCCGCACCTACACCGCCCTCCGGGAAGCGGGCCTACCTAATTTTTTGGCCGCCCACATCCCCCATCCCTCAGGCCTCCACATCCCTGCCTGGCGCTCCCGCCTACAGGGCTACCCTGACCAGGCCGTCCTCGACCTCCTCGAGTTCGGTTTCCCCGCCAACTACTCCGCCCCTACCCTCCCCCGACCCTCCTTCTCCAACCACCGTGAGCCCCGGAGTTCCTCCCCCACGTCCAGGCATTCGTCGACACGGAGCTCGCCCTCGGCGCCCTCATCGGCCCCTTCCATGTCCCCCCCTTCTCCCCCTGGACGCAGGTCTCTCCTATGATGACCCGCCCCAAGTCCGACTCAGACAAGAGGCGGGTCATCGTCGACCTCTCCCATCCCCGAGGGGCCAGCGTAAACTCGGGCATCCCCTGCCACACACCTACACCCTCCCGTCTGTCGCCGACGTTGGCCGCCGCCTAATCTCCGAGGGCACTGGGGCCTACGTTTGGTCAGCGGACATATCCCGGGCCTACCGCCAGCTCCGTGCCGACCCCCTCTCTTGCCCTCTATACGGGATATGCTTGAACGGGGGGACCTACATCGACCTCGCCCTTCCCTTTGGGTGCCGCTCCTCGGGCGCGGCCTGCGCCCGCGTCACCTCGGCGGTGGCCTGGATTCTTCGGCGCGAGGGCTTCCACGCCCTCGTCTACGTCGACGATTTTTTCGGGTGCGAGGGCTCCTACCTGAGGGCGTGCCAGGCGTTTGATGCATTCCTCGCCCTCACCACAGCCCTCGGCCTCGACGTGGCACCCGGAAAGTGTCACCCGCCCGCTGTCCACCTCACCTGGCTCGGGTTCGCCCTCGACAGCGAGGCGATGACCATCTGAGTCGCCCCCGAAAAAGTCCAGGCCCTCGTCGACGACTGCAAGGACCGCATCGCCCGCCCCACCCTCGGGAAGCAGGAGCTCGAGAGCCTCCTCGGTCGCCTCAACCACGTGAGCAGCTGCGTGCTCCCCGGCCGGAAGTTCATGGGCCGGCTCCTCGGGGCGTTGCGCAGCTGCCCCGGGACCTCCACTCTCACCCTCGCCGACGACGCCCTCCGGGATCTGAGGTGGTTCGCCGCCTACGGGCGGATCTCCAACGGCCTCCACCTCCTCCGGGCTCCCGAGGGTCGCCGGTGGGTGATCGAGTGCGACTCCTGCCTCACCGGCGGAGGGGCCTTCTCCCCCACGCACTACTACGCCCGAGGGTATTCCGAGGACTTCCGGGCGCGCTTCTCGACGATACACGGACTCGAGGCAGTCAACCTCGTCGTCGCCCTCCGCGCCCTCCTTCCGGATGACGTCGCGGGGGCGACGGTCTTGGTGAACACCGACAACATGGCCTCCGCCGTCGCGCTCGAGTCGGGGCGCGCCCGAGACCCTACCCTCGGGACCTGCGCGCGGGAGCTTTGGCTGATGGCGGCCACCGGCTCCTTCGAGCTCCGAATAATCCACAAGCCCGGGGCGGTCCTCCTCCTCGCCGATGCCCTCAGCCGCGACCACCTGCCGGGGGCCTGGGCCACGATGGCCCACGCCGAGGTGGCTCGCCTCGGGCTTCTCCCAGTCGATGCCACCCATGACGCTTTCCCTTTCTTCCCCGGTTTGTAGGTTTCCCCCCTGCCGAGGTCGCCGCCGTCGCCCGCTTCCGCGTCGCAGCCCTCGCCCCGGAGACCTGGAGAAACCGTCGTTGCCAGGCCGAGGAGTTCGTCTCCTACGCGGTTGCCCGAGGCGCGGACCCCCTCGCGCCCACGCCCTTCGACATGGCCGCTTTCACCACCGCCCTCTTCCTCCGCGGGCTCGCCCCCGCCACCGTAAAGAACACCATCTCGGGGGCTCGCTCCTGGGTCGAGGGCGCCGGGGGCCTCACCTCGGGCTTTGATGCCCGCCTCCCCAAGGACGTCTGCCGAGGAGGGGAGCGGTCCTCCACCCACGTCCAGTGCAGGCGCCCCCCCTCTCTCCGCAGCAGCTCGCCCGCGCCATCAACCACCTCTCCCGAGCGGGCCCCGCCTCGCTTGTTCCTCGGGCCGCGCTCCTCCTTGGGTACTTCGGGATGCTGCGGCAGTCCAACCTGCTGGCCCCGAGCCCCGAGGGGTGGGGCGGCCCCCACACCCACACCCTCACCCGTGACGACGTCCGCCCCGCGCCCGGTGGGCTCCGCCTCCTGATCAGAAGTTCCAAGACCATCTCAAGGCCCTCGGGCGCGGTGGCCCTCTTCGTTCCTGCCATCCCCGGCTCCGCCCTCTGCCCCGTAGTGGCCTGGCTTGGCGCCGTCGCCCTCTGCCCCGCTGCTCCCGATGCCCCCGCCTTCATGATGCCCCCCGGCCGCCCCCTCGACCCGTGCTCCCTTACCGCGCTGCTGCGAGGGGCCCTGCTGGCCCAAGGAGTGCCAGCGCCTGAGGCTTTCACCCTGCACAGCCTCCGCCGAGGGGCCGCCCAGGCTTGCCAGCGCGCCGGGGTTCCCCTCCCCGAGATCATGGCGCAAGGCACCTGGACCTCCGAGGCGGTCCACGCATACGTGCCCCGCCTCGCCCCCTCGGGCGCACCTCGAGCCCTCTCCGCCGTCTTGGTGGAGGGCTCCTCGGCACCCCCTCATTCATCTACTGACACTCGACTATAAACTGAACTTTAATTACCCTGTACATTGCTCCTCATGAGCCTTTTTACTTCTTCCAGTTACTTTACTTCTTACATTACACTGTTGCTCCTTATGAGCTTTTTTACTGTTGCTCCTCATGAGCCTCTCTCATTTCTCTGTATACTCTGTCTGTCTGAGGCGTAAATAAACGCCTTATTTCCACCCCCGCTTTGTCTTCTTCCTTTTCGCGCATCAGAATATAATGGTCTGATTCTGTATGAGACGAGGAGGACGGGGTAGGCGAGGGCCACAAGTTATCAAGGGAGCTAGAGTCCCGGGAATCCTGGTGTACCAATGGGACACACAACGAGCGTGCCTGCTTTTAGGGTTGGTGTCGCGGAGCGAGAGCTGGTCGGCCCCTCCTTTTCTGTATCGGCGGCATGTGCTTGTGTGGTTGTAGGCAGAAAGTGAAGTGTACAGCAGGAGCCACAGGGGCAGAATGAGAAAGGGAGAGCGACAGTGCCCAAGGAAAGCTAAAAATAGAACATCCTCGTTTGCAAATTGCCCATGTTAGCCTGGGGCCAACATGCTCAATTAGTCAAATTGTACAGTACTATAAAACCTAGCACATATGTCCATATGCATGTACATAATGCACGTATGCGTATATGTATATGTATATGTACATGTACATATACATGTACATGTACATGTATATGTATATTTATATGTACATGTATAATGTATATGTATGTATATGTATGTGTATGTATATGCACATGTATTTGAGGTATAAGTATTATACGAATATAAAGGTGCGGAGGAATAGTTAATCCCTCTCTATATCTTTAATCGTTATTATTATTATTATTATGTCTTACCCAATTTATTAATATATATTATTATTATATTGTATTTCGCCGATCCCGTTTCCCACCCGTTCTGCGCATGTTCCTGCGTTCCGGTTGGACGGCGTTGCCGCAACCTACGTCACAGGTGATCATTCAGCCACTGAGCTTCGGCAGTCCGTGTGTAATTTTTTTATAGTTTAAAAAAAAAATGATTACGGTATGGGCAATTTCCTGTGCCCGAGGACAGTAAACTCACTCAACCCAGTCGTGTCTTCTTTGTCTTTCCCTAGCTACTATTTATATGCATATATATAATATATATGTGTACATAGTCATGCATGTGTATTATTAATTATCTAGAAACATAGCGCTACACTGGCTGAAGAAGGGGCATTAAATAATAAATTAACTGCACCCACTGTGAGGCATATATGAAAGCATTCTAAGTTCATAGCATGTGCGGCGGCCGATGAGACAAGATGGACGAGAGAGTGCTGCTGCTTTGCTGGCTCCTAACCGCGGTGATTTACTTACCAAGGACGGTCTTCGCACCGAACGGTACGCTTTCTTATACCCCAGGCACACGACTGCCTGACACCACTCTGCGACCACAAAAAGGGGTGGTCGAAAAGAGATCTCAAAATGGTCACAAGTGGTCGCAGAATGGGGCTCAGTGCTCGCTGACCATTTTGGTCGCAAGGAGGCTAAATATCTCCTTGTGACCGAATTGGTCACCCAAAGGTCGGCGACCATTGCTTTGGTTGCAAGGAGGTCACAACAGGTCGCAAAGTGGTCGTAAAGTGGTCGCAAGCGGTCGCAGACCGTTGTTGCGACTGGGGATTTAATAATTGCTAAATGGTGGTGATAATAATGAATTCATATCGATATTGTAAAAAATAGAAGAGGAAAATGGGGGAGGGGGAGAAAAAAGATTAAAATTCTTTTTGTTTAAGGTGCGCTCTATCTAATATGTAGGACACCGCAGGATAGGAGCCCCACACATGCGCTTGTTTGTTTGTTTTTGGTTTACGTCCTAGCAACATCTAAGGTCATAGCAGGACGGGTACCGACTTGTGACAGTGCGCACTCATGGCGACTTTATAGTGCTGCCCCACTGGGAAACCAGGCGACCAGCACCATGACCTGATATCCCACTCTGACGTTCAACTTTGACCCCCGCGCCGAAAAGTTTGACGCATCTCAACATAAAAAAAGTGATTTTACACATTGGATGCGCACTTGCGAGATGCATCATAATGTCACAGGGCCTTTAGACCCATAGGGCCATGCACACATTTAAGGTGGTGGGTTTCTATATAGCCCTTGCCATTCAGCCATTCGTGATTGGTTTTCAAATACCTTCGTCATTCCATTTCAGGCTGCCCAGGTGGCTATAGCCGTGCGGGAGCCAAGTGTTACAAGTACAGTAACGCGGACAAGTCCCACTCAAGAGCATTGGCATACTGTCAAAACAAAGGAGCCAGTCTGCCAATGCTCGAGGGTGCATCGCACGCCGCCTTCATTGAAAGCAACATGTACGTAGGCACCCACTCACATTGGGAACAGGACGCTACTTTCTGTGTCTGTGTGTGGAGGGGGGGAGGGGGGGGGGATGGGTCACTCTTGTCGCCTTTTTTGTTACCTGCACCCCCCAGGCTTCCGTGTACTGACATCAGAGTGCGGTTTGGTGGCTGACATTGTCTAGTGCCAGAATGCTCATCCCAGAATAGTACAGATGTGAAGTTGAGTTCCTCGCCAGGCAGAGTGTCTATGTTTGAAACACTCCTCACTGAATTGTTTCAATATCCAAACGAGAAGTAGCATAGAAAGCAGGCGCAATGGCCAATGAGTTGAACTCCCACTTTTTGTGTGGCACGTCATGAGATAGAAACATGTAGAATTGTTTTTTTTTAAGGGCAAGAAAAGACAAAGAAAAAAAAGGCCAAATCAAACCAATGATGTAAAAATTTGATTCTTGATAGCCTGGTCCCCAGCGCTATTAGGATAGGGCAAGTATCAGTAGGATTAGGAAGGCCAATAGACGCGATCACCATTCCGACTGTGCATGCGCTGAAAACGGTGTTGGCAGCAAAGCAAATGTGTCTGGTCATTGAGTTTGTCAATACGCATAGAGCAAAACTTCCATTTTATTCTAATTGAATAGAAAGACATAACAATTTGGCATAAACATGTATGCATACATGCAATGATCTGATGAAATTAGCTAATACAAAACTAGCCCTAGTTAAACATTTTGAGCTAAGAAACATACAATTCCACACAAAACAATCAGTCACTTTAAGTCACCATTATTAATTGTTATTCTAAATATTAAAATGCCAAATGTGTCAACATACACTTGTTTCAGAGAAATATATAACCAATATCTGATTAACCCTACTCATTTTCTAGTTCTACATATGTCATTAGCCATAGGATATAAATAAAACATTAATAAAATATGTAAAACTGACTCTGGCTATGGCTCTAACACTAGTCTGAGTGCTCAGATTTGTCTAAATCTAAATGCACATGGCATAAGATGTGCTGATTATATTGATGTAACTGCAATGCTGAATAAAAGATTAATATCTTAATTTATTATATATATTTCTTAGTTGGTATTCTATGTTTCAAACAAGAGCTGAGATGAGCTGAAACTAGCACATTTCATAGCTGCACCCAGTGTATTAGCATGTGCCATGTGCTTCTCGCAGGTTTGTTTTTCTTCTACGTATCCCACAATGCACCGCGTGGCTCGAATGGTGATGTAGTCTATTGTCCATGAATTTCTGCTTAACCCTTTGGGGCCGGTGTCGTGGTTTCAGTTCTCCACCAGTTTCAGTTCTCTGCATCGCTTCTGTGCATGCGTCAAAATCGAACAGCATCGTCAAGGCATTGTCAATGGTCGTGAGCAATCTTCATACAGAAAAAGTGAAATATCTCTAAAACTACACCACCTAGAAACAAATGGCTTGGTATCCATATAGAAAACATGATAACCAAAATGATCATATTAAATTGATATGGTTTGGGTTCTGGATTTCTATTAATTTTGAATAATGTTTTGCACTGCACATACCGGCAAACTCAAGGCATTGTCAATGGTCATAGGCAATCTTCATACAGAAAAAGTTAAATATCTCTAAAACCACCTAGAAACAAATCGCTTGATACACATATAGAAAACATGTTTACTGAAAAGATTATATTAAATTTATAAGGTTAGAGACACTGACACTATAGGGACAGTATGAGTGCAGCGATTTGCAGCGATCGGCGACGGTTTGAATCTGGCTCGATGTTGACACATGCACAGATGATGCTGTTCGATTTTGATGCATGCGCAGAAGCGATGCAGAGAACTGAAACTGGCTTAGAACTGAAACCGCGACACCGGCAGTGCCTGGGTGCGCCCGCAAGTTCTATTTGGTTACAGCCCTGGTGCAGCTGTAGTTGAATTGCTTTACTAGATATGTTTTCCTGATAATTTGTAGATCATATCCCAAATACAGTTCTACACAATGCAGGTGCATTCAGGGGCTCCGGGATTGTAAGCGCACAAAACCACAGGCACACGCAGGTGCTGCCGGCCCAAAGGGTTAATCAGTAAGGGTTCAACAAAAGGAAAAGAAAAGAAAATATAATGGGAGCTAAATGGCCTGCGGCCCTTTTTCATTGACAATTGTAACAACAATCAATATAAATGTCTAAAACATTGAATTTCAGTCAGGCTGATATTTGGCTGGGGTTAGACTATTACCCAATCACCCGTGACTTCCGGTGGCTGAACGGTCGTGTCCTGGACCCGAGTGGCTACACTTCGTGGGCCAACGGACCTCCGACGGACATTGACGAGGTGTGTGTGATGGCGGACACCTCCATGAACTGGCACCTCTTCAAGTGTTCTGATCACAAGGCCACCTTCTGCGAGATGACAATCGCCGAGGAGGGTGAGTGTGCTCATACTGTAGCAATATCTCATCTCATTCTTATGTCCATATCAGGTAAGGTATTGTAGAAAAAGTAACCTTGTGTGCACTAACCACACCTGACTAAGTACTGAATGTCTATGTATATGCACATCTAGTGTATGTTTGCACGTGTGTATGTGTGTACATATGTTTGTATGTGTGTACATATGTTTGTACGTATGTTTTTATGTGTGTATGTATATGCATGTGCTATGTTTTATGGTAGGCATATGGTATTTTGCATGTGTGTATGGATATGTGTATGTATATATTTGTATATATGCATGTGTGTATGCTTGCGCGTGTATCTGCATGTGTACATGTGCGCATGTGTATGTATATATGTGAAGACTGTTGGCATGTATGCCTGTGTGTATCCGTGACTTGTGTAGATGTATGTGTATGTATGTGTATATACATGCGTGAATGCTTGTAATTTGTATTGTGTTGCTATATATGCATGTGTGTATGTATGTGTGTAGGTATGTGTGTATGTATGCATGTGTATGTATAGTGGTAGTGTGTTGTTATGCATTCATTTGTGCATGTGCATATGTTTGTATGTATGCCTGTATGTCCATGCACTGGTGAGAGAGCTGCTATTCGCAGATGACAGTGCACTGGTTGCCCACTCTGCTGAAGAGATCCAGAAAATAGTGGACGTTTTCTCCGATGCATCAAAGATGCTTGGCCTGAAGATTAACATCAAGAAGACAGAGGTGCTGTACCAACCCAACTCTACAAGAACCCGAGAGGAGGATATCATGGTTGACGGAAACAAGCTGAACTCTGTTCCGGAATTCACCTACCTCGGAAGCACTATATCAAGTGATTGATGCATTGATGCTGAAATACAGAGGAGGATGGCCAAGGCTAGCGCATCTTTCAGCTGACTACCCCAGAGACTCTGGAACAACCACCATGTGTCCATGCGGGTCAAAGGCAAGATCTACCGTGCAATCGTTCTATCCACCCTACTATATGGAGCCGAGGCCTGGACAGTGTACAGACGACACGTGAAAAAGCTGCATGCCTTCATGATGCGACATCTGCACTCAATCATGAGGCTAACCTGGAAGGACAAAGTGACAAATAAGGAAATACTCAAACGGATGGGGCTGCCCTCTATGGAAGATCTTCTGATCAAAAAGAATCTCCGGTGGACTGGACATGTCATGAGGATGTCATCAGACAGGCGACCAAAGCAGATCCTCTAATCTCAACTGTCTTCTGGTTAGAGAAAGAGAGGGCGCCTTCATCTCCGGTTCAAGGATACCATCAAGAGAAACCTGAAGCTGAGAGACATTAAGACCGACTCATGGACATCACTCTCACAGCAGAGAGCTAAATGGAGAGCGGCAGTCAAGTAATGAAAGCAGTCTTTGTCACATCGTGACCGACAGCATGATGATGATGGATGATGATGTTCATGCATATGTATGTATACATGTGCATGTATGGTATTATGGCGTTGCTGTTTCTGCATGTGTGTATGTGTATGTAAGTATATACATGTAACACATGCATATTTTTATACATGTACGTAAGCATGCATTACATGTATGCATGGATGCATTATATATATATATACATGCATGTGTATCTCTGTATTATATATGTGTATCATGAATTCATGTATGTGTATATGCATGCATATATGTGTATATATGTATGTATAATTATTTAGTTAAGCATGCGTACATGCATCTATCTATCTACTGTATTACCTGGGCGATGGGCGGGTATTTACCGGAAGTCATTGCCACTCACTAAATTTTTAACCGTGATAAGGATACATATATAACATGTATATATCAGTCTATCAGTCTATCGCTCTATCGCTCTATCACTCCATCGCTCTGTTGCTCCATCACTCCATCGCCCCATCGTCCTGTCACCCCATCACTCTATCACTCTATCACTCTATCACTCTATCACTCAATCACTCTATCATTCTATCACTCTATCACTCTGTCACTCTATCATTCTATCACTCTATCATTCTATCACTCTATCATTCTATCACTCTATCACTCTATCACTTGGTCAACGGTATTGCTGCTGCTGTTAAAAGGGGGGTCTCCTGTAGTCTTTTCGTGGACGATTTTGTTTTGTACTACAGAGGTACTGGTATGAATGTCATTGAGAGACAGCTTCAATTGTGTATAAATGGGATTGACCGATGGTCAGTTCTGAATGGATTCAGATTTTCCAAGGCCAAGACAGTCTGCATGCACTTCTGCTAGTTGCGCAGAGTGCATGCAGAACCGGAGCTAACCCTCGATGGGGATCCCATTAAAGTCGTCAAAGAAACCAAATTTTTGGGTCTCACTTTTGACACAAAGCTGTCTTTCGTGCCTCATATCAAGTACCTCAAAACACGATGCCTGAAAGCGCTAGATGTTCTGAGGGTGCTGTCCAGTTCAGAGTGGGGAGCGGACAGAGATGTTCTGCTCACCGTGTACCGAACCTGAGTTTGGTCATGGCTAGATTCCGGCAGCATGGTATACGGCTCCTCAAGGAAGTCATATATTGGGCTGCTGGACATGATGCATCACCAGGGCCTGCGTCTGGCGCTTGGTGCCTTTCACACCTCTCCAATTCAGAGCCTATACATCGAAGCCAACCCATCACTTGATACTAGGAGAACCAAACTGGCCATGCAATATGTTGCTAAATTAAAAACAAATGCATTAAATCCTGCGTACAGTTGTGTCTTTGAGACACACAACTCCAAGTATGAACCCAAGCCAAATTTTATTTGGACCTTGGGGCTTCGGAGGAAACCTCATTTGGATTTGGATGTATTGGAGGATACCCAGGTCCCAGAACATCCCCCGTGGTCGCTGAGGAAGCCATCAGTCATCCTCCGACTCACGGAAATGAGGAAGTCTGGGACACATCCACTTGAGTATCAACGACTGTACGCAGTGATTCAAGGCCAGTTTGAAGACTTCTCGATGTATACTGATGGTTCAAAAGACCTAAGCCGGGCAGCTGCTGCGGGAGTTTGCCAGGGCAAGAAATTTCCATCCCTCACTCCATCCCTCCATCACTCCACCAGTCCACCACTCCACCACTCCACCACTCCATCACTCCATCACTCCATCACTCCATCACTCCATCACTCCATCACTCCATCACTCCATCACTCCATCACTCCATCACTCCATCACTCCATCACTCCATCACTCCATCACTCCATCACTCCATCACTCCATCACTCCATCACTCTATCACTATCACTATATCACTTTATCATATATACATATACATATATATACATATATATACATATATATACATATATATACATATATATACATATATATACATATATATACATATATATACATATATATATGTATATATACATATATATATGTATATATGTATATATATATATATATATATATCCATTGTACATATAAATGTGTGTTGATGGTGACAAACCCTTATCACAGGTAATAATAATTATATATACATGTATATATAATAATATATTTATATATATATATACATATCTAATCAGCTGAGAGCTGAGTGGTTGTCGACTACAAGATATAGTGGATGAAGTAAAAGAAAAAAGTGAGAGATGTGGCCTCAAAATGAATGTAAAGAAGACAAAAACCATGGTTGTCAGCAGAAAGGAATACAAACCAAGAGCAGAGATAAAAGTTAATGGTGTAATCTTGGAGCAGGTAGAGTCATTTGTGTATCTGGGCCATTAAATAACTAGTAATGGCGGATGTGAAAGAGAGATTAAACGGAGAATAAACATTGCCAAAACAACATTTATAAAGTTGCAGAAAGTACTAACATCTAGAGACATAAATATAAAAACAAGACTCCAACTGTTAAAATGCGATGTGTGGTTTACACTTTTATATTGCTGTGAGACATGGACTTTGAAAATATATTATGATCTTGGACCATGCACCACACGCCATACACTGAACCACAAACCACATGCACCATGCACACACACCATGCATACAACATATAATAATATACGCCCACATGCGATGGCCGAATGAGTTGAGCATCCGTCTCCTGTTTTCGTAGCAGCCTGGTCTCCCAATGGTGCAGCACTATAAAGTCGCCATCGGTGCGCATTGTCAAAAGTCGGTACCCGTCCTGATATTACCCTAGATGTTGCCAGGACATAACACTCTAACAACCAAACTATATATATAATGCACAATACCCGTACACAATGCGCCACAGATGATACATCATACACCATACGCCATACAACATGCAAAATGTACCGTACACACAGCAATACATCGTACATCATACATACCAGACGCGCTGGCCGAATCGGTAGAGTGCAGGCTTCCCGTGCGGAAGGTGGGTAGTTCGAAACCCGGCCAAGTCAAACCAATGACGTACACAATTGATACTTGTCACTACCTAGCCTGGTGCTCGGCATTACTAGGATAGGACAACAACTGGTCAGCAGAGTATTAGGATAATGTGATCGTGTGGGATATCGATTCATGGTGCTGGTGGTCTGGTCTCCCAGAGGGGAGGCACTATAAAGTCACCATCAGTGTGCACTGGCACAAGTCGGTACCTATCCTGTTATGACCTTGGATATTGCTGGGATGCAAACCAACAACAAACAAAGCAAACAAAATACATTATGCACTATACACCGTGCATCGTACACCATGCCCCATACACCATGTGCCATGCACCATGCCCATAAACCATGTGCCATGCACCATGCCCATAAACCATATACCATACACCATGCCCCATACACCATGTGCCATACACCATAACCATATGCCTTACACCGTACACTGTGCATCGTACACCATGCCCCATACACCATGTGCCATACACCATACGAAATATGCCTTACACCATACACTGTACATCGTCCACCATGCCCCAAACACCATGTGCCATACACCATACACCATATGCCTTACACTATGCACTGTGCATTGTACACCATGCCCCATACACCATGTGCCATACACCATATGACTTGCACTGTTCACTGTGCATCATGCACCATGCCCATACACCATGTTCCATACACCATATGCCTTACACCACATACTGTGCAGCATACACCATGCCCTATTCACCATGTGCATACACCATGCAACATATGCCTTACACCGTACAACGTGCAGTATACACCATTCCCCATACACCATGTGCCTACAACATTCCCCATACACCATGTGCCATACACCATGTGCCATATGCCTTACACCATACACCGTGCAGCATATGACATGCCCCATATACCACATGCCATACACCATACACCATATGCCTTACACCATACATCATGAATCATATGCCATGCCCCATACACCATGTGACATACACTATACACAATATGCCTTACACCATACGCCTTGCAGCATACCCCATGCACCATACACCATGTGACATACACCACACACCATATGCCTTACATCTTACACCATGCAGTATACACCATGTCCCATACACCATGTGCCTACACCATGCCCCATGCACCATGTCCCATACACCATGCGCCACATGCCTTACACCATACACCGTGCAGCATACACCATGCCCCATACACCATGTGTGATACACCCTACACCATGTGCCTTACACCATACACCGTGAAGCATACACCATGCCCCATACACCACGTGCCATACTCCATATGCCTTACACAATACACCGTGCATCATACACCATACACCATATGCCTTACACCATACACCATGCAGCATATGCCATGCCCCATACACCATGTGCCATACCCATACACCATATGCCTTACACCATACACCGTGCAGCATACATGATACATATCTGGTAATACTAATACTAGTAATAGTAAACAGGTGTTCACGCGGATTTCACCTCAAGCGCTCTCATCGTTTTTGAGAACATTCATTTGAAGAGGATTTTGCTCTTGCTATCGGCTATCGACCAACAAAGAGATATGTCGTCCTGAACTGTCAAAGAAGTAAAAGGAACTGCTCGGAAAGTCTTAATCAAAAGAAGAAGAATCCCTACACAAAGATGAACGGAAGTCTTCCCGACTGTGGTCCTCGATGCAGCACTACGGATTGAACGTCGAGCCGCAACATGGATGGGTGCTGTTTCACTAACAACTCAACTCTAATGGCGTCACACTACGATCGCGTATAAACCCGACCGCTAACGACGGCCTCATCGCGCTATGCTAAGCAAGCAGCCTGAAAGTCCGATCGCAACGAGGTGTCGCGGGGCGCACACTGCGATGTCGCGACGGAGTTGCGCGCCACGCACACGTGGTTGCCGCCATAAGCACTCACCTGCCAGTACTTTGAGCATGTATGCCTAAAGTTGCATAGTCTGATGGTTTTGAGTTTCTGTCATTTTCTGAGAGAAATATATTAGATTACTTCAAACTTACTTTAGCTCGAAGTCATTTTTATTTTAAAGGCTAACAAAAAGATAGATGATGCATAATTTTGTTTATAGCTAAATAGACTAACACAAACTATGGTAAAAGCTGGATGTTGGATTGTTTGCAATCTACAACCAGTTACAACCCATACACAAGAAATCCAAGAGTATTCCTAAGGCAACAATCAAAACACTTGAATTAAATTGGACTAGTGCTTCCCAGCAAAGAAAACAAGTGTTAACAGACTTATCCGCTATAGGTAGGGTACGACAAAATCATCACAACCCACCCCCCTCAATTATTTTTTCAAAAGAATCCCAACAAACCTTTGAGATATTTGAAGTGCAACCATGCAAAGTTAATTTTGGCAAGCACACCATAACTCTGACACCATATGCTTCTATTAAATTACCTCAGTATTCCCTTCTATGTGGTGACGAATATTTGATAAGTGGACCAGTATCTAAGTTATTCTAAGTTAGATATTGGAAATCAAATCTAGATATTTGTTTTAGTTTTGGAAATTTGATGTTTTTATCGGACTATGCAGCTTTAACACAAGTATGAAGACGTCATTGTCGAACAGTTTTATCACCTTTGTGGACTGCAACAGAAACAAAGCGGGATGCGAGCAACTGTAGCCACACAGAATGCCGGTAAGTTGCTTTGTAAACTCCATCCTTACGTCAACTATCTTTGACTCCTATCTAACATAAGCCAACAATGCATAGTTTTAAAGTATATAACTTGATCTTTTATTTATGTATTTGTCATACATGGTTTTAAAGTATATAACTTGATCTTTTGTTTATTTATTTGTCATACATGGTTTTAAAGTATATAGCTTGATATTTTATTTATGCATTTGTCATACATGGTTTTAAAGTATATAGCTTGATATTTTATTTATGCATTTGTCATACATGGTTTTAAAGTATATAGCTTGATATTTTATGTATGCATTTGTCATACATGGTTTTAAAGTATATAGCTTGATATTTTATTTATTTATTTGTCATGCATGGTTTTAAAGTATATAAATTGATCTTCTATTTATGTATTTGTCATACATGGTTTTGATACGTGACGAGGAAGGAGAGGAGGCAGGAGTTGGAATAAAAACACTTTATTCAGATCGACAGAGGCAATATAAGGATAAATGTATAATGTACAAAGAGGTGGTTAAATGAGGAACCTCTATCACTGAAGATCAAATGCAAAAAGAGTTCAATAGTCAATAGGACCAGGGGCCATGCCCGAGGTTAGTGTTATCTGAGATATGAAGTCAGATGGGAGGGAGGTGGCCCGAGGAGCCCTCCACCTAAGAGAGAGAGGAAGAAAAAGAAAAAGAGTAGTAAGGGTGGGTGGGTGGAGAAAATATGTCCGGGCCGGGAGGGTGATGTGAGGCGAGTGGCTAGGAGCAGCAAGGGCGGCCGGTTATAAGGGCCGAAGGAGGGGGGGGGGGGTTATGTCATCGACCCAACGGTCGCGGCAGGGAGGCAGGAAGGCGGGGGGGGGGGGTCCTCCTTCCCCGCCACGAATCAAACGCAATGCGAGCATTACGACCGATACGTGATGAGGAAGGAGAGGAGGCAGGAGTTGGAATAAAAACACTTTATTCAGATCGACAGAGGCAATATAAGGATAAATGTATAATGTACAAAGAGGTGGTTAAATGAGGAACCTCTATCACTGAAGATCAAATGCAAAAAGAGTTCAATAGTCAATAGGACCAGGGGGCCATGCCCGAGGTTATTGTTATCTGAGATATGAAGTCAGATGGGAGGGAGCTGGCCCGAGGAGCCCTCCACCAAAACTGAGGAGAGGGCTCGAGGGGCACCCGAGGCGGCGATCCGCGGGACGTAGGCTTGGACCGAGGCGGAGGTCCAGGTCCCCTGTTCCATGATCTCCGACAGGGGGACGCCGGCGCGCTGACAAGCCTGGGCGGCCCCCCGGCGCAGGCTGTGGAGAGTGTACCCGTCGGGGGCGGGCACCCCGAGGGCCAAGAGGGCGCCTCGCAGGATGGCCGTCAGTGTCCGAGGGTCGAGGGGGCGGCCGGAGGGCAGAATGAAGGCAGGATCGGCGGGGCAGGCAGGGGCCAGGGCCACAGAGGCGGTCCAGGCGGCGAAGGGGCAGAGCGGGCGCCCGGGCGAGGCGGGGATGAAGAGGGCGACCGCCCCCGAGGGCAGCGCGATGGTCTTGGTGGTCCGGAGGGTGACCCGGAGCCCCCCGGGGGCGGGGGCGACGTCGCCGCGTGTGATGGGTGTGGGGGCCGCCCCACACCTCGGGGCTGGGGGAGAGGAGGCTAGACTGCCGTAGCATCCCGTAGTACCCGAGGAGGAGAGCGGCCCAGGGGACGACGCCCGAGGGCCCGGCAAGGGCGAGATGGTGGGCGACGGCGGCGAGGGTGGTAGGCGTCAGAGGCGGGGCGGGGCGGGCGACGTGGCCGGAGGCCCGCTCGCCGCCGCGACAGACGTCTCTGGCGAGGCGCGAGGTGAAGGCGCTCGGATCGCCCCCGGCCGCCTCCAGCCAGGAGCGGGCCCCGGAGAGGGCGGTCCGGACGGAGGCCGGCGCCAGGGGGCGGGCGTAGAGCGAGGCGGTGTAGGCGGCGACGTCGAAGGGCGTCGGGGCGAGAGGGTCCCAGTGGTGGCCCGAGGCGAACTGGACGTAACCTCGGGCCTGGCGACGTCGGTTCCTCCAGGTGGAAGGGGCGAGGGCAGCGATGCGGAGTCCGTCCACGGCAGCGACCTCGGAGGTGGTGTACCCTGGATCAGAGGGCAGGGTTGTAGGGGAAGTCGTCATGGTGGGCGTCGGTGCGTTCAAGCCCGAGGCGTGCGACCTCGTCTCGGGCCACGCCGGCCCACCAACCAGGGAGGTGGGCGCGGCTGAGGGCGTCGGCGAGGACGAGGTCGGCGCCGGGCTTGTGGAGGATGGTGAGCTCAAAGCACGCCTCGGCCGCCATCAGCCAGAGTTCCCGAGGGCAGGTCCCGAGGGTGAGGTCGCGGGCTCGCCCCGAGTCGAGGGAGGCGGCGGAGGCCATGTTGTCCGTGTTGATGACAACATTGGCCCCCGCGACTTCAGCCGGGAGGAGGGTGCGGAGGGCCACCACCAGGTTGACCGCCTCGAGCTCGTGGATAGCGGGGAAGCGGGCCCGGAAAGCCCTGGAGTACCCTCGGGCGTAGTAGCGCCTGGGGGAGTAGGCCCCGCCCCCATGAGGCAGGAGTATCACTCGATGACGATCCTCCGGGTCCCCATCGGGCGGAGGAGGTGGAGGCCGTTGGAGGCGCGCCCATAGGCCGCGAACCAGGCCAGATCCCGGAGGGCGTCGTCCCCGAGGGTGATGGTGGCGAACCCGTGGCAGCTACGAAGGGCCGCGAGGAGGCGCGCCATGAACTTCCTCGCGGGGAGGACGCAGCTGCCGACGTGGTTGAGGCGGCCGAGGATGCTCCGCAGCTCCCGGCGCCCGAGGGTAGGCTGGGCGGCCCGGGCCTCGCAATCGGCGACGAGCTCGTCGACTTTGTCAGGGGCGATGCGAATCGTCATGGCTTCGCTGTCGACGGCGAATCCGAGCCAGGAGACTCGCATCGCCGGGGGGTGGCACTTCCCAGGGGCGACCTCCAGGCCAAGGGCGCCGACGAGGGCAATGAAGCCGTCGAAGGCCTGGCGGGCCCTCAGGTAGGTGAGCCAGGCAGGCCGGCCTGGCATTGCATCGCGGCGGCCTGGGCGTCCATCCGGGCATTGACGGCGCTCGCCCAAGAGGTGGCCTCCGATAGGAGGCTGGGGGCAGCAGAGGTCGCGGAGGCGGCATCCTGTGAGGCGGCCGAGGCGCTGCGGCCTCGGCGGCGGGCGATCGGGGCGGGGCGGTCGCGGGGGTGGGCTCCGGGGGCGCGGAGCCGGCTGGCATGGTGAGTGAGTGTGTGGGTGTGTCAGCCGGGAGGGTGGAGGCGTGAGGCGGGCGGCGTCGTGTGAGGCGGCGGAGTGTGAGGCGGGGGGGCGGAGTGTGACGGCGCCGCTTTGTGAAGTGAGGTGCCAAAAGAAAATATGTCCGGGCCAGGAGGGTGATGTGAGGGCGAGTGGCTAGGAGCAGCAAGGGCGGCTGGTTATAAGGGCCGAAGGAGGGGGGGGTTATGTCATCGACCCAACGGTCGCGGCAGGGAGGCAGGAAGGCGCAGGGGGGGGTCCTCCTTCCCCGCCACGAATCAAGCGCAATGCGAGCATTACGACCAAGGTATATAAATTGATCTTTTGTATATTTATTTGTCATACATAGTTTTAAAGTATATACCTTGATATTTTATTTATTTATTTGTCATGCATGGTTTTAAAGTATATAACTTGATCTTTTATTTATGTATTTTTCATACATGGTTTTAGGGTATATAAATTGATCTTTTGTTTATTTATTTGTCATACATGGTTTTAGAGTACATAGCTTGATATTTTATTTATTTATTTGTCATGCATGGCTTTAAAGTATATAACTTGATCTTTTATTTATGTATTTGTCATACATGGTTTTAAAGTATATAACTTGATTTTTTGTTTATGTATTCGTCATGCATGGTTTTGAAGTACATAACTTGATCTTTTGTATATTTATTTTTCATATATGGTTTTAAAGTATATAACTTGATCCTTTCTTTATTTATTTGTCATACATGGTTTGAAAGTATATAACTGGATCTTTTATTTATTTATTTTTCATACATCATTTTAAAGTATATAACTTGATCTTTTATTCATGTATTTGTCATGCATGGTTTTAAAGTATATAACTTGATCTTTTATTTATGTATTTGTCATACATGGTCTTAAAGTATATAACTTGATCTTGTATTTATGTATTTGTCATGCATGGTTTTAAAGTATATAACTTGCTCTTTTCTTTATTTATTTGTCATGCATGGTTTTTAAGTATATAACTTTCTCTTTTATTTATGTATTTGTCATGCATGGTTTTAAAGTATATAACTTGATCTTTTATTTATTTATTTGTCATGCATGGTTTTAAAGTATATAACTTGATTTTTCATTTATTTATTTGTCATGCATGGTTTTAAAGTATATAACTCGATCTTTCATTTATTTATTTGTCATACATGGTTTTATTTTATTTTATTATATTTTTTAATTGAGGCTGCATTTATACTGTCCATGGCATGTAAGCCTGGGTACCCAGGCTTGTTTTCAATGCTGGCCAGCTGTAGTGTTGGTGTTGTCTTATCAAACAGTAGCTGCTGATAAGTTATTTGATTGTTTGCATTTCAGTAGCAGATAGATAGTCTGTTGGAACGTTTATTAGCCTATGTTAGTTTTTTGGGGGCCCTCTTGGCATTGTATTTTTGTTCTATTCTTATTACTATGTTGGTTGTTTTCTTAAGGTTCTATATAAGTGTTTTGGGGTTTTCTTGGGAAGAGTTTTCCACTTTTTTCTACTTAATTCTATACTAGCCTATTTTATTTACATGTCCATATGCCTGTACATAATATGTGGTTGAGTTATGTTTGTTTGAATTTGATTTGATTTATATTGTTGTTGGATATGTTATCTGGTTTCTATATTTCCGGTTATCACGCCTTGGCTGTCCAGTTGGTGGGCGGGTTTTAAAGTATATAACTTGATCTTTTCTTTATTTATTTGTCATACATGGTCTTAAAGTATATAACTTCATCTTTTATTTATTTATTTGTCATGCATGGTTTTAAAGTATATAACTTGATCTTTTCTATATTTATTTTATCGTTTTAACAAATGTAACTAGATACTTTCTTTCCTTATTTTATATCTTTGATTTTTTTCAAACTATTAGCTGATTTATATGGGCAAATTTCAATCGCAGTGAATTAGTCTTCCTCGTTCCACTGTTTCTTGCCTTCCATAGTAATGCTGACTGTTGTGCTTGATAGTGATAAGTATATTTCTAAACCATTGATTTGCGGTGGTCAGGGTTCGAATGCATGTTTCGAATCTCATGACCTGCCATATTTAACCACCATGTCTGTTAACTTGTCCAACCGCATTCAATCCGGAAACCTTGCCATCTGTTTGAGTAAATTCACTTAAAGTTGCATCGTCCGATCGATTTTCTGTAACTTTTAAAGCTAATTATATTAGCTTGATTGTTTTACTCTACCTTGCTTTAAGTTGAAGTTACTTTTATTTTGAATGGCTAAATTCTGAGGTATTTGAATTGCAAACATGTTAAATTAATGTTGGCAGACATGGCAAAACTCAGACACCATAGGATTCAGCAGTAGCAGGTTTGATTAAATTGACTGTGTATTCCCTTCTATTCAGCACCAAATAATTAATATCTGCACCACTATCTAAGCTAGATACTTCGAATCATATCTAGATAATTGTCTTGGTTTCAAAATTGTTATGCTTTCATCGGACTATGCAACTTCAATCGTCGATCCACACAGAAATAGTTGCTTACTACGTGCACCGGTATCTAAGTTGGGTTAGGTAGGGTCAGATCTATGCAAAGGCTTTGGTTTCGAACATTGTATTTTTTCATCGGATTGTGCAGGTTTAAATACTGTCCATGTATTAATAAAGCTGATGAGAACTTGGCTTGTAAGTTGTAGGGACGTGCAATGGTGGCTAGACCAGCAAACTGCCGAGTACCGACCGCCGACTGCCGACTGCCGACGGCCGACTGCCAACCACCGACTGCCGATTGCCTACAGGGATCTGCGAGTGGCTTATAGCTGCATAGTCCGATGGTTTCGAGTTTCTGTCATTTTATGAGATAAATATATTAGTTTGATTATTATAATCTACCTTACCTTTGAAGTAACTTATTTTAAATGACTAACTTTTGAGATATTTGATGTTCAAACATAACAAAATTAATGTTGGAAGTCATGCCAAAACTCTGATGCTGTAAGCGTCAGCAATATCAGGCTATATTTAAGTGATTCAGTATCCCTTCTATGTGGTGACAACATTTGTTTAATAAGTGTACCAGTATCTAAGTTAGATATGAAGAATCAAATCTAGATAATTGCTTTGGTTTTGAAAACTTGATGTTTTTATCGGACTATGCAACTTTAAGTTGAAACTGGTAACAGTAGAATTGTCACAGGTCATCAGCATGCTGTTGGTTGCGATGCGACAAAGACTGCTTTCATTACTTGAGACTGTCACTCTCCATTTAGCTCTCTGCTGTGAGAGTGATGTCTGTGAGTCGGTCTTAATAAGTTAATGTCACTCAGCTTCAGGTTTCTATTGATCGTATCCTTGAACCAGAGACGAGGGCGCCCTCTCTTTCTGTAACCAGAAGACAGTTGAGAGTAGAGGATCTGCATTGCTAGCCTGTCTGATGACATCCTCATGAGGTTCCAGTCCACCGGAGATTCTTTTTGATCAGAATATCTTCCATAGAGGGCAGCCCTGTCCGTTCGAGTATTTCCTTATTTGTCACTTTGTCATTCCAGGTTAGCCTCATGATCGAACGCAGATGTCGCATCATGAAGGCATGCAGCTTTTTCACCTGTCGTCTGTACACTGTCCAAGCCTCGGCTCCTTATAGTAGGGTGGATAGCATGATTGCATGGTAGATCTTGCCTTTGACCCGCATGGACACATGGTGGTTGTTCCAGAGTCTCTGGCGTAGTCAGCCAAAAGATGCACTAGCCTTGGCCATCCTCCTCTGTATTTCAGCATCAATGCGTCCATCACTTGATATAGTGCTTCCGAGGTAGGTGAATTCCGGAACACAGTTCAGCTTGTTTCCGTCAACCATGATATCCTCCTCTTGGGTTCTTGTAGAGTTGGGTTGGTACAGCACCTCCGTCTTCTTGATGTTAATCTTCAGGCTGAACTTCTTTGATGCATCGGAGAAAGTGTCCACTCTTTTCTGGATCTCTTCAGCAGAGTGGCCAACCAGTGCACTGTCATCTGCGATTAGCAGCTCTCTCACCAGTATCCAAGTAGTCTTGGTCTTCGCTCTGAAGTGTGTGACGTTGAATAGGTCAGCGCTCTGTCTGGACTGTATATAGACACCATCCCCAATGCCTCAGAAAGCCTCATCGAGAATTGCTGATAGGAAAATGGAGAAGAGCGTGGGGGCCAATACACAACCTTGCTTGACCCCATTGATAACAACAAACGATTCCGAGACTTCCCCTCCAACACTAACATTCGCCATCATTCCTGTATGTAGAGCCTCGATCATAGTTGTGAACTTCTCTGGGCATCGATACTTCCTCAGTAGCTGCCATAGCCCGGTGCTCCTGACTGTATCGAACACCTTAGTGAAATCGACAAATACCATGTCACAGGTAAGTCACATTCAAACCAGCAGACGACTTTTAGGCAAGTAGAATTCACATTACCACTCCACTAAACACATTGCAACGATGTCGCTACTTCCGGTATTTGATGCACTTCCCTTTCTGTTACCATCTAGCTATGTCTGGTTGCCATGGTTACCACAAGATCGAATGCTTTGCCATATTATTCCGAACACATCACTTCCAAATTCCATCCACATGCGTACAATCAAATGCCTTGGAACTCGGTATCGGGATAGTTTGATTGGTTAGTTGGCAGAGTCATGTGGGGTTTGGAAGTGTTACTCTAGGATGAGCATCACCACACATGCTTTTCAATAATATATCTGGAATGAGCAATAGTATGCCTGTAACCCCCCCCCCCTGCCTCCGCTAGAATAAACAGCCCCCCTGCCACCACTAGAATAAACAGCCCCCCTGCCACCACTAGAATAAACAGCCCCCTGCCTCCACTACAATAAACAGCCCTCCACTACAATAAACAGCCCCCGCCTCCACTACAATAAACAACCCCCTGCCTCCACTACAATAAACAGCCCTCCACTACAATAAACAGCCCCCTCGCCTCCACTACAATAAACAGCCCCCTGCCTCCACTACAATAAACAGCCCTCCACTACAATAAACAGCCCCCGCCTCCACTACAATAAACAGCCCCCTGCCTCCACTACAATAAACAGCCCTCCACTACAATAAACTGCCCCCGTCTCCACTACAATAAACAGCCCCTTGCCTCCGCTAGAATAAACATCCCCCCACCTCCACTAGAATAAACAGCCCCCCTGCCTCCACTAGAATAAACAGCCCCCCACCTCCACTAGAATAAACAGCCCCCTGCCTCCGCTAGAATAAACAGCACCCTGCCTGTGCTAGAATAACCAGCCCCCCTGCCTCTGCTAGAATAAACAGCCCCCCCTGCCACCGCTAGAATAAACAGCTCCCCACCTCCACTAGAATAAACAGCCCCCCTCCACTAGAATAAACAGCCCTGGCCTCAACTAGACTAAACAGTCCGCTGCCTCCACTAGAATAAACAGCCCCCTGCATCCACTAGAATAAACAGACCCTGACTCCACTAGAATAAACAGCCCCAGACCTCCACTAGAATAAACAGCCCCCCTGCCTCCGCTAGAGTAAACACCCCCCCAGCTCCGCTAGAATAAACAGCCCCCGCCTCCACTAGAATAAACAGCCCCCTGCCTCCACTAGAATAAACAATCCCCCGCCCCCACTAGAATAAACAGCCCCTGCCTCCACTAGAATAAACAACCCCCCACCTCTGCTTGAATAAACAGCCCCCCCACCTCTGCTAGAATAAACAGCCCACACCACCGCTAGAATAAACAGCCCCCCGCCTCTACTAGAATAAACAGCCCCCACTTCCGCTAGAATAAACTACCCCCCACCTCCACTAGAATAAACAGGCCCCTGCCTGCCTCCACTAGAATAAACAGCCCCCTACCTCTGCTAGAATAAACAGCCTCCTGCTTCCACTAGATTAACAGCCCCCCACCTCAGCTAGAATAGACAGCCCCCCCCGCCTCCATGAGAATAAACAGCCCCCCCGCCTCCGCTAGAATAAACAGCCCCCCTGCCTCTGCTAGAATAAACAGCCCCCCTGCCTCCACTAGAATAAACAACCCCCGCCACAGACACACTTTCTTTACTATATTGAAATGCCGTGGCAGCATGTGGTTTTGTGTTGAATGCTGGGTATTTATATAATATATTGGAAGGCAGCATTATACTGGTATACAGTTGGCATCCAAGAATTTTAGTTTGGGATAATATTGCGGGGGACGGGGGGGGGTCCAATGTTATGTCTTTGCACCGAGAACCAGAAGTCAACTGCAATTACTAACTGAGAACTGATATCTTAAGCCGTGTTCACACGGGCAATGTAAATCAATTCGTAGAAATCAACTTGCCTAGTTCGACGCACATTTCGCGTGTGAATGGGCGTCTGATGCAGATTAGGGCTGAATCGATTTCTGTGATGCGGATACTGTAAACCACTTGTGGAGGTCGATTACATGAGTCGATTTCTGTGAATCGATTTATTTTGCCCGTGTGAATGCAACCGACTTACTTGAGGCGGATTAAGGACGTGACAGTCGAGACCTGAGTGTCTTGACTTTCCGGTAAATTTGCTCTATGAACCTGCTAGAGGTACACATATATTTGTTTCATCATTTATTTTTAGGGTTTCACTTCCCAGCAGAAGTTTTGACCGTTCCAAACCAATACGATTCAGTACATACATATCTAGGTCGAACCCACTTTCTCATGGTGACGTCACCTTACCGAAAACTGGCGCTGGTCAGACTGGACTTGCTCATGCGCAGATATCGATTTCCGGCCCAAGTAGTGCCCGTGTGAACGGGTGGCTAATTCGACTCCTGGTATCCATCCGCCTTGGCTGAATCGCTTTACATTTTGCCCGTGTGAACACGGCTTTATATCCTATATAAAAACTTCACATTTCTTTGAAAGTTTCACTGTTATCATGCAAAATTGAATATTATCACGGAACTCAAACTTTGTGAGAGTCCTTTCGCCCTTCAGTGAAGCGATACTAGCATTACTACTGGTTGCTGCTTTATTAATTAAAACTGAAGTCACTCCTTTAAATGCAAGCTCCTAATTGTAATTTACTAGCACGGTCTGCATGCGAAAAGCATAGAAACAGCTCAATAGCAATACAATCGTAAAGACTAATATTGACCCCTATGCAATGAACACGACCCTATAGACTACATCACGGTTCCGACTGCGCATGCGCTGAAAACGGCATTGGGAGCAAAGCAAAGGAGTACGGTCATTGAGTTTGCCAATATGCACAGTGAAAAACGTCAGTTTTATTAAAAATTAATAGACATCCAAAACCCTAACCATATTATTTTAATATAATCTTTTTGTTAAACATGTTTTCTATATGTGTTCCAAGCAGTTTGTGCCTAGGTGGTGTGGATATAACTAAAAACATGAATAAAATAAGTCAAACTGACTCTGGCTATGGCTCTAAAACTAGTCTGAGTGCCTACATTTTTCTAAATCTAAATGCACATAGCATAAGATGTACTGATTATATTGATCTAAATGCAATGCTGGATAAAAGGTTAATATCTTAATTTATTATATATATTTCTTTAGTTGGTATTCTATGTTTCAAACAAGAGCTGAGATGAGCTGGAACTAGCACATTTCATAGCTGCACCGAGTGTATTATCATGTGCCATGTGCTTCTGGGGGGGTTATTTTGCTCTGACGCATCCCACAATGCACCGCGCCACTGGAACCATGATGTAGTCTATTGCAATGCCATGTGCCGTTTTAATGAGGTATCGATGTGTTGCTATGAATACCAAGACGATCAAAGCCTACTCTGCCCACTCATATAAACTAGTCACGTGACCTACATTTCCGTCGCCTGGTCAGGTTATAAATCAGTTCTGTAAATAAGGCATTAAGTGTGAATCAATACAATTAAGAATTTCTTCACAGGGGCCACAGCCGGATCTCCCAAGACTCTTTGATACCCAGATTATGGACAAAACAGATGGGGTGAGTGAATTCAATTTTTATTTTGATCAGTTTACATTCGTCGATTAAAGTTGCATAGTCCGATGGTCTTGAGTAGTTTCTGTCATTTTCTGAGATACATATATTAGCTTGATCATTACAATCTACAATCTACCTGAAGTAACTTTTATTTTAAATGGCTACTTTGGAGATATTTGAAGTGCAAATAGCCAAGGATAATGTTGGCAAGCATCCCAAAACTGTGACACCATTGTCTTCTGCAGAAACAGGTTCTATTAAATTGATTTTGTACCCCCTTCTGTGTGGTAAACAAATGTTTAATAAGTGCACCAGTATATAAGTTAGATATGTAGAATAACACTTAGATACTAAGTTTGTCTTGGTTTTGAAATTGTATGGTTTCATGGGACTATGCAGCTTTAAGCCTGGGAAATTTCACTCACAAGCAGTCGTGTTTCCTCAGTCAACTGATCCTTGCTCCAGGGAAGCAGCACACCAGGCTAGGTAGTGATAAGTAGACATTTTTAATTCAGTGCTTTGTGAAGCGGGTACTCAACCGCACAGAGTCACTGAATTTATTATATATATATATATATATATATTTAACCGTTGGGCTTTTCCACTCCCGCTTAAGGCGAGCCTTCATGTTAATTTATATAATTATTTCCATGTGAATTTCCTGGGCCAGCCGCGGGCCGCCGCTGCCTCCCGTCCCATCTGCAGGTAGTCCGTGTCCGTCGGTGTCAGTCCCGGGCTAAGGTCGACCAGCCAGAGTATCGTCTAAATACGGATTTTGTCCCCTCTCGCATTTATCGGCCTAAAGCAATTACTTAGTTATTTCAACTAACTGGCTGGTCTACCCGCCTTACAGTGTGTTTAATATGTTTAAATTGATCCAGAACTAAGTAGATGCGCTAGTGTCACTGCCACTGTCACTGATAATCAGCGTAAGTTACTGTCATATTTTAGCCAAAAGATCTGTATGTTAATTCTGTTAATCTGTCTGTTATAATCTTCCCGCAGATGGGTTAAGTAGCTGCATAAGGACTATTAGGCTTAAGGCCCTTAATTATATATAAAGCAATCCAATATTAAGTTTGACCATAGCGGTTAATATATAGAAGTCTGGAGAATAGTAAAGAATGCAAGGAACGTTCCAATTTACCTTTCCAAGAGCTCACGGCTTTTTATTCTTAACCAAACTAACATTCGTTTGTAGCACATGTCGTTGATGTATTATTCAATCCCCTCCCATATTTATTAAGTTAAAACAAGTTTAGAATTTCGACAATAAAGGCCTAAAACTCGGCTGAAACATCGGAGCGTCATTAAATACGTCTGATCGGTCTGGGTCCGAACGCCCGACCTTCTATCGTTGCCAGGAGAGTCACAATTGGCGTCTCCTAGCAATGCTTTACGGCCGGAAACCCGGTGCCTCGCAAATGTTGGCATTTGCGAGTCTGCCATGGCGAGTAGCCCGCATTTCCAAATGCGGGTTAATCGGCGCACGCTCGCAAATGTCACAAGGCGAATAGTCTCGCCCACTTCACTTATATATAAATATATATATATATATATATATATACATCATCATCATCATCATGCTGTCGGTTGCGAGGCGACAAAGACTGCTTTCATTACTTGTCTGCCGCTCTCCATTTAGCTCTCTGCTGTTAGAGTTGCGTCCATGAGTCAGTCTTAATGTCTCTCAGCTTCAGGTTTCTCTTGATGGTATCCTTGAACCGGAGATGAGGGCGCCCTCTCTTTCTGTAGCCAGAAGACAGTTGAGAATAGAGGATCTGCTTTGGTAGCCTGTCTGATGACATCTCATGAGGTGTCCAGTCCACTGGAGATTCTTTTTGATCAGAAGATCTTCCATAGAGGGCAGCCCCGTTCGTTCACGTATTTCCTTATTTGTCACTTTGTCGTTCCAGGTTAGCCTCATGATTGAACGCAGATGTCGCATCATCAAGGCATGCAGCTTTTTCTCCTGTCGTCTGTACACTGTCCAGGGGGCTGTTTACATACGTATATGTATATGTATAAGGGAGTGGTATGCAGGTATTGCAGGTATTGCAATACCTCAGGGAGTTTGATGTCCCTGCCCTGCAGAGTTGTAAACCACTGCCTTGTGGTACAGGTTCTTGACAGAACCAAAGGCTAAGGGAGCAAACCCTAAACAGAAAACCATGTCACTGTGGCAGCATTAAGGGCGGTTGATGTATGGAACTCCCAACATCTCCCGACCAGCCACTGCAGGGACAAATAGTTTTGTGCCTGTCTTGACATGTTCTTGCCGGTATGAAACCTATATTTGCTCCCCGAGAGAGTGCCGCTGGTAACTTGCAAAAGCCAGCAGCACTTTAATGCTTTTGCAGGCAGCTTTCATGAAATGTACAACCGCACAAAACACCATACCGGCTCGGCTAAATGGAGAGCGGCAGTCAAGTAATGAAAGCAGTCTTTGTCGCATCGCAATCGACAGCATGATGATAAGGGAGCGGGGCATAGCCCAGGCGGTAGAGTGTCCACCTGTGAAGGTGTGGGTCATAAGATCGATCCTGCTCAGTGGACCCATTTGTAGTTTGATCTATTTTCCGTTCCAACCAGTGGTCCACAACTGGTTCATCAAAGGCTGTGGTATGTGCTGTCCTGTCTGTGGGAAAGTGCATATAAAAGACCCCTTGCTGCTTATCGGAAAGAGTAGTCTATATGGCAGGAGCGGGTTTCCTCCAAAGAAATATGTCAGAATGACCATATGTTTGACGTCCAATAGCCGATGATAAAAATCAATTTGCTCTAGAGGCATCGTTAAATAAAACAAAGGCTAAAAAAAATATATGTATATGTATATATATGTATGTACGTATATATGCATATGTATATATTTACATATGAACAATACATGGTACACGTGCTGTTGGGTGCTGCTACATAGTGTCTACTGTTTGAAGCAAGTCAATGTATGAAGGACTACTATTTCAGTAAACACTCTTCACCAAGTACCACATTTGAGGTTACAGATCGGTTCCAGCCTTCTGCAATAGAGGAGATCACCATTCTGACGGCACATGCGCTGAAAATGTTGTCGAGACCAAAGCAAAGGCGTATGGGCATTGAGTTTGCCGATACGAGTAATGCAAACTTCGATTTTATGCAAGATTAATAGAAATACATAATGATTTGGCATAAACATGTATGCACACATGTAATATAATAATCTGATGAATATATCTAAGACAAAATTAGCCATAGTTAAACATTTTGAGCTAAGGAACATACAATTCCACACAAAACAATCAGTCACTTTAAGGCTGATATCCACATCACCATTATTAATTCTTGTTCTAAATATTAAAATGCCAAATGTGTCAACAAAAACTTGTTTCAGGGAAATATGTAACTAATATCTGATTAACCCTACTCATTTTCTAGTTCTACATAAGTCATTAACCATAGGATATAAATATAAACATGAATAAAATAAGTAAAACTGACTCCAGCTATGGCTCTAACACTAGTCTGAGTGCCCAGATTTAATTAAGTCTAAAGCTAAGATTTCTTCTACATGGTATGCGGTATGTGGCATGCGGCCTGTGGTATGCGGTATGCGAATGGGAGGATTCCTTCTATGCGGTAAGCGGCAAACGTCTCCCCACCACCACCACTACCATATGTTTCCCCTCAGCACCCCTGTGTGTGACCGTTCCCTAATGATCAGTCGCCTCTCCTAGTCTAAAACTAATGGACAAGTGTGACTGACGTTTCTATTCACATACCGCGTGCTGCATGCCGCACCGATCGCTACAGGGACCGATCGAGTTGCCGCATTCGCATTCACATACCGCGTGTAAGGGATGTAGCCCATTGACTTCAAGGCGTTTTGATTTTTTGCCGCATTCGCATTCGCATACCGCATACCGCGTAGAAGGAATCTTAGCTTAAATGCACATGGCATAAGGTGTGCTGATTATATTGATGTAAATGCAATGCTGGATAAAAGATTAATATCTTAATTTATTATATATATATTTTTAGTTGGTATTCTATGTTTCAAACAAGAGCTGAGATGAGATGATACGAGCACATTTTATAGCTGCACCCAGTCTATTAGCATGCGCCATCATCTTTTTGCGGGTTTATTTTTCTTCCACGCATCCCACAATGCACTGCGTGGCTGGAATGGTGATCTAGTCTATTGTTCTATAGCTTGTGCATTGTGGGATGTGTAAAAACAAAACGAACCCACGTGAAGCACATGTTAATGTTAAGTCAGTGAGTGCAGCTACGGAATCTGTCAGTTTGTTACCGCACATTCCGTCTACAGTGTGAAAGTTTCAATGCAAAATGTTAGAAATATCATAGATTAAGATGTGAATCCTTTATCTACCATTGCATGTACATACAACTGATCGGCATGTCCTAGTGGTTAGCATCGTATGTTATTCACATGTATTCTTATATGTACCTACAATATGGACAAGCCCAATGAACATGTGCATTTGTTTTGCTTTGGACACCGATTTCAGCGCATGCGCAGTTGGAATTATGAACTCGTCTAACCGTAACGAATGACGGAACGATGTGGTATTCACTAGACTCATACCCCTGTCACACTACGTGAGCCTAACGTGGTCATTTTTCGTCATTACGTTGATGTACGTTGGGTTACGTTATGATGATGTCAGAATGACATTAGACTGACGTCGAGCTACATCACATTACGTCGTGTTACGTCGAGTTACGTCGAGGTTTTGGACATGTTCAAAACTTTCGACGTACCTCAAACGTAAGGGTTTACATTCGCCATACGTTCTGTACACGTTCAGCGAATGTCAATGACGTTAAACGGACGTTAGTCAAACGCTGCTCAGTACGTTCAACTACGTTCCACTATGTTGACCCACATTAAACCGGGTGGAAATGTCCACGCGGCGAAATGGGAACGTCAGGAGAACGTCAGGAGAACGTCAGGAGAACGTCAGGAGAATGTCAGGAGAATGTATGTTCAACGTACATTCAACGGTTCGCCACCATGTCATGACATATGTAACGTCACGTAACGTTCTTCTGGCGATGGAATAATGTTCATAGCATTCCGTGAGCGTAATGATGTTGTCCTCTCTCGTTGAATGATGCTATCACTATTAGTTACCGCCTTACTCTCTCGTCCACTACGCTGCATCCACGTTCAACTTGTGCCCAAATTTGCATACTACGCCGAGAAGTTCGATTTTTTTCACGTTCTCCCTACGTTGACGTCGTTACGTCGTAGTGTGACAGGGCCATTACGGGTAACTGCAAATGTATATATCAATACTGATTTAGTTTTAAAACTAATGGTGCATTTTTAATGTGAAAGTATTGACATAGCAGTAGAGTTATGAGGCGGCTTCTGTTAGGACTTTGTGCGTTTGGCTGCAGCAGGATTAGGAAATGTGTCTAAAGTCGCCCTCTATAGTCCACTGAGACGAAAAACAAACTCCACACGCAATGTATGAATGGTGTCACGGGTGGGATTCTCTCATCACATGACCTAGAGGGCTTCCTCAGAGACCAGGGAACCATTTTTGCTTTGAAGCATCCCATAGGTAGATAATGAACAAAGACAAGGGAATGCCACCGGTGGTGTCATTTATAGATTACACAACAGGAACACAGGCCTCAGCACTCTCCTCTCACATATTTGGTTGCATAAACTGAAACAGTAGGCACTGTAAACTAAGAGAGCATTTGTTGAACAGCCCAGTCTCAGCAGCATATATACCGAATCTCTTTAAAGGTGCATTGTCCGAGGGTTTTGAGTTTCAGCCACTTTTTAGATAAATAATAGAGTACGTTGATCCTTATAAGCTACCTCACTTTTGTTTGAAGTAATTTTCGTATAAATAGCTAACTTCCGAGATATTTAGCCGTTAGTGGACATAGGTGAATGTAATGGAGGCTAACATAGTTGAAAGTAGTTGAACGTAGTTGAACATTGTTGAACGTAGTTGAACGTAGTTGAACATACTGACATCCATACTTGTCTTTGATGTTAACTTGGTAATAACGTGGGTGAGCCATGATCTCTGACTTAATTTTTGGACATGTTCAAAAGAGTGGTAATGGTATGTTAGAGGCTGAATTTGCATCCGTGATGCTAAAGTACTGTGATGAAGTCAAACGTAGTAGAACGTACCTCTTAATGTACTCTAGCATTCTCTAGTGTACTCTAGCATACTCTAGCATACTTTGACCCGCACAAAATGATAGCCGTTCCATGTCATGCATGCCATGGTCAGATAGCCGTTAGTGGACATAGTTGAACATAGTTGAACGTAGTAGAAGCTAACATAGTTAAAAGTAGTTGGATGTAAGTGAACGTAGTTGAACGTAGTTGAACGTAACGGCACCCGTACCATAACGTATTTATCCGTATCAATCGGAGGCTCATCAACCAAAACCTGCCGTACCTTAACGTATTGCAATGTAGTTTAACAAACTTACACCATGTTTGACCCACGTTAGCCTCCACTACGTTCACCTACGTTCAACTACGTCCACTAACGGCTATGTGACCAGGGCTTAACAGGTTCTATTAAAGATATGGGTGAGGGGCCCCCCGGCATGGAGGCAGGCTTGGGCGGTGCCTCGGCGGAGGCTGTGGAGGGTGAAGGTCTGGGTGTGGTGATGAGTCCGGGGCCTACGTCGACAGGGATGCGGGCGGCCAAAAAGTTGGGGAGGCCCGCTCCCTGGAGAGCTGCGCAGGGGGTGGTTAGCGGGGATGGGGGAGGAGGTGGGGCGAGGGTCGGAGGGGGGGAGGGGGGGGCGGGTGTGGGGGAGGAGGTGCGGCGAGGGTCAGAGAGGGGGGCAGCGAAGTCGTCAGGGCTGTGGGGGGTGGGGGTCAGGGTCGGGTCGGGTGGGTTGAGGAAGGCGGTGTTGCCGGGGGAGATGTGGAGGTTGTGATGGTCGGCGTGAAGGTCGGCGGCTGTGGTGTCTAGGGAGGGTTTGTGGTCAGTGTGGGCGGCGTCTGGGGCCTGCGGCGCGAGGTGATGGTCCCCGGCTGTGTCGTGGGTGTTGTGGGTGGAGCGGCTAGGGCTATGGTGGTCAGCGCCTAGAGCTCCGTGCTTGGGCCACGTGTGTGGGGGGCCGTTGGTGCTCCTTGCAGTCCAGGTCCAGTGGCTTTCCGGCTGCGGGCCGGTGGTTTTTGCTGGGCGTGTGCCTTTGCGGTCGGTGGTCGTTATGGGGTTGTCGGTGGTGGTCAAGGGGTTGTTGGCAGGGGTGTAGGTGGTGGGCCGGTTATGGCCCCCCGGACCGGCCGGGGGGGCCCGGCGGATCAAAAATCCGCCGAGGCAGCCAGGGTCTGGTGCTCACGGGCTTGCTTGGAGAGGCATAGGGCCTCGCTGTGCATGGTGAGTATCCTCCTCACGTTAGCACAGTAGGCGCATATGTGCCGCTGTCTGGCCCCCGGTCGCATGAGGTGGGCTCGCGGTTCCAGGCGGTGCAGGGGGGCCCCGTGAGCTTCCCGGCTGTAGGTGTGGCAGCTGTCGGCTTGGGTCCGTGGCTGGTGTGCGCTTCGGGGGAGATCTGCATCTCGGGAGGCTGGTGCTGTCGGGACGGCTTGGGGGGCGGGCATGGTGAGAATCTCCATTCTCACCATGTTCAGGGCCATGGGGTCGTGCCACCCGTGGGGGAGCCTACCGTCCGCTATCCAGGTGAACACGGTCTCCGAGTAGCGGCGGACGGTAGGCCAGGGGTAGAGGAGGTTGTCGTGCAGCACTGTGAGGGCGTGGTGGTTCAGGCCCCCGAGGGAGTGCACGGGGAAGGCAGGGTGGCTAAGGAGGGTGAGGAGGGCGAGGCTGTACTCGTCCTTGGTCGCCTCCCCCGCTTGACCGGCTTCTGCTCGGGGCCTCTCTCGACGAGGTCAGAGGGGAAGAGGTAGTCGGGGGAGATGCCTTTTCTCTCCTCCCGGCCCATTGCGCCTCGGCCGACGCGAGGATCTCCCGTACGGCGTCGGCCGCGGATGCCGGGGTGTGGTCGACCGTGTCCTGGTCGTAGAGAGGTGCGGGAGCCGGTGGCTGGACGGTGCGGCGGGTGTACCGCTCGTACTGCGGATGCACCGCCCCCGGGAGCGGTGCCTGAGGCGGGGGCGGCGGGAGTGCTCCCCCGACTATGTGCGCCCGAGGCGCTGGGATGGGCGGCGAGGAGTAGGCCGTGCGCCAGGGCGCGGCAGCCGGAGTCGTCTCCGAGGCGCGGTGGGAGGTGCCGCAGTCGAGGGTGTTGAGGCGTGTGGTGATGCGCTCCAGCGCCTGAAGGGTAGCGGCCGTGTCGGCGTCAACGCCCGCAGCCCAGTCGCCCAAGGGGCGGTTGCGAGGCGCCGGGGGGGAGCCCGGGGCGGAGGGGGCTGGTGAGGCGGCCGGTGGCCCTCCGGTGGCCCTTCGGACTCCCCGGCGTCCCTTCCCTCTGCCGCTGCCAGGCATGATGTGTGGGTCTGCGTCGGTAGAGGTGCATCGGCCGTGGATGCGTCCGTCGGCCGTGGAGAAGTCCGAGGAGGGAGAGCCAAAAGAAAAGAGGAGCTGTGCAGGGAGCACGGCTGGAGGGCGAGTGACTCAGGGAGGCCGGCGGGCGGCCTTATAAGGGAAGGAGCGGGGAGGCGAGAAAGCGGGAAGAGTGAGAAAGCCGGCGGGGCAGGGAGAGAGGAGGCGAGGTGGGAGAAAGCTGAGGGAGGGATGAAAGGGAAGGTGAGAAAGCCGGGTGGCGGCAGGAGAGGCGGGGGGAGGGTCTCTTCCTTCCCTCGCATCAAACGCAATGCGAGCATTACGACCAAAGTGACGTATTCCCTTCTATGTAGTAACAACTACTCAATAAGTGTACCATTATCTAAGTTGAATATGTAGGATCAAATGTGGATAATTGCTTTGGTTTAGAAAATGTGATGCTTTCACCGGATTCTGCATCTGTGATGCCGACTGTAATATGTGTATGTTTATATATATATGAAGGATTCAAGCACAAAAACCGATAAATCCATTTTAGTTTATTTTCTGTGAAATAGAATGTAGCCTATTGTTATACTTTCCTGTTAAAGTCTGTCAATTTCAAATTAAGTAGGGACCTATTTAGGGGATGTGGCAGGTTGTAGGGGAGAAATAGATTTGATTATCGGAATGGTAGCAGGTCCCCTGAAACATGGTCATCATGGTTTCATTTCGGTCCAGATGACGTTTGTCGCTTTTTACGCCTGAACCCTTCATATAGTCATTTACAAACTATTTACATTTACAACTGTAATTGAATCTTGCTAACCAAAGTAATAGATTATTAATATTATTAATTCTGTTAGTCACTGTATTCTCGTTTCAAACTTCCATAACAAGTGTTCCAGTGTAAAGATAATAGGGACATTTCACAATTTGTTTCAGACTCACAGTTCTCAATGTCGATGGTGGCGCCACCTACTGTCAGGTTCTTCAGACTACATCTCCATAATGTAGACAACTCCCATGAACTTGCTACGTGTATGGGGACCAGTTACGAAACTACGTCAGTCCGGCTTGAAGACTTCTGTGCAGATTACCGGCTTGCAGAGACATGAAGTATGTCGGTGGGTCGCAGCTCACAAGATAGTGCTGGAGACATTTAATTCAACTTCACGTGACAACTCGGTCCGGAAAATACACCAGTCTGGATGCAATACTACTCTGCTGGTTATTGCCTGATTGTGTGTTTGTTTGTTGGAGTTTTACATCCTGACAACATATAAGGTCATATCAGGACGGGTACCGACCTGCGACAGTGTGCATTCATGGCGATGTTATAGTGCTGCCCCACTGGGAGACCAGGCTGCTGGCACCATGACCCGATTTCCCACTCAGTCACATTATCCTGATACGGAACTAACCAGTCATTGCCCTATGCTCGGTAGCGACAAGTATCAATCTGGAAGTCATTGGTTTGACTCTATAACTATATGGAATTAACATCCCGACCTTCCGCACGGGAAGCCTACAGTTTACCCATTCGGCCGTCATGTCCAGTTGTATTGGCTAGCAGAAACAAAAAGGATAACAGTGGCACACATTAGATTCTGACAAGATAATACTGGCTAATTGTAATTGAACTTGGTGTACTAAAATGTATGTTCCTATTTCATCAAATGCCGTTCGACGGATAAACGACTGCTAAGTTCAGAAGGGTGTAGGCTTAATGCTATGTTTGAATATTCTGCCCAGATAACGACAGATTCCATTTACAATTAAACATGTAACTCAAAATGGGATAACTTGTTTTGTTACTCATTTCTTAAAGAATGGAAGTATATTTGTGTGAAAGCCATACTGATTTTGAGTGTTTTATCATTTCCTGAGGTAAATGTACATGGGTATAATCTACCTTACATTACCCTGAAGTAACTTTGCTTTAAAGTAGCTAATTTTGAAGATGTTTGAAGTGTAAACATGCACCGTTAATTTTGACATGCTTGCGAAAACTCTTACCACCTAGGTTTCAGCAGTAACATGTTCAATAGACACCCCCCCCCCCCCCCCCCCCAGTTAAGCTAGTGGCATCAGTCGGAAGAATCTAGAACTATCGTATTCGGGCACATTCCTCGAGTGCCTATGATTTCACATACTATATATCTATGTAAAGAATGCTTGGGCAAATAATAATATGCTTGATTATATTCAGATATTCATATCGCAACAGGATTCATGGTCTTATCCTTGTAATATATATATATCTTTTAAAGACAACTATATTGTATTTTTCTTCTGGAATTTCACCGCCGCTCTCTTCATGTATTACACCCCTCCAGTTTTTTTGTTTTTTTTGTTTTTTGTAAATATAGTTTATTCATTGAATAAAGTCTTTTGTCAGCGCCGTGGCACTGATCTTCCAGCCATGTGACAATACAGTTATTTACAATATATGTATATGTAGTCTGATATTGTCATCAGCAACTAGCTCAAATCAGCTAAAATAACAATATCAAACATTCAAAGTTAAAGTTGCATAGTCCTATGGTTTTGAGTTTCTCTCATTTTCTGAGATAAACATATTAGATTGTTCATTATAATCTACATGCTTAATTAATTTAACTCTAACACCATATGATTCTGCAGCAACAGGTTATATTAATTGACTCAGTATCCCCTTATATGTGACGACAAATGCTTGATAAGTGCACTTGATAAAAACATTAGATATGTAGAATCAAATCTAGGTAATTATTTTGGTTTTGAAGATTTGATGTTTTCATCGGACTGTGCAGCCTTAAGTGTGGCGTTCTCTGTGGGGGAGTGGTTAGAGTGTCTGACATTTTCTAGGTCAGACTCCTAATCTGAGGGTCGGCGGTTCGATTCCCCGTGCCCCCAGCTCTGCCAATTTGGATTTCCACCGCTGTGTATAACTTACAGCATCATCAAAGGACGGTTGATCTCATACCATATCTATGTGGTGTGGGAGGTTAAAAATCCCTTGGGTCGGTAAAAGTGTAGACTCAGGCTTTCTTTCGACCAGTAGTGGAGTGGGGAAGACCAGTCGTCTGTGACTGGGATTTCCCCTGCTTGGGACAACTAATGTACCAACAACAAAAAATGAGAGACAAATAAGTGTTCACACTTCCTGTCTACCATTCGCTATATCGCTATCGGCAAAATCTGGATGCACTCTATTGGGGTACTTTCCAGCCTAACTTGTGGTGTCTATTAAATTGACTTAGTGTGTCATATATCTAGCAACACCTACTTCATAAGTGCACCACTAGGTAGGCTTAGACCCATGTAAGTGTTTTGCTTTCGAAAATGTGAAGCTTTTATCGGATTATACAGCGTTAACTTAGTTTAAGACAAGATCAGACCTCGTCTACTAATGTCGCCACCTGGCGGAATACGCCGGAATCAGTTGCCGAGTAGCCTGGTGCCTGACTATCTCAACTTAGGTCACATTGCAGCATTTCAACGTCTTAGTGGGTTCATGTCTGTTCTCTATGGCGGATTCGTCTACTTTTAATTGTATTCTGAATTAGAAATCAATTAGATGTCATGTATACATGATAAGCCAGGGAGTAATCACGGAATCAGAATATGTAGTAGATTAATCCTGCAAACCTCGTCGAGTGTTTGTGAAATGTTCCGCTAGGTGGCAGCACAATGACTCAGTTGCGTAGTGTTGAAGCTTTACTCGAGATGGCGCCATTGGACACCTGAATGACCATGTTGGTAAAGCGAAGGAAGTCGTTAACTTATCAACCTCCTTAAAGCTGCACAGTTCAATAAAAGCATCACATTTTCGAAGCCAAACTACCGACTTAAATGATATGTAGATACGCATGGACTTATTAAGCATTTGTTGCTTCATAAAAGGAATTATTATATGTGTATATATTTTTTAACACTTCTTAATGCTGAAGCCTATGGTGCCTGTCACAAATGTTATAATTTCTATGTAGGCATACATGCTAACAATTATTTGACCTCTTTTCACTTCAAATATCTTCAAAGTTAGTATCTGTAATGAAAGTTACTCCCAGTTCAAACTAAACTGTCGTAGACTATGTTCCATATGTACGATTTTCTTCTCTTTTTTTTTCTTTCTTGAAGATTTATACTGCCTTTCATGGATATGTCTAAATAGACTTGTTTTCACCATTAGACAGTTTGTTGATAGAAAACCCAAGCCTACACTTTTACCGACCCAAGGGATTTTTAACCTCCCACACCACATAGACATGGTATGAGAGCAACTGGCCTTTGATGATGCTGTAAGTTATAGACAGCGATGGAAATCCAAATTGGCAGAGGTGGGGGGCAAGGGGAATTGAACCACTGACCTTCAGATTAGGAGTCTGACCTAGTAAAATGTCAGACACTCTAACCACTCCGCCACAGAGAACAAATCTATGTATATGCTTTGACATTATTATGATATGATCGGATTGCGCAAGTTGAAGAGAACCCAAAGGTTTGACTTGTGGTTCATTTATAATCTCATTCGATCATGTGTGGTTGGCCAGTGTACCGTGGATAACATTAATGTCTTCTCGGTTAGAAAGGGGGTAATTTCCTCTTCCTTTTTGCCATCAAGTCAAATTATCGCTTAGTAGGAGTTGGCCATCCTGAATGTTCTCCGATTCGTCTGTCCTGTTCCGATGCCCACACACGAATGTATATATATACATAATATATACCAGAATGGATACCCATAATATAGTGTACGCACATATGTAGTGTGTACCGGTATAGGTTGGTTGTTTGAATGTTACGTCCTGGCAACATCTAAGGTCATATTAAGATGGGTACTGACTTGTGACAGTGCACACTCATGACAACTTTATTGTGCTGCCCCACTGGGAAATCAGGTTGCCAGCATCATGACCCAATATCCCACTCGGTCATATTATCCAGACACTGAGCGAGCCAGTTCTTGCCCAAGCTAGGAAGTGACAAGCATAAATTTTGTAAGTCATTGGTTTGACTCGACCAGGAATCAAACTCCGGATCTCCCGCACGGGGTGTTTCCCGCTCTACTGATTCGGCCACTGCGTCGGATGTGTCGGGTTGAATTTAAGATGTTTTGTATTAGCTAATGCACTAGAGAAGTGCCTTATTTAGGGTGCATAATAGTAGGCTGTGTTATGTGAGTCACTCACCCCAGCCATACAATTATGACCTAGACTAGCCTCGAGAATCCAGTAAAAGCTGTCTGACACCAACCTTTGGCTGCCAGATTCTAGAGTTGCGATTCCAGTTGTAGTCATTGTATGACCAGTTTTCGGAAGAAAAAATGCTAAATTTTCATATTCTCATAGTTAACATGGACATTCCTGTCAATCTTACCTCTGATTTCTGCATCTGAAGAGTTAAATGGCTTTGTAAAATGACTTCCAAATGTCATACAACACTGAAAATAGTCTCTATCTGTGCTTAAGTCTGTTGTGCTTCAAAAACGGATGTAGCAATGTATGCAGTGTGCATGTGCTTCATGTGTGGTGCCGTTTTCCGACATGACTGTGCCGTTCAGGTCGCAAGAAGTTGTACTAGTTTTATGGGTCTGGTGACAGTGGCGCCCCCAGCGGATTCTGTGGTACCTACCATATAGTGAATGCCCATATATATATATATTTTACCTCGGTATACCGCCTCAGGCTAGCCTCAGGCTAGGGAGAGGGAAGCACATCCGGTCCAGCAATTAGCATAAGAAACTCGCATGCAGTGGATGTATGCGAGTTGTTCAGCGGTATTTTTCTACAAATTTCTCCACAAATAACCGGAATTCACGGATTATTTTCCACACGTTCCTTTATTATGGACATTACCGTCCGTTGTGTGAGTTTTAGCTAGGTGGCGACTGTATTTTCGGATTTATTACCGTTTAACCGTTCCGAAACTCCGGTTCGCTAGCTTTCGAGTCGCCTTTGTCACTTTGTCCGTTGGTTTCGTTCGTTCGCTTAAATCCCCCATTATCGCTCGATTATTTCTGATAGTTTATTCGTCTTTTGCTAAGGAAGGACATATATTACAGTTTAACCGTTCCACACGTTTCTTTATTATGGACATTACCGTCCGTTGTGTGAGTTTTAGCTAGGTGGCGACTGTATTTTCGTATTTATCACCGTTTAAAACCGTTCCGATTCCGGTACGCTTTTTTCAGTTACCCGTGTTTTTGGGGAGTTTTCAGCCGCATTGGTGCACTTCTGTAGCACTGAAATTTCCGGGTGCCTTGCCGACCCGGAGTTCGCTGCATATGATATTATATTTATTTATTTATATTTATATTTCGGTTAAACCCAAGAACACTGGAGGAATCGAATAATTGAAACATGGAGTATTGTATTCACTGTAAGTATTAATACCAACTGTATGAAGATAGTTTTTATGCATTATGGCATCTTTTTGGAAGTTTAGAACTTCGTAAGTCTGGCTGAGATAGGTATGTTTACAGACGGATAAAATGATGGTGACCGGCCAAAGAGCCTTGGTATACAAAACAAAACCGATACTGATTGGTTGTTGCACCCATGGAATGCGGGTAGAGATGAAAGCGAAAGCTGCAGGGTGAAACCGCATCTCCAGTGGATTTTCTCTCGGACTCTCATAAAGAGTCACGTTGGGGATTATCCTGGGTTTCTTTTATAGACTCCCCAGAACTTTTTTAAGGCGAACCTCCGAGTTTTGTAGCATTTTCTCCAACTTGCTGGCGCAGAAGCCGCAGGAGGGAGAAGTGTACGGAACAGAGAGAGTGGGCGGTCCACAAGGCCGACCCCCCGTATGGTTGGTTTCGATACCAGACACCTACGGCATAAACTTAGCTTACCACGCCTGTACTGAGAACGGTGTAAATACGTTACTCAGTACCAAATACATCCTCAACCCAGGTTCCACCTGGCGTCACAATTATGTGTTCACGTTGAGTTGATACCGGTTTATAGTAACACAGTCGTTACAGACAACCGATGGCCACGAAGTGGAACAAGGTCCTGCCTGCTGTGTCAGCTGCTGCGGATCACCCGGAGGACTGTCACTCCTTTCAGGGGTTGACGGCTTTGCCGTCGCCTCAGCCCGAGGCCATAATCCCTTCCGACCCGGAAGCGGAGACCGACCGTTAGGTTTGGTTGCATCGGGACGGGAAAGCCATTGAAGTACGCGATGTTGGCTGAAGCCTCATCGCGATAGCCCACACGTCACCAAGCAGATAGAGCCGATGGTTCAAAACCATGTTATGTGGTAGCCCGTTAAAACGGAGAGAAATGTTGGCTCATGCCGCATCTCGTTTAGGCCACCCATTCGACAACGGAGAGTGAGGTTGGCTAAAGCCACATCCAGTTTAGGCAAATGTTACCACAAAGGGCGATGTTGGCTGAAGACCGTTACTACACGGAGAGGGATGCTGGCTGAAGCCACATTATTTTGTCACCCATCCGCCAATGAAGGGCGGTGATGGCTGAAGCCACATACCGTTAAGCCGCCCGTTGGGTGAAGCCGCCATGTTGGGTGAAGCCACATTACGTGGTGATGCTCGTTGGCAAATGGAGAGCGTGGTGGTTTAAAGCCACATTACGTTTAACCCGCATATATCCGAGCGGAGACCGAGGTTGGCTAAAGCCACATCAGGTATATACATTTTTTCCTTGGTTACTTGATATAAATACTGGTCTCTATACATCGTTTTGAATTTGGCTTCCATACCGTTACCCTATGATTTTACATTCGGCTACACGCCTGTTTTGGGGACGGGGTGAATACACTCTCTGACACTAGTATTGCCGCCCGTGACCGAACGGAGAGCGAGGTTGCCAGAGGCCACATCACATTAAGCCGCCTTTGCCTAATGGCGAGTGGTGATTGCTGGGGCAGTATTACTTTTTTAAAGCTAGTGTCAAAATGGAGAGCGATGTTGGCTGAAGCCTCATCACAATAACTCGCCCGGGATACCACGGGCCAAACCAAAGAGAGAGATAGGCTGAAGCCTTATTACATTAACCCACCTGTGACCGAGCGGAGAGCGATTACGGTTATAACCACATCACGCTTGGTACCCCGTTAGAAACGGAGAGCGATGGTGGCTGAAGCCACATCCCATTTTTTGGGTATACTCAAACTTTCAGTTGATGATTACAGGTTTTCGGACCTGCGAGGTACTTTGGCTTTTATTAGCCATGAGTATGTTCTGTTACAAACGGTACCCGTCTGGATATATTTATACATTCTTCCAGGACGAAAACCAACAACAAACAAACAGTTGGTTGAACACTCTGATTTTCATTGATCGGCACGGAACTGAGAGATACTTTGGCATTTATTAGCCATAGGTATATACTGTTAGAAACGGTACCCGTCTGGATATGATTATAGGTTTTTTCCAAGATGAAAAACAACAAACAAACAGTTGGGTGAGAATTCTAATTTTCATTGATCGTTACAGATCTTTCAATTAAGGGTTTGTTGGATACGACAGCCAGTAAGCCCGAAGATCCCATTTAGGATGATAACTACTCATCACCAGAGGTGATGGCTTAAGCCTCCCTGGCATACTTGAGTTTATGGGAGGAAAGCAGGCCAGATGCTGGCTATCCAGAGATAGAGAAGCGGCTCAGAAAGCTGGAGCAAATGCTCTCAGCAAAGTCTCAAAAGGGAACAAGTAGAGGTTGCACAGCAAACTCACATGGCCATGGAAACAGTTTTTTCCAAAAAGTAAAAATAAATGTGATGTTTCCTTACATAGATGAGTCATTTATTATGGCCCAGTCACAGTTCAGCTGCTCACAGGCAGTTACTAACCAATTTATCAAACAGACCAAAAATTTGGTAAGGTTTGTTTGGAATAAACAACTATATGAATTTACATGTTTACCAACTGGTGTAGCTTGTAATTCATGATTATTTACTAAGCTCCAAACACACAAGGTGTTCGCTCATAGAGCGGGAAGGACTTTTTTGTTTCCCGTTTATTGATGATTAATTCGTTTGGATGCGCAGTTAAAAGTAAATGATTAATTTACAACATTTACACAACTAAGTTTGCTGGAAATAGTTAAGAATTTAGCATAAGATAGGACTAAAGGGTTTGTGAAGGCCGAGGCCTTCATAAGAAGTTTAGATCAGTTTAATGGTCTAGACTTGAGAATAGTGTATTTAGGGTTATGTGGTTTAGTCTGCATGCACAGATGCTATGTCAGAATGTTGACAGATAGTACTACAGCAATGGCTTCCATTCGCAACATGGGAGGGACAATGTCCAACCCATATAATTAAAGAACGAAGTTTATTTGGAATTGGGAAAGCCACATACAAATTTATTGGCATCCTGAAATAATAACATATTATAGAATTGGTCTACCTTTTGGAAAGTTAAATTTTTTCTCTTTAATTTGAGGAAAAGACAATTTATAACATACAGCCTAAATTGGCACAGTAGCAAGGGGGGCTTTGATAGTCCCAGGTTGCGACACGCGGCCATGCTTGGAAGTTTAGCCTTAGGAGACACGAACTGTATATTTTTCCTACACGAAGGGGGGCAAATTTTTAAGCATTGATGTTTCGTGGAGAGGTGTTCACAACACCCCTGCTGACATTCCCTTTCAGAACACGTGTTTATGACAATTTCATTTACATAAAGTTACTCAGCTGAGATTAACTTCGCATGCCTGGAGGAAAGGAACAGTTCAGTTATATTCAAATTATTTGAAAAACTGGGGTTACCATGGTTTACTTATGAAAGAAAAACTTATGAGGCCTACAATGGCACATCTTGTTAGATTTTCTAAGGATGCTTGATAAAGCTTTAGGTTGGAACCGATTAACGCTGCAAGATGTGGTTTTCGGTGATACATCCGCGAGGAGATGGACAGATAGTTGGTAGGCACCAACTTATTCACTGGCTGTGAAATCAGTTTACAAAAGGAACTCCCCAAAACCAAAAAATGTAATAGGTTTTGGGTTGTGTTAATGATATTCGGATTATTTAAGAAATGGTCTGGTAATAGTCTTTTAAATAAAACAGCTAGTTTTAAACTAGCAGTATCATACTGTTAGTTACTGGACACACGGGTCAATTTTGATAGCATTGTCCCTAAATGATTTAAGAATAGATCGTAAGAAAGCAATGTTGGATTGATAAAATAACAATTTTAAATCAAACCGCACAGGGGAATAATTATCCACAGTGCGTTTAAATAGTTCCTGCATGACCGACAACTTTGTTGGGTGTCTGCCATAAGGATATATATCTATTCAAGACAACTATTAGTGTAGCTTACTAAAACTACACAAGGCAGGAGTCAATACGGAATGATATGCGTCCGATTCAACGAGAGGCGCCATGGTCTCGAAAGCGTGATTGCTAGGGATTTACGTAAAACGAATCCTAGCACATGCAAGCTGGAAGACCACTAGATCGTTTGCAAAACATTACAACAAACGACTAGAAAAGTCAAGCGGAATCGCACAGCGACTGCTCAAAGACAGAAATACATAGGTGAGAAACAGAAGTTTTTTCACTCTCATTGATACTGTATACAAAGAACATAAAATGTTCATTATAAAACGTTACAGAGGTAACAAAGGCACTAATCTTGTCAATTAATGATTCCCAATGTACTTTAAATTGTTATTGAATAGTTAACATGATATACAGGATAAATGATTTTACGTAAATGTCTCCCTAGCCTGAGGCTAGCCTGAGGCTGTATACCGAGGTAAAATAGATTAGTTAGACGAATCTTACCTTGGTATAGATGATGGATAACTATTGTTTTACCGAGGTATAAGCCTCGGATAGACGTGGGCTAGGGCCCGCCCACCACACCCTTCCACGTCTATTCGTTTGCTTATACCAAGGAAACTTCACAGTTTAGTACCATTGTCATTCTTAAATATTGTTTTGTTTTATTTGGATCATTTATCCTGAATAAGTAGGTAAAGATTGCTGGACCGGATGTGCTTCCCTCTCCCTAGCCCACGTCTATCCGAGGCTTATACCTCGGTAAAACAACAGTTATCCATCATCTATACCAAGGTAAGATTCGTCTAACTAATCTATATATAAGCAAAATCACCGGCGCGAGTGAACATGTTACTTTGTTATGTAGCAGTCACACTACGACGACAAGGGAGGGACGTCAGCCTGGCGGCTGGGATTTTGTGAAATCAGGACGGCATATGCAAATTTGGGCTAAGTTGGACGACAATCGGACGACAAACGGGACGACAGCGGGACGACAGTGTGTCTCTACATATATGTGTCTGTGTCTGTGTGTGTGTTTCTGTGTGTCTGTGTGTGTGTCTCTGTGTGTGTCTCTGTGTCTGTGTGTGTCTCTGTGTGTGTGTCTCTGTGTTGTTGTGTGTGTGTCTCTGCAACAGAGACACCAAGACACAGAGACACACACACACAGAGTGAGTGTGAGTGTGGGTGTGGGTGTGAGTCTGAGTGTGGGTGTGGATGTGGCTGTGGATGTGAGTGAGAGTGTGAGTGTGATAGTGAGTGTGATAGTGAAGTGTGATAGTGAAGTGTGATAGTGAGTGTGAGTATGATTGTGATAGTGAGTGTGATAGTGAGTGTGATAGTGAGTGTGAATGTGATAGTGAAGTGTGAGTGTGATAGTGAAGTGTGAGTGTGAGTGTGATAGTGAGTGTGAGTATGAGTGTGATAGTGAGTGTGAGTGTGATAGTGAATGTGATAGTGAGTGTGAGTGTGATAGTGAAGTGTGATAGTGAGTGTGATAGTGAGTGTGAGTGTGATAGTGAAGTGTGAGTGTGATAGTGAGTGTGAGTGTGTGTGGTTTATCGCACACACAGAGACACAGAGACACAACAGAGACACACACAGAGACACACACAGACACAGAGACACACACACAGACACACACAGCAACAGAGACACAAAGACACACATAGACACACATATACACACATATACACACATAGACACACACATAGACACACACATAGACACAGACACACACATAGACACAGACACAGAGACACAACAGAGACACACACAGAGACCCACACACAGACACAGAGACACACACACAGAGACACACACAGAAACACAGAGACACACTCAGAGACACAGAGATACACACACAGAGACAAGGACACACACACACAGACACACACATAGACACACATAGACACACATAGACACAGACACACACATAGACACAGACACAGAGACACACAGAGACACATACATGGAGAGAGAAGCAACTACAGCTTAACGACAAGATGACAGTGCCGTGACAGTGCCGCCACAGTGCCGCCACAGTGCGACAGTGCCACGACAGTGCTGCGACAGTGCCGCGACAGTGCCGCAACATCGGCTGTCATCGAAGTTTTTCAACATGTCCAAAACACCTACGACAACCCGGCGACAGTCGAAAAAGAGTGGAGAAACTGGAGGTGTCGCGCAGGTGTCGCGGCGACACCTGCGCGACACCTGCGCGACACCTGCGCGACACCGGAAGTCGCTGTCGCAGAGCTGTCATCGCCGCTTGTCGTCGTAGTGTGACTGCTACATTAGGGACGAAGAGGGCCGGTGGTGGCGCCACCGGTGCATCAGTGTGTTAGGCTGCAGGTATCGACAGCAAGTATATATGATAAGAAGAATAAAATAGCAGAATTCCCTTCAGCACCTTTATAATTGCATAATACCGACCCACCCACAGGGAGGCTAATGACTAACATGTGTACATATATATACATATACATAAACAATATATATACATAAACAATACCCACAGAGGATTCCGTCAAAATCCAGCAACCGGAAATGGAAATAGGCCTCTATGGGCGCCGCCATTTGTAAACTCGTGTTGAATAAGAGAATAATCAAAATCCAGCAAACTGAAACGGAAATCGCCCTATGTCGGCCACCATTTGTATACTCGTGTTGAATCGCATAATAATAAATAAATAATTCTCTGAGCGTTTATATGTATGTGTCAATAGACTAGTATGTAATTCCAAACTTTCATGTTTATGCCAAATTGTTCTTTATTTCTATTAATTTAGTTTTGCACTGCGTGTAGTGGCAAACTCCATACAATGCAAACTGAATGGCCACGGGCATTTGTTTGGCTCTCGACACCGTTTTCAGTGTGCATGCTATAGACAGTTTCGTAATTCCAACTAGTCTAATGTGGGCAGGTCGGTCCTAAGCATTGCTTATTCATATTACTTAGCATTATAATGTATGCGTCACATATGAATATACCACACCCATGTCCCACACTGACCTACATCTCCACACTGGCATCTACTGCGAGGGAGGTGATTGGCTTCCGGTTACGCAGGTGATCACCGGTATGCCGACGTTTGACTCTGATTGACCCCCGGCAGGGGGCGCCTCCGCCCGCCGAGGTTCTGGAGGAATGCCGCCCGCCAGGTGGCGCCTTCACACCTGCATGGTTGACCACTGGAGGAGCGGGTAATTAGCAGATGCCGTGGGGTCGCCAGGGGTGACGGGGCAGCGGCACTATGTGTGTGGTGTGGGGAGAGGGCGAGGGGGAGGGGTGAGGGGTGAGGGGAAGGGAGGGGGGGGGGAGAGGTGGCGGGGCGAGGGGAGCACATTGAAGAGATGCGAGGTGAAGCAGTTCGTGGTGTCGTTTAATTTGATATAAATTTGTTATAGCTGCATCATCTACACTGCACAGCAGAACAAACATGCTATATATATATATATATGTATATATACATATGTATATATATGTTGTCCGGTAATGGCTGGGTTATAAATAAGCGATGGTGGCGTCACCTGTGCAATGATCCACAGCCAAGATAGCAATAGTAGCGACAAAGTAAATAAGAGGAAGTCGCTTATTTGTAATTTATTATTTGCATAATAAATTATGTTTGTAAATCGGTATGCCTGTAGTATATATGCACATGTATATATATATATATAGGTGTTGAATGACTTGGGCGGCCGCTTCTCATATAACACTTTAACAGGTTATGGGATTCGAACTCCAGTTTCGGCCGAGTCAAACAAATTACTACAAAATCCGATCAATTTTCTGTGATGGAAAACTAACAACAAATGTAACAACAAATATATATATATATATATATATATATATATATATGTGTATATATATATATGTATTCCTATTTATATATAGCTAGATAGAGAGAGAAGAAGAAAGAAGTTATATATATATATTATTTGTTGTTACATTTATTGTTAGTTTTCCAACACAGAAAATTGATCTTCCTCATTCCACTGCTTATAATGTATATACATATATATATATATATTTATATATATGTATATATGTATATATGGAACAATGTACATATGTATATATATATATTTTACCTCGGTACAACGCCTCGGCTACTCGAGGCCGAGGGAGAAGGAAGCAACATCCGGGTTCAGCAATTAGCATATTCCGCTCATAACTGGAGGAACGTTACGAGCAGCTCAGCAGTTTTTACCACGGATTACTCAGTTTCTACTGTAAGTACCGGAACATACACTGGCATACATGTTTATGAATATCTCTAGCACATCCTTAACAGCTTTTTACAACAAAGCTGGCTAGCTGTATATGTATATTTAACAGCGTTGTGCTTATCCGGTGCTGTAGATTGAGGCATCCAGTTTGTTTTTGCCGCCCGTTGCCGAACGGAGAGACATGTTGACCGGAGTCATTTCGTCGCTTAGATAGAATTACATTGCCGCCCGTTGCCCAACGGAGAGACACGTTGGCTGGAGCCATTTTGTCGTTATGATAGTTTTTTCTGAGGCGTACCTCCGAGTGTCATAATATTTTCTCCAATTTGTTGGCGTAGAAGCCACAGAAGGGAGAAGTCTATGATACAGAGAGTGTGGGTGGGACACTACACTGGTCCCTACCCCGCGATTGGTTTCGGTTCGGTTCTCCGACCGTTACACTTTCGTTATACCTTAGCTTACGCACGCCTGGTATAAAACTGGTGTAAATACAGTTTTATTACCTTACAAGGGTTGTACTGCCCTCTGACACTGTTCCACTGGTTCAGTCATTCCTTGAGATCGTACTAAATACCCTCTTTCGGTTATTTCAGACGACTCAAGATGGCCGCGAAGCGGGGTAGCAAGGGTGCTCCACACACGCTAAGCGAGGGGGACGCGACCCCTGGTCTCTTATCGGGCACATCACGTGACCGTTCTCCGGAGGCAGGACCCTCCCAGCCTGACACCAACGAGCAGATGGTGAGGCTCATTCGCGAGCAGCTGCAACAGCTGCTCCCAACACCGCCGCCCAAAACGCCCACTAAACGGGGCTCACCTTCCGATCAATCGGATTGGGAAGACCTTTCTGAACCCCAAACAACGGATTCAGAAATCGTCATCGGGAAGAAGCGGCGACATAAGGAGACGACTACTACCAAGCCCGTAACAAAACACGCAAAGTCAAAAGGACTAAGAAGAAATCTAAGTCTAAAAAGAAAAAGAAATCAAAATCTTCCTCGTCAGACTCGTCCGACGACTCCACATCAACTGACTCAGGGTCTGATGACCCTCACCCAGGCGCATTCGCGGACATAACCGTGAAGGTAGCCAAAAAGATCAGGGCTGACAAGAAGAAGCGCATTAACACCTGTTCGTTAATGCGCACAAACCTGAGGGGCCATTTCGATACCTTTAAACCGGCAGAAACACTCACGAAACTGGCCGAACAGTACACTGGGATCAAGGGTATTCCTCAGGCGACCATCAAAGAGATGGACGATGATGTAAAGATGAGTGAAGATCGCAAGAAATTTGAATCTTGCCTGCACACAGTCCACAAAGGAGTGCTCATAGCCCTTTCGGCTATCATGCCAGTTGCTAACCGCATGATGGTCAGTAACAAGTTTACAACCGTTACTCCTGATATCAACGCAGCCATTGCTGCTCTGACCGCTACTAGCAACTTTCTATCGTACCGCAGGTTCGAAAATGTATTTAAATCGGTCACAACCGACGCGGGCAAAGAGGTCGCACGTTCGAAGAAAGTGGTCGACAATGACGGTAAAGAGTATACACTCTTCCTGGCTCCCAAGCCAATAAAAGGGAAGCCACTGGACAACACCAAGATGTTTGGGGGTCAACTCCAATATCTGTTCAAACAGGTAGAAACATCCGCCAAGCAGTCAAAACATCTCGACAGCAAGAAAGATACTAACACTGCCAAATTCAAGAAATCCAGATCGGATTTTCGGGGCCGCAGGACCGGCTTCTCATCCAACCGATTCGGGAACCGGAACCAATATCAGCTGAGAGGAAGAGGCCAGCGGAACCAGTACGGCTGGAACGAAGGCAACCGCCCCTTCAAGAGGGAAAACCCCTCCCAGAAGCAGTTCCCCAAGCCAGGGAACAAATAGAGCCGACCATACAACCCAGTGTAAGCCTTTTTTGTGCAGGGAATGTATCTAATCATATTAGACAGTGGGAACAACTCACTCAAGATCAGACAGTCCTAGATATTGTTAGAGGGGTCTTCATTCCATTTATAGAAACCCCGATACAAAGTAAAGTCCCTTTCCCCTACCGCCTAACACTAGACGAGAAATTGGCCTTAGATCTAGAAGTCAACAATTTTGAAATGAAAGGTATCATTACCACTGCTCAACATACAGAAAGAGAATATATCTCAAATATATTCTCTCGACCCAAACCTAATGGAGACATCAGGATGATCCTCGACTTAACTATTCTAAATAAATTAGTCGAATATAGACACTTCAAAATGTTCTCGTTAGAGACAGCCCGTGACCTTGTGATGCCGGGTTCGTGGCTTGCAAGTGTAGACCTCAAAGATGCCTATTATACAATACCAATCTTTGAGTCCCATAGGAAATTTCTTAGGTTCATTTGGCAAGGCCAATTGTACCAATTCACATGCTTGCCAAATGGTCTGGCCTGCGCCCCACGGTTATTTACAATGTTACTTAAACCCGTTTTTGCTGAAATGGCCAAGAAAGGCCATGTCATGTTTCCTTATATTGATGATTCCTTTATTGTAGCACGCACTGAGGAAGATTGTCATTCAGCCATAAAAGATTTATGTAATACCTTGACCCATTTGGGGTTTTTCATTCATGACACCAAATCGGTTCTACAACCGACGTCCCTATTAAAATTCTTGGGATTCTTTATAAATACACAACAAATGACAATCTCCCTAACATCAGACAAAATTGAAAAGTTTAGTACTACATCCACAGAGCTGTTAAACATAAAAAGACCAAAAATACGGCAAGTAGCAGTGCTAATCGGATTAATGGTGGCTTATGCACCAGCCGTATTATACGGCAAGGCACACATTAAATCCCTCGAAATAGATAAAAATATCGCCCTAAACAGAGCTAAGGGAAATTTTGAATGCCTAATGACAATTTCTAAAGCAGGACATGAAAACATCCAATGGTGGATGCAACATTTAATTAATTCCCATAATCCCATCCGCATGGATGAACCTAACACAACGGTTACGACTGATGCGTCTCTAGAAGGTTGGGGTGCCCACAGAAATAATGAAGCTACAGGGGGCCGCTGGCTAGATAATGAAATAGATGACCACATAAATGTCCTAGAGTTAAGAGCCATCTATCTAGGCCTTACAAGCTTAGTAAAAGTAGATAAGCTTAGCATCCAAGTGTTAACTGATAATACTACTGCAATGGCCTACGTCCGTAACATGGGGGGGACAAAGTCCTCAGCTTGCAACGACATCGCAAAACTCATTTGGGATTGGGCAGAAAAACAACACGTTTGGATTACAGTAGCACACATCCCAGGTACACTAAATACACTGGCCGACAACAAAAGCCGACATTTCCATGACCATTTAGAATGGTCACTGAGTCCCGACATTTTTCACACAATCTGTCAGGAATGGGGTCTGCCAGACATAGACCTTTTTGCCTCACGTAAAAACAAAAAACTTGATAAATATGTATCCTGGCACCCAGAACCACACGCTTGGCGAGTGGATGCCTTTTCTCTTACTTGGAATAACGCATTTTACTATATTTTTCCACCATTCAGCCTGGTAAGCAGGGTAGCCAGAAAGATCAGGCTCGACAAAACTCATGCAGTACTGATAGTACCAGACTGGAACACTCAGCCGTGGCGAGCGATAGTGGAGTGGGAAGCCAAACAGTTTTTAAGATTCCCAAGAGGACCAGTAAACCTACAACATCAAGGAAAAGTGACAACACACGGGGACGTGTCAACAACCCCCCTACTGGCATTCCTTTTCTAAGAGCGTACTTACAAAAATACGGACTGGATAAAATAACCCAAGAAAGGTTAATTTCGCATGCGTGGAGGCCAGGTACTGTTAAGATGTATACCACTTACCTTAAGAAATGGGGAGTATATTGCCTGTTACATAAGGTTAAACCAATGGCCCCTGCTATCGCGCAAGTAGGCCGCTTCCTGCGCATGTTGGAAGATGATGGACTTGGTTATGGGGCCATAAATGCGGCGCGCTGCGCACTCTCTATTATTGTACCAAGAATAGACGGACAAACCATTGGCAAACACGAAGTCATTCATTGGATCATGAGATCAATCTATGAAAGAAACCCCCCAAAACCGAAATATAGCCGGTTTTGGGATGTGGCTACAGTGTTTAAGCTTTTCAAATCCTGGCCGGAAAATAAATTCCTCACTATCCAACGGTTAGGCTATAAATTAGCAGTACTATTATTATTAGTTACAGGACATAGAGGACAGACAATTGTAGCCCTCTCTTTACAAGGCCTCGATATTGACAAGAATGAGGCCACGTTTGATTTACACGTACTGTTAAAGTCAAACAGGACGGGAGATCCTCTCTCCTCTATCCATTTAGATAGCTTTCCACAAGATAAGAAACTTTGTGTAGTTGCAGCTATTAGAACATACATATCCAAGACTAAGGGAATACGAAATTCCAAACAGCTTTTAGTGAGCTTTATCAAGCCACATAAAGCCATCTCACGGGACACACTCGCCAGATGGACTATTATTATACTCAAGTTGGCTGGCATAGACACGGAACGCTATGCTTCGCATTCCACAAGGGGCGCTATGGTCTCCAAAGCAAGAAAGTTAGGAATCTCAGTGCGAAGAATCCTAACACACGCCGGCTGGAAGACGGCCAAGTCGTTTGCTAAACACTACAACAAACGGCTAGAGAAACCAAGCGGGGTGGCCCAACGCCTACTCACCAACTAACAAGATCGGGTGAGATGTACAAACTTTTGATTTTACTACTGACACAACTTTATGTTCATCAGATAATTGGGGATAAAAATGAGGCTACGTAAATGTCTCCCTCGGCCTCGAGTAGCCGAGGCGTTGTACCGAGGTAAAATAGTATAGTTATACGAATCTTACCTGGGTACAGATGATGGATAACTCTTGTTTTCCCGAGGTACAAGCCTCGGGTAATCGTGGACTAGGGCCCACCCACCACACCCTACCACGATTATCACGTTCGCTTGTCCCAAAACGAAAACATCAGATTTCCATCATTAAGCTCATTTTTATCCTGAATAATTAGGTGAAGATTGCTGAACCCGGATGTTGCTTCCTTCTCCCTAGTCCACGATTACCCGAGGCTTGTACCTCGGGAAAACAAGAGTTATCCATCATCTGTACCCAGGTAAGATTCGTATAACTATACTATATATATATATATATGTATATATGTGTGTGTGCGTGAGTGTGGAGGTTACGGTGTGTCACGTCGGTCATGGCCTGCCACCCTCCCTGCTCCCAGCAACCCACCGTCCCCCCCCCCCCCCACACACACACACCACCTCCACTGTACACCGCCCACCTGACCAGCGCGTCACGTGATTCGATGTGCGCGTGCACGGACCACCTTCATCCTCACGGGTCGCATGTGCGGAACGAGTCACGTGGCGGAAGTTGGGCGTGGGACTTCCGGTTGATCCGCCGCCCACGTGTCCGCCACGTGAGCGGGGCGATGGCCCCTGCACGGCTGGTATTTTACTCAATTTGGCCATTTTTCATCGAGGAATAATCTGTTTGCAAGAAGCGTCGTTCCTCCGTGATTGAGTGAAATTTGAGGCGTACATGTACGATCAGCCCAGGCGTCCCACCACATCAAAGTGTGGGAAGGAGAGGGGGGGGGGGGGGGGCTCAGCTTCGTGGGCTGATTGTCTGGTGTAGATCTTTATCTCTTCTTTTATTTTTATGGTGAAAAGATATGACTTGTGTTTTCGCCACTTGTGTTTTCGGGATTTTCGCCAAACGGAGAGAAAGCATGGAGGCTATTCGGGTAATATTAAAGCTGCATAGTCCAACGAAACTGAAAGCATCACATTTTGTTAAAGCTACATCGTCCGATGAAGGATCACATTTTCAAAGCCAAAGATATTATCTAGATTTAAATCTACACGTCTAACTTAGCTGTCGATGGACTTATTAAGCACTCATTGCGACATAAAAGGGGATACTGGGTCAATGTAAGACTAAGCGAACATGTTATTGCAGAAGCCTATGGTGTCAGAGTTTTGGCATGCATGCCAAAACTAATTCGCCATGTTTGAATTTGAAATATCTCAAAACTTAGCCATTTAAAATAAAGATTACTTAAAGCTAAAGTAAGATAAATAATATAAATCAATTTAACATATTTATCTCAGGAAAATGACAGAAACTCAAAACCATCAGACTATGCAACTTTAACTTAGTCTAAGCACAAGTTGAAGCTAAGTGCCACCTGCCATTACTATGGCCACGGTGAAGCCAATAACTGTGACCCTGCTTTAGAGGGCAACCCCTATTAGGCTGATCGGCACAGCATTTATTGGATGCTTAACTAAGATTTCTTTGCAGTTTATTCAAACCAGGCAGAATACCAGATTTTGTAGATTATGTTTAAGAAGAGGCAGAATGGGCTATGAATGATTCAATTATATGTATGTATAACTATAAATAAATACTGCGTGCACTGATCACTGATCACAGATTCACATTACACACTGTATTAGTGACGACACTGGGGAGTATACTTGCGTATATCTGGATATGACGGTGTAGTGGAAATGCAGTGCCTCCCCCTAGTTTGTTCTCAAGGCATCGGTTGATAGGTAGTTGGGTTCGAATCCACTAGAGGGCGCCCCACGCTGTCTCGTCCCTACCTTCCGGCCCTGCCCTGTCCCACTCACGCTTCGGACCTGGCCCGTGCTACTGCTGCCTCGCTGCTTCCTAATTTATCCGCCCTTTGTCGTTTGGTTATCTGCTTCCACTACAGTATTAGTAAGTTACTACAGTAAACCCTCCCTAACCAACCACCTCCACAGATCGACCATTCCCATATACCGATCGCTTTATTTGGGTCCCAACAATACTATTGTAACCATATTCTAACTCCCTAAACCGACCACCTCCCTAAATCGACCACTTAATGTCGGATCAAAGGTCGGTCAATTTAGAGAGGTTTTACTGTATGACTAGTACTAGTACTCGTAGCTGGGATGCGGCATGGAGGGGTGGGGGCGGGAGTCGGAAGGGAGGTGACATCGTGGGGGGTGAGGGGGGGGGGGTGGAGAATGGGGTAGCAGTGTTCAGCTAATGAGGTGCACTCGGTGATGGGCGATGAGCGGGCTTTAATGTAGCAGTCACACTACGACGACAAGCGGCGACGACAGCTCTACGACAGCGACTTCCGGTGTCGCGCAGGTGTCGCGCAGGTGTCGCGCAGGTGTCGCCGCGACACCTGTGCGACACCTCCAGTTTCTCCACTCTTTCTCGACTGTCGCCGGGTTGTCGTAGGTGTTTTGGACATGTTGAAAAACTTCGACGACAGCCGATGTTGCGGCACTGTCGCGGCACTGTCGCGGCACTGTCGCGGCACTGTCGTGGCACTGTCGCGGCACTGTCGCACTTTCGCGGCACTGTCGCGGCACTGTCGCGGCACTGTCGCGGCACTGTCGTCTTGTCGTTAAGGTGTAGTTGCTTCTCTCTCCATGTATGTGTCTCTGTGTGTCTCTGTGTATGTGTCTATGTGTGTCTGTGTCTATGTGTGTCTATGTGTGTCTATGTGTGTGTCTGTGTGTGTGTCTGTGTCTGTGTCTCTGTGTGTGTCTGTGTCTCTGTGTGTGTGTCTGTGTCTGTGTGTGTGTCTGTGTGTGTCTGTGTCTCTGTGTGTCTGTGTATGTGTGTCTATGTGTGTCTATGTGTGTGTTTGTGTGTGTGTGTCTGTGTGTGTCTGTGTGTGTCTGTGTGTGTGTCTGTGTGTGTGTCTGTGTCTCTGTGTGTGTCTGTGTGTGTGTCTGTGTGTGTCTGTGTCTGTGTGTGTGTCTGTGTCTCTGTGTGTGCCTCACTCTCACTCTCAGTCTGACTCTCACTCTCACTCTCAGTCTGACTCTCACTCTCACTCTCAGTCTGACTCTCACTCTCACTCTCAGTCTGACTCTCACTCTCAGTCTGACTCTCACTCTCACTCTCAGTCTGACTCTCACTCTCAGTCTGACTCTCACTCTCACTCTCAGTCTGACTCTCACTCTCAGTCTGACTCTCACTCTCACTCTCACTCTCAGTCTGACTCTCACTCTCACTCTCACTCTCAGTCTGACTCTCACTCTCACTCTGACTCTCACTCTCAGAGACACAGAGACACACAGAAACACAGAGACACACACAGAGACACACACACAGACAGACATATAGAAACACAGAGACACACACAGAGACACAGACACACACATAGAGAAACACAGAGACAGAGTCACACACAGATACACACACAGAGACACACACACAGAAACAGAGACACACACACAGACACACAGAGACACACACACACATAGAGACACACACAGAGACACAGAGTCAGACTGAGAGTGAGAGTGAGAGTCAGACTGAGAGTGAGAGTCAGAGTCAGACTGAGAGTCAGAGTCAGAGTCAGACTGAGAGTGAGAGTGAGGCACACACAGAGACACAGACACACACACACAGACACAGACACACACAGACACAGACACACACAGAGACACACACACACAGACACACACATATACACACATATACACACATAGACACACATAGACACAGACACACACATAGACACAGAGACACAGACACACACATAGAGACACACACAGAGACACAGAGTCACACACACACAGACACAGACACTGTCGTCCCGCTGTCGTCCCGTCTGTTGTCCCGATGTCGTCCGGATGTCATCCGATTGTCGTCCAACTTAGCCCGAATTTGCATAGGTCGTCGGGATTTCATAAATCCCAGTCGCCTGGCTGTCGTCACCCCCTTGTCGTCGTAGTGTGACTGCTACATAACACCCCGCCACGACACAGAAAGACTCGACTGCACAGGTCCCCGAGGTTCTGCCTGATTTGTGTTTTATTGCAGCTTCTAGAACTGTGGTCTACCTGCTTCACTCTAGGTGCCACGGAAGCAAGACCTCATTCAACAAACAGCTATTCTATATTGATGCAGGTCAAGCACACTTATATATATGTGCACATGTGTGTGTGTGTGTGTATATATATATATATATATATATATATATATATATATTCAACCAGTGGTCCACAACTGGTTCATCAAAGGCTGAAGGGTTGTGGTATCCACTGTCCTGTCTGTGGGAAAGTGCATATAAAATACCCCTTGCTGCTTATCGGAAAGAGTAGCTTATGTGGCGGCAGTGGGTTTCCTCCAAAGAAATATGGCAGAATGACCATATATTCTATGTCCAATAGCCGATGATAAAAATCAATGCGCTCGAGGGGCGTCATTAAATAAAACAAACTTTATATGTATATATATATACATATATAGTGCATTCATTAATTCGCCGGCAATATGGCCTATGCAGCCGACACGGTGTAAAGCAGCCACCAATCAATCAAGCATTCATTAATTAAGTAGGGGCAATTTAATTATGGACAATTCGTCTTGCTTATTCCACTTTAGCATTCAGCATTACTAGGACATGGCAAGGAGACCTCATTCAACACATATCTACTCTGTATTGAGCCAGTTCAATCACACTTATATGACATTCGCTACTTAAGCAGGGGCAATCTTAATCATAGAGAATTGGTTTTCCTCATTTCACTTTCACATTCATCATTACTAGGATATGGCAGAGAGGAGTGGAATGCTGAAGACCAATTGTTCACATTTGGAATGCCCCCTGCTTGATCACTGACAGTAACATTAGTAACAAAAATAGAACTTGTTTATGTTCATATAATGCATTGTACAGCACATCTAGGTGATGTGACTTGTGGACTCTTAAGGCCCGGTCACATACACGTTAGTGGACGTAGTTAAATGTAGTGGAGGCTAATGTAGTTGAACATAGTTGAGCGTAGTTGAACGTAGTTGAGCGTAGTTGAACGTAGTTGAATGTACTGACATCCATACTTCTCTGTCAATTTTGTCATCTTTGGACATGTTCAAAAGAGTGCTATGTTAGAGGCTAATGTACTGTGGTGAAATCTCCGTACTCTTAATGTACTCTAGCATACGCTAGCGTACTCTGGCATAGTCTAGCATACTCTAGCATACTCTAGTGTACTTGGACGTAGTTGAACGTAGTTGACCATAGTGGAGGCTAACGTATGTTGAATGTAGTTGAACGTAGTTGAATGTAGTTGAATGTAGTTGAATGTAGTTGAGCATATTTGAGCATAGTTGAGTGTAGTTGAGTGTAGTTGAGTGTAGTTGAGCATAGTTGAGCATAGTTGAGCATAGTTAAGCATAGTTGAGCATAGTTGAGTGTAGTTGAGTGTAGTTGAGCATAGTTAAGCATATTTTAGCATATTTTAGCATACTTGAGCATAGTTGAGTGTAGTTGAGTGTAGTTGACCATAGTTGAGCATAATTGAGTGTAGTTGAACATACCGGCATCCGTTCCGTAACGTATTTATCCGTACCAAAACCTGCCGTACCTTAGCGTTCTTTGCCGTAGTTTAACATACTTACACCACGGTTGACCCACTTTAATCTATCTTACGCTCAACTACGTTCAACTACGTTCACTAACGTGTACGTAACCAGGGCTTTACAATGAATACTTTATGATCTAAAAAAGGGATATAAGAAGGCATGTTAGAGGAGTCAAACAAGTGCTTAAAGCTGCATAATCCAAAGAAAGTGTCAAATGATTAAAACCAAATTGCCTACCTACATTTGATCCTACATGTCCGTTATTTCATGGAAGGAAATACTAATAGTAAGTTAATTTAATAAAACCTGTCAAAAATTAAGCTTAGGGGGGGGGGGGGCGAGCATTTCAACACACACACACCAACATTAATTTCGGATGTTTTCACTTAAAATATTTCCCAAAGTTAATCCTTTAAATTAAAAGTGACTTCAAACTAAAATAATGTAGATGGTAACGATTAATCTAATATATATGTATCTAAGAAAATGGAAGAAACTCAAAACCACCGAATTATGCAACTTTATGGGCATAGACATGCACCCATATGACGAGGAACTTTTTGTTGTTTTTTTGTTCCAAGGGGGACAATAAGACACAGATCCTTTGTATGGACATTGAGAATGAGACTAAGCTAACTCGCATGTAGTTCGGCAGCAGGCCGTGCGTGCTCACGTTGTGTTTGTTCTTCTCGTGTTGATTTGTTGCAATAAGCAGACAGAAGAAGCTGTCACTCCTGCCACATACCGCCCGCGTCGTGCCCAGAACGCCGTGAAAATTTCGCAAACTCAGCGGAACCGGATGGAATTCCAGAACGCCGGTCAACACGCCGTGTCGTCTGCCGGAGCCGGGCCCGCTTCCGGTTACACTTTGCCGCCCGTGTCCACTGCGCATGCGTGTACCAGGCGCATGCGTGTACCAGACCATAGACCTATTTCATATGACGTCAGCATATGTATCTAGGTCAGTGCACATGCATTTTGGCTGCAGGACGACACAGTGTCACACTGCAAACTCAATGTCTATGAGCAATCTTCATACAGAAAAAGTTAAATATATCTAAAACGACATCACCTAGACACCTAGACACAAACTGCTTGGGACATGAAAACATGTTTAACAAAAAAATTATATTAAATTGATAAGGTTAGGGTTCTGGATTTCTATCAATTTTGAATAAAACTGACGTTTTGCACTGCCCATACTGGCAAACTCAATGCATTCTCAATGGCCATGAGCAATCTTCATACAGAAAAAGTTAAATATCACTAAAACCACACCACCTAAACACAAACCGCTTGGAACACATAGAAAACATGTTTAACAAAAAGATTATATTAAATCGATAAGGTTGGGTTCTGCATTTCTATTAATTTTGAATAAAACTGACATTTTTCACTGTGAGTACCAGCAAACTCAATGCATTGTCAATGGCCTTGAGCAATCTTCATATAGAAAAAGTAAAATATTTCTAAAATCACACCACCTAGACACAAACCGCTTGGAACACATATAGAAAACATGTTTAACAAAAAGATTATATTAAATTGATAAGGTTAGGTTTCTGGATTTCTAATAATTTTGAATAAACCTGGCGTTTTGCACTGCACCTACCGGCAAACTCAATGCATTGTCAATGGCCGTGAGCAATCTTCATACAAAAAAAGTTAAATATTTCTAAAAACCACCACCTAGACACAAACCACTTGGAACACATATAGAAAACATGTTTAACAAACAGATTATATTAAATTGATAACGTTAGGTTTCTGGATTTCTAATAATTTTGAATAAAACGGACGTTTTTCACTGTGCGTACCAGCAAACTCAATGCATTGTCAATGGTTGTGAGCAATCTTCATACAGAAAAAGTTAAATATTTCTAAAACCACACCACCTAGACACATACCGCTTGGAACACATATAGAAAACATGTTTACCAAAAAGATTATATTAAATTGATAAGGTTAGGTTTCTGGATTTCTAATAATTTTGAATAAAACTGACGTTTTTCACTGCATGTACCGGCAAACTCAATGGCAGTGTGCCTTTGTTCTGCAGCCAAGCTGCGTGCGCATACACAATGTTAGTAAACATTGAAATAGATCTATTGGACATTGTGACAACAGAAACAACAGCTGCACTAAAAGCAAAATTAGATTAACTGAACCAGTTTCTCAAAGACCATGTATTATTTGAAGGGGAAGTGACTATTCTGTTAACCGGACGCCATGGCCAAATCGGTAGAGCGCGGGCCTCGCGTTCGGGAGATCGGAAATTCGGTTTCCCGTCGAGTCAAAGCAATGACTTATAAAATTTATACCTGTCACTTCCTAGCCTGGCAATCAGCATTAATAGGATAGGGCATGGAATGGTTAGCTCAGTGTCAGGATAATATGACTGGGATATAAGGTCATGGTGCCAGTGGCCTGATTTCCCAGTGGGGCAGCACTATAAATTCACCATGATTGCGCATTGTCACAAGTCGCTATCTCTCTTGAAATGACCTTAGATCTTGCCAAGATGGAAAACTCCAACAACTAACCAACTATTGTGTTACCTCAAAAACATTAAATTATAGGAACCATTTTGTCAATGAGCATATATTATAGGAACAAATAGAAAACGGCTAATATGCTTTAACAAAAAAAAGAATTATTGAAGGAACCAGTTTTTCAAAGACCACTTAATATTGCCTCCAAAAAGTGAACATCGCGTTTTTCCAGGAACATATATTATTGCTAAATAATAAATTACCTTTGTGTTACAATGTTTCTTTAAATTAAAAAAGGAAAAAAAGAAGGGGAAAAACAATTTTTTTGAGGAAAAACAACCATTTAATACTACGCAGTCTGATTTGGCACCGGGGTGGAGGGGATGTGACTATGTGGTAACTGAGGGGTGGGTGGAGTGGATGTGACTATGTGGTAACTGTGGCATGGGTGGAGTGGGTGTGACCATGTGGTAACTATGCAGTGGGTGTGACTATGTCACTATGTGGTAACTATGCAGTGGGTGTGACTATGTCACCATGTGGTAACTATGCAGCAATTGTGACTATGTCACCATGTGGTAACTATGCAGTGGGTGTGACTATGTCTTGTGGTAACTTTGCAGTGGGTGGGGTGGATGTGACTGTACTAACTGTGGAGTGAGTGTGGTGAGTGTGACTATATGGTAACTGAGAAGTGGGTGGAGTGGATGTGACTATGTGGTAACTGTGGAGTGGGTGGAGTGGGTGGAGTGGGTGGAGTGGGTGGAGTGGGTGGAGTGGGTGGAGTGGGTGGAGTGGGTGGAGTGGATGTGACTATGTGCCACTAACTGTAGAGTGGGTGGGGTGGGTGGTAACTGTGGCATGGGTGGAGTGGGTGGAGTTGGTGGAGTTGGTGGAGTGGGTGGAGTTGGTGGAGTGGGTGGAGTGGATGTGACTATGTGTTGACTAACTGTAGAGTGGGTTGGGTGGGTGGGGTCGTTGTGGTGGTTGTGCTGGGTGGGGAGGGTGTGGTGAGTGGGTGGGTATGGTGGGTGGTAACTGTGGAGTGGGTGGAGTGGTTGGAGTGGGTGGAGTGGATGTGACTATGTGGTAACTAACTGTAGAATGGGTGGCGTGGGTGAGATGGGTGGTGTGGGTGAGGTGGGGTGGAGTGGGTGGGGTGGATGTGACTGTGACTTGGTGGCCGACAGGTAACTTGGATGACGGGCGCTTGAGGTTGGAAACGATAAGGAGATAAGCCTGATACAGCGATAGAGATCGGCGGGAGGAGGAGGCGGGGGCGGGAGGAGGAGGCGGGGGAGGGAGGAGGTGGGAGGAGGTGGGAGGAGGTGGGAGGCGGGGCGGTGGGAGGGCAGACAGACAGATGGACAGTGGTCAGCGTGCGGGTGTGGGCCTGTCATTGGAGTGCCGGGCCTCTCCCCACCTGAACGCGCCGTCCACCCGGCCCCCGCCGGCACATCAAAGCCTCGCTCCCGTGACGGATGGCCGCTGCCACGCCCCCTGGCGGCTGCGCCACGCCCACCCGGTCTCCCCCTGGCGGAGGGGTTTTAATCGGGAGGTTTGATGTGGTCACGAGGTCGCGATGGTTAAGATGGTGACTTGGGGCGTGTTTGTTTGTGGCGGTCTCTTTACACCAAAACCAACGCAGAAGGTCTTATTTCGCCTTATTCGCATTACCTGACCTCCATCTTCCCCTCCAGTCTTTATTTATTTTATTTCATTTTATTACCAACAAGACAGAAGTATGACGGGGGTTGGGTGCTGGAGATGGACTGACATCTTATTTCAATGAAAATTAAATTGGCAAAGTTGGAGTTGCCTTTGCTGTGGCTTTTGTTGTGTCAATCTGGGTGAGCTGGTAACAGACAAGCAAGCCCCCCTGCTGAGGTGTAACTATATATGCCGGTTTGACCCCGGTTCTCTGAGTGCAGATACACCTGATTCTGTCACCACTGCATAGCCGGCTATTTTGGTGACTACCTAACCCTGGGGGTAGTTTTGCGGAATGATCATTAAATGATAACATGTAACAGAGGCAGTGAAGTCCATAGCACTGACTGAGTATGTAGGAGGATCCTGTCTTTAAAATTATAAAATAACCGAAATAGCTCAATGTCGTCTTGATGTCTCTATCATGTACACACATGCATATGTAATGTATGAGAATTATGCGAGTATAAATACCGGAAGTTTTGGAGAGACACACCTGAGTGTTCAACTGCCTTGCTGAGTGATTATCAAACTTGACTGGTGGTGCCACCTAGGTATATGCCTACCTCACTAACTGCTCGTCACTGCCTCTACCGGTGCTCTCCAAAATATTGAGATGGGGTGGGGGGGGGGGGGCACAGAGAGGAGAGGGGAGAGAGGAGAGGGAAGGAGGGAGGGATAGAGAAGAATGGATAAGGGGAGAGGGCGGATAACGACAGAGATCGGGAGACGGAGAGGGGGAGAGAATGAGACAGAGGGAGAGAGGGGCGAGATAGGAAAGAAAGGGGGGGGGGGATGGGGAAGAGTGGGACAGAGAAGGTGAGCAGAAGAGAGAAGGGAGGGGGATAGAATGAGAGAGAAGAAGAGAGAGTTAGAGAAAGAAAATGAAAAAGAATACATATTCTCAGTTTCCCACCAAAGAACACGAACAATATAGTATCCACAGGCACTGTTCTTCACTATCTCTTTGAAACGACATTACAATAAAAGCAAACACGCAGGTCAATCTGAACACTGAATCTAGAGGAGCAGTGGTTTGTGTTAGGCTTAGGGTCTATTCATTATGTCTAAAGTGGGTCCATTCCGGACTGTCAACTGGCCACGCAGAATTAGAATGTTCGAGTCTAACCCCATTAACCAGGAATGCACTGATCCCCACAAGTGGCTATTAATTATTCATTTTGTGCTTGACTAATAATTCCCTGACCAAATCACTAATAATCTAACCAGGTAACAACAGCTGGTTGTTTGTGTTACATCAAATCCGGTTTCATTTGTTTCGCGAAAGAAATATCAGCCAATTTGGATAATTATTTGACAGAATCTTGGGGGAAATAACCCTGTGTTTGTGAATTCAGAAATTAATCTGAAATAATATATTTGTTGATATTATTCAATGGGTGTTTTAGTAGAATGTTACCATCAGTACATCGGCGCGATCCTTACCTCCCAGAGTCTGTCATCAGCACCAATAGAAACGTCAGCCGTTAATTCTACGTTAATCGGACCCTCCCCCAACTCCACCCTCCACACACATACACCCCACACACACGCACGCCCCCCACCCAACCTAGCAACCCCCCATTGGAGACACAGACCTGCAGTCTTTGATGTCAACCGCCCCGCTCATCCAACATTGGTCTTTGTCGGATATCATTTACCAGGTCAAATTGTAGAAACATTTCACCAAAACAAGTTTTTTTACAAGACTTCAACCAATATATCGCACCCTGAAACATGCACAAAACACACACATTCACACATAAACTAGAGTAGTGCATTGGGATAAATTTGAAGAATCCAGAACAATATGCTACCATCAGATCATGGGGGATAGTACAAAGGCTATGGTAGAATGGCACACTTTGACAATTGTGCAGTCAACCCTCAAGAGAACTAAACTGCTTAGTTAGTGCTTCTGCCCGCCAGGGGGTAATGTGGCGTAAAGGTGTACAACCTTAATGCGCAGTTAACACAACACCAGCACCCCACCCATTGTGGGCATGCGCACTCAAGGCCTGCATCTTGTTGTAAGTCGCCCGGATGCCTGCTTCACTGGCCAGTGTGTGTCCCGCCGAGTAGTACACCTGACCACCACCAGGGGAGTCCTCATCATTCACAACCCACTTCAATGGCGGTGTAGTGATTAGTATGTCATGAGCAGGAGGTGACAACCTTAGTTTTATGTTCTAGCCACTCAGGCAGAATTTCTTTTTATGTGTTTTCGGGGTGGTGGTGCTGTGTGGGGGGAGGGGGGGGGGAGTTCGAACAATATATAGTTATAATGGTGTTTTAAATGGGAAATTACTCAATTCTGCACTGATGCGAAGCCTACTTGATTTCTGTGATCACCGAACCACTATGATACCAATAGGAGGGTGTTTGCTCAATATACAATTACAAATAGTCGTTGTTTCATTTGATTGTCTCTTCCATGAGAGGGCACTTGTTATGCCAGGACAAAATTCGTCTGGATGCCGAGTTGTCTGTTAAAGCTATGTACCATTGTAAACAGGATTTAGACAGAGTAGTCATCCTTGCTGAAGTTGTAACGCGCAATCTGATTGGTTATGGCCGTTAGCTAGTCATCGGTTAGAGGAACACTGATTTCAATGCAAATCCGGTACTCTCATTTATGCTGATTTTCATAGAACCTACTTAGGATTAGAATAAGACTGTTCCCCCACACATGCATACAAACTCAAATTCAAAACTAATTATAAATAGAGGACTTCCATCACCAACCTGCCCTCTGACTACAGGGGCATAACTAATATTCTTGGTAGTAGCCCACTGTACTCTAGGGAAAAGGTCTTAATTCTTATAGAGGATTTCTACAATCAAACCGTCCTCAGATGGCAGTCGCAAGAACTAATGCCGTGGGTAATAGCCTGCATTCCATGCTCTGCAGAAAAGGTCTAATAATATTTTAATGTTTGAAATTCCTTACTCCAAAACGAGGTTGGCAGAGTTTAAGGGTGGGCGGTGGACATCGATTTGATTCTCAATACTAGAACCATGGGTGCTTCTGGGTGCTGCTATAATTAGCGTGCTATATATCAAGTATCATGGTATATTTAAGTACCAACAGTATTTCGGAATAAAGGTCACCGGCTGAATAACCTCGCTGAGTGACCTTCACCTTGACCCTGAGAGGCCTTGGTGGAGATCAAAGCTTGTTGCAAACATCGATGTGTGACGCGCTACATGGTGACCCGTTGTTACCTCTTCATACCTCACCCGTGGTCACGTGGTCTATAGATGTATATCCCCTTCCCAGAACACCCTGCGCCCATAAACGATGCATGCAATCTCTGCAGTGTGCAAGGGTAGAGTGGAGGGGAGATGGGGATGGGGATGGGGATGGGGATGGGGATGGGGATGGGGATGGGGATGGGGGACGGGGTGGGGGTGGGGGTGGGGGGGGGGTGGGGGTGGGGTGGGGGGGGGGTATCCGGAAGTGTTACTCCTATATAGAGAGAGTATGGCCAGGCTGCTACCAAGGCAATTCGACCAGCTGATTTAAAATCAGGGATTGGTGCTCGGTTGAACTCTAGTTCTGCATTTATAGTGTCCCCAAGTTGGCGTATCTAGGTATGACCGCTGTGTATAACTTACAGCGTCATCAAAGGCCAGTTGCTCTCATACCATGTCTATGTGGTATGGGAGGTTAAAAATCTCTTGGGTCAGTAAAAGTGTAGGCTAGGGCTTTCTTTCAACCAAACTGCCTAATGGTGAAAACAAGTCTATTCAGACTTATCCATAATAGGCAGTATTTTTTCAAGGAAAAAAAAGAAGAAAAAAGTTAAGTATGGCACGTGCCCTGGATGCGCAGGGGGGGGGGGGGTAACATAGATCAGTTTCTATAAAAGTTATTTGAAAGACGGGTGAGAAACACACATCCAGAATGTTTTAAATCTTTTTGCAGCGCTTGCTGTAGACGCTATTTTCTGTAGATACGCCACTGTGTCCGAGTGAGTGAAGAGATATATATATATATACAATCATACACACGAGAGGGCGTAAGCAGCCCTTTTGGCGTCCATTACTAGAGGGTTTATCGGTGAGTGAGAGTTCTACTCGCGGAGATTGCTGTAACGAGGGTGACTCTCGGTGACCACTCTGGACTACATCCTACACGGGGGTCAGTGTCCAGATGGCACACGCCTGCTCTGTATAGATGCCACGTGTGTGTCATACACCATCGTAGACAAGCTGTTCACATGCGCGTGTATATCGGAGATAAGTTCCTTGCCAAACACGTGTATTGATTGGTATGGTTCTATTGCATAACCCCCGTCGGGCATTGTGGGATCTTAAAGTAATGTACTGCTGAAGGCTTTTTCGGGAAATCTTGTCTCCGATGAAAATAGCAATTAATTATTATGTTCATAGAGTGAAGGTTGTCTGTCGTACACTACGACATGTTTTTTTTTTAATGAACCAAATTGATCAGGGATTAAGTCCATATCTTCTACGTTTAATGACCATCTTTCTAAGGTAATGATACACATTTTATTGATCGATTATCTGATTTGAGCAGCATTAATCGGAGGTTAATTCTAAATCCCACACATCTAATAGATGGCATCCTATGTGAAAGGTTGCCGTATAAACAATAATCAGTACTATCGTCTACCATTCTCTACGTTCTCTACCATTCTTTACAACCTACACCATCATCTACCATCCTTTACCATCATTTACAATCCTCTACCATGTTTTACCATAAACTACCATCCTAAGCCATCCTCTACCATCGTCTACCGTTCTCTATCATTCTTTACAACCCTCCGTCCACCATCTTCTACCATCATCTATCATTTCACATTAACCAATTAGTGACAAAATAAACCTATAAATTCACCTGGAAGCTAACAACTTAATTCCCAATCAGCGGGAATTCCCAATCCCAAATTGCCATAGGGTGTACGGCGACCTTTATGTCTTCATATTCAGCAGAGGGCTGAGGGTGGAAGGAGGTGAGGGAGGACTTGTCCAGTATGTTCAATCACATCTGGCGTAGATGAGGGCAGTTGATCCTCCCCCATCCCCCTCCCCCCTCCTCTCCCCCCAACCCCCTCCCTCACCCTGTGAACAGGTCAATCTGAGGGCCACTGATGCTGGCACCAGGCATATGGAAGCAGTGATGCTGGGTGCCGGGTGCTGAGCCGGCAGTCCCCGAGGGGTGGCGGGTGAGGGGTGAGGGTGGTACGCCTCGGCGCCCCTGACATTCTCAGTTTGATACAGAGGGAGGATTACGGGGTGGTTTTACACTCACGTAGTCCATCACGCCCACATCTGCGCACCAGGGCACCGTGACCTTTACTAATAAGACATTTCACAGCTACTGGGAGCGCCACCCACCACCCTCCCCTAACACCCCCACCCCCACCTCACTTTTACCGCAGCGCCACCTGGATGCCATAAGGAACACCATCAGAAGGGGCCAGACACAACCCGACAGGTCAGGGAAGGGAATATTTGAAGAGATCAGGCGCCAAAACCGACAAATCCATTTTAGTAGTTCTTTGTGAAATAGAATGTGTTGATGGTTGGTTGGTTGTTGGAGTTTTTCGTGCTGGCAACATCTAAGGTAATGTCAGGACGGGTACCGACTTGTGACAGTGCGCATTCATGGCGACTTTATAGTGCTGCCCCACTGGGACATCAGGCCGCCAGCATCATGACCTGATATCCCACTAAGTCACATTATTCTGACACTGAACCAACCAGTCCCTGTCTAATGGTCTCATTAACTAATTAATTATGATTGAATCGGTACCTTGGATGACTGATTGGTTGTGGGCTATTCCGTCCGAAAAAACATCAAAGGTTATATATACTTATAGCAAGATCAGTATTTGCCCTCATCTCGGCTTTATAGAGCTATTCTATTGGGATACCATGCAATTTACATTATGATGCAATCCATTCCTAAGTGGGACATCCATAACTTAAGTTGGCCAATTGTAATATGTACAGTGAGTGGTCGTTACAGTGTTCAGGTGTGGTGGCACCACCATCGGAGCTGGGATTGGGGAGACTGGAGCAGTAGATGACTAGGACAGACTCCATCAGTCCATGGAACTGAGTGAGTGATGAGGGAACGGAGGGATAATTCATATACAGCATATATACTATTTCCATAATGGATTATAGCGCATATATAATTGGCAACTTCCCAGATATATATGTATATATATGTGGAGCGATGCTTGTACATACTGGTAAATACATGTATATGCATATATATGTATATATATACGTGCTAGACTGGGATTGCTGGAATAAACATAGGGACATGGTCCCCCTTCAGTTCTATGCAGCCAAGATCAACCCAAGGACTTCTCAGAAACTGCGTGTACGTTTGTGTTTTTAGTAACAGTCAGTCACAGTCCAAGAAAGGATCAGTTGAGCCAGCTTCGAGAAACACAAACAAATGACAGACTTTTTTTTCATGTCTTAATTCCCTCAACGATACAGACACGAAACAGTAATTAACCCATTAGTCTGCGTGGGCCATTGTTTTAGTTTTACTCTCAGTTTTAGTCTGAAAGAAATAATTGAATTGCTTTGAAATTTTATTATTAACCGAGCGCTCTCTTGCTCCATCGCCCCTTCTCTCCTTTTCCCCTTCTCTCCGCGTCCCTCTCCGTCGCCATCTCGATTTCCGTCTCCATCTCTCCCTCCCCCTCTCCGTCTCTCCATTTCCCCATCTCTCCATCTCCTACTCCCTCTCCTTATCCCTTCCGCCCTCTCTCCCTGTCATGCTCCCTTTCCTCCTCTCTCCATCCAGTCTCACTCCCCCCCCCCCCTCTATCTCCCCCTCTCCGTCTCCTTCTTGAAGGATTCGTCCACCGCGCCCTCAACCGGGCGCTGTGGCCGAATCGGTAGAGCACAGGCCTCGCGTGCGGAAGATCGGAAGTTTGCGAGTTCGGTTCCCGGTCAAGTCAAACCAATGACTTAAAAATTGATATTTGTCGCTTCCTAGCCTGGTGCTCGGCATTATGAGGATAGGGCAAGGGCTGGTTTGCTCGGTGTCAGGATAATGTGACTGAGTGGGATATCAGGTCATGGTGCTGGCGGCCTGATTTCCGAGTGGGGCAGCACTATAAAATTGCCATGAGCGCATACTGTCGCAAGTCGGTACCCATCCTGATATGACCTTAGATGTTGCTAGGATGTAAAACAACAACAAACAAACCCTCTTCTTCTCTTTCCTCCTCTCTTTACCCCGTCTCTCTCCATGCTCCGGCTGGGTTGTGGAAATAGCCGATTTTGCAATCTAATATGCTAATTATATTGTTCATATGCCGTAATGACCATGTCTTGCAATGAAGAAGTTATTAAATCACGTAGATTATTACATTTTTGAAAATTCAAATCGAGAGCATTTAGTGGGTGTCATCTTAGTGGTTTTATTTTGCATCCCCCCCCCCTCTCAGACTTCTCCTTTATTGCGTATTTCCAAATCGTTCGAGATCAGCTCACCGTCGTCTACCCCCTGTGGGCGCAGTGGGAAGTGTGCTATGTAACCAGGCAGTCTAGACTCTGCTCTAACGAGCGTTCTAGTGTGCGCCCGGGTGTTATTTAACTTAAAAGTGTGCACCCCTGGCGGACATTTTCAACACGCGTTTACCGGGTTGTTACCCGCTGGTCTCCGAGGAAGGACTCAAACTGCGAACGGTGTGTTTACACATCTGGAAGTGGGAAGGTTCCCTCCCAACCATATCCTTCACCACAGGCCCTCTATGGTATAGTCACTTTGAACTCATGAACATATGGTTCCCAATGAATAAACTTTTTATGATTCTTAGTCTGCATTTGTTTCTGAATTGATAACAGTAAAATGGTGATTAATAACTATTCTACATTTAAATAAAATACCACTTCTTTATGTGTGTGGTGTAGCAATGGGTAGTGTTACGCTTTTTCGAACACAATGGAACACATTTATGAACATATTGGAACATACTTTGAAACATATTGGAACATATTGGCATATATTTTGGAGGATTTTGGAACACACTTTGGAGCACATTTTGGAACATCTTGAAACATTAAAAATAATTGTTCCTTCAAACTAAATTAAAGTATATTATAATGATTAATCGGATGTATTTATCTAAGAAAATGGCAGACATTCGAAAACAATCGGACTATACAACTTTAAAGAACATATGACTGAAACCAACAAAAAACTGCCGTCCTAAAGTTGCATAGTCAAATGGCTTTCTTTGAGTTTCTGTCATTTTCTGAGATAAAAATAGTATGTTGATCATCATAAGCCGTGTTCACACACACAACTTTAGGCCGAACTAGATAAGGCAAACTCGATGAGGCGAACTAGTGTTGTGTCCACACACGGAGCGGTTTAATGCGGAAATCGATATCTGCACATGAGCAAGTCCATACTAACCAGCGCCAGTTTCGGTTAGTTGACATCAGCACGAGAGAGTGTGGGTTCGACCTAGATCTGTTTCGACTGAATCGTATTGTTTTGGAACGGTCAAAACTTCTGCTGGGCAGTGAAACCCTAAAAATAAATGATGAAAAAAATATCTGTGCACCTCTAGCCGGTTCATAGACCAAATTATATTATATAGTGTGACGTGCTTAATCCGCTTCAAGTAAACCGGTACCGTCCACACAAGCAAGGTGGGCCGACTTAAGCTAGTTCGCCTCATATATACTACCTCGCGATGTGGTTTACTTGAAGCGAACTAGATGAGGCGAACTAGCCCTAATTCGCTTCAGCATCGCATCCACACTGCCAATGTGAGCCGACTTAGATAAGGCGCACTAGATGAGGCGACTTAACGCCCAGGTGTGAACATGGCTATAATCCACCTTACTCTAGTTTGAAGTAACTTTTATTTTAAATGACTAACTTTTGAGATATTTGAAGTACAACCATGCAAACTTAATTTTGGCAAGCATGCACCATAGGCTTCTGCAGTAACATGTTCAATTAAATCGCCTCAATATGCCTTTCTATGTGGTGGCAAATGCTTAATATGTGCACCAGTGTCTAAGCTCAATATGTAGAATCAAATCTAGGTAATTGTTTTGGTTTTCAGAATTTGATGTTTTCATCGGACAATGCAGCTTTAAGCTTGCCTAGTCTGAGGAAAGAATCAAATTCCAAAAGCAAAAACCACTTATCTAGACTAAGCCGCACATTTAGATATGGGTGCACTTATTAAGTATCTGTTGCTGTATTGAAGGGCATACAATGTCAATTTAATATACTCTGTTACTGTTGAATCATATGGTGTCAAAGTTGTGACAAGCATGCCACCATCAAGTTAGCATGTTTACACTTCAAATATCTCTGAGATTAATCATTTTAAATAAGAGTTACTTCAAACGAAAGTAAGGTAGATTATAGCGATCAACCTAGTAATAGTACATGTATTTAAGAAAATTGCATGAACTCAAAAGCATAAGGCTCGACAACTTTAATCAAACTTAAATCCAAGAATAGAGTGGTGGAGGGGATGTGTAGTACTCGCTGGTAGGCTGTAGTCTGCTATAACCTCTGTCACTAGTCTCAGGGGCAGACCTGGAGGTCATGTGACCGGTGACCTTACCGGGCAGCCTCTTCTAGTTGTAGTCTGCTCACAACGAGGCGGGCATGCGCAGAACCTTGTCTCATCCTGTCGAACCGGGCGGATAAGTTCTCCAGGGGGTGTTTACACTGGTGGAGTAACGACTGGAAGATAAACAAGCCTGGAAAGGCTGGAGTGAGCAGCAGGGTGCCTACTGTTTTCTGGTCAGGGTCATTACTCTACAGGAGACCCTTTTACTAACACGAAGGCTTGCTGTAGTCAGCGTAGTCATTGATGTGTGTGTGTGTGGGGGGGGGGGGGGTAATCACATATTTGCCCACTACATTGGTGCAACGAGCGATATGCAGATCTCTCAGCACAATTGTGCATTTCTACTTAATTTGAGTGTGTGAGACTAATGGTTATTATATTAACTGCAGTTCATCTTATGGAAGCAGCATTTTCATTGGCAGCACCTGGCTGTTAGTCTTTTTCCAACATTTCATCGCTCTCGGGTGCCAGATCTATGTTTATTTTCTGGTGATATGATGGCGGGGCATGGATTTCCCACTCAGGCAATAAATGTTTCCCAACCATTATTGTATTGCCTTTTAATCACATGTAGAACATTATATCTGTCTCTTCTCCATTCTCTCTCTCCCCCCTCTTTCTCTCTCTTTCTCTCTCTATATATATGCATATACATATATATATATAACATAATTCTCGAACAGTGAATATGATAAAAGTCACCCAGTCACAAGAAAAGTGCAAGAACCCATTTAAAAATAGTCAGCATGTTGTTGCTAATTGAATCGAAACCGGAAGTGCTTCATCATCTTGGGTTTATATATGTGCGCTGCATAATACATTATGTGAATATAAATAGGTGGTGAGGTAAATTGTGTACAGAGCTTATTTATTATTCCCATCATTGCTCGAAGATAATGTAGCTATACTCAGTTGCCGGATGGAACGGTCTAACTCTAATCAGTGTTGCCACCTGTGGCTTGATTTCTAACTATACAAGAGGTGCCAAGTAGATAAGTGTATGAGTAAGGAGATCTCCCCAATAGACACATTGTAAATAGGAAGAAATAATATGGCCAAAGTGCAGAGAATGCAAGAGGGGGGTAGCCCCCTCCAACAGAGGGTCCGAAAACTTTTTAAAAGAGTTATACAAAGTGGTGCATTTTGGCACATTTTGAGGGAAAATATGCTGGGTTTTTTTTTTTAACTAGCTAAGATGATTCTCAGGCTGGAGATTACAAATTTAAAATGAGAAATCGGGAGATTGGGGTTATTTTTCTATATTTCAAGGAGATCTCCGGAGACTTATACATATGAAATTTTAGAGAAACTTTCGTTGAAGCCCTAGTACTAGTCGTAGCAAGATGCGCCGTCTGGTGGGGATGCAAGACAACCCTGATCGCTCCGCAGCCTGTTCTGCATGCACTGTTTCTTACAAGGCCTCCGCCAGATGTAGTTCCCATTTTCCCCAACAGGGGGACTGTGCATTTGTGATGAGTTGGCTACGCAAGTCTGTACACGCCATAAATCTCCCTTTGCGCGTATAATAGGAATATCCCTATGGTTCCCATTGTCAATGGGTGCATCGTTACAGTGAGGTCAGCGGATGTATCTGAAATATAATACAACTTAATCAATGTAATTTCTGAATTTGAAATAGAGCAACGCATGAGTAACAATGAAGAGCATTATTAGTATTAATTAATTTAAGCTTTCTTTTAAAATATTTAATCACTTGAGGAAATATTAACATAATATAAATTAAATATAAGCAGGGCAGATTGCTGCCCTTGTATTGTTGCAATAGTCACCAGTCTTGTTAGGCTAGCCTTCTCTCGCACTTTCATTAGGCCAGCCTTCCATTTGCAATTACATCGATGCAGCTTTCTATTTGCAGTCTCGCTAAGTCATCCGGCAATTCACAGTTTTGCTAAACCAGCTCTTTTTCACAGTCCTATTAAGTCAGTCTTCTATTCATAGTCTCATTCAGCTGGTCTTCTATTCACAGTCTCATTAAGCTATTGTTCTATTTACAGTCTCATTAAGTCAGTCTTCTATTCACAGTCTCATTCAGCTGGTCTTCTATTCACAGTTTCATTAAGCTAGTCTTCTATTCACAGTCTCATTAAGTCATTCTTCTATTCACAGTCTCATGAAGTCAGTCTTCTATTCACAGTCTCCTTAAGTCAGTCTTCTATTCACAGTCTCATTAAGCTAGTCTTCTATTCACAGTCTCATTAAGTCAGTCTTCTATTCACAGTTTCATTCAGCTGGTCTTCTGTTCACAGTCTCATTAAGTCAGTCTTCTATTCAGTCTGATTAAGTCAGTCTTCTCTATTCACAGTCTCATTAAGTCAGTCTTCTATTCACAGTCTCATTAAGTCAGTCTTCTATTCACAGTCTCATTAAGTCAGTCTTCTATTCACAGTCTCATTCAGCTGGTCTTCTGTTCACAGTCTCATTAAGTCACTCTTCTATTCAGTCTGATTAAGTCAGTCTTCTACTCACCGTCTGATTAAGTCAGTCTTCTATTCACAGTCTGATTAAGTCAGTCTTCTATTCACAGTCTGATTAAGTCAGTCTTCTATTCACAGTCTCATTAAGTCAGTCTTCTATTCACAGTCTGAGTAAGTCCGTCTTCTATTCACAGTCTCATTAAGTCAGCCTTCTATTCACAGTCTGATTAAGTCAGTCTTCTATTCACAGTCTGATTAAGTCAGTCTTCTATTCACAGTCTGATTAAGTCAGTCTTCTATTCACAGTCTCATTAAGTCAGTCTTCTATTCACAGTCTCATTAAGCCAGTCTTCTATTCACAGTCTCATTAACATAGTCTTCTATTCACAGTCTGATTAAGTCAGTCTTCTATTCACAGTCTGATTAAGTCAGTCTTCTATTCACAGTCTCATTAAGTCACTCTTATATCCACAGTCTCATTAAGCTAGTCTTCTATTCACAGTCTCATTAACATAGTCTTCTATTCACAGTCTGATTAAGTCAGTCTTCTATTCACAGTCTGATTAAGTCAGCCTTCTATTCACAGTCTCATTAAGTCACTCTTATATTCACAGTCTCATTAAGCTAGTCTTCTATTCACAGTCTCATTAAGCTAGTCTTCTATTCACAGTCTCATTAAGATAGTCTTCTATTCACGGTCTCATTAAGTCAGTCTTCTATTCACAGTCTCATTAAGTCAGTCTTCTATTCACAGTCTCATTAAGCTAGTCTTCTATTCACAGTCTCATTAAGCTAGTCTTCTATTCACAGTCTCATTAAGATAGTCTTCTATTCACAGTCTCATTAAGTCAGTCATCTATTCACAGTCTCATTAAGTCAGTCTTCTATTCACAGTCTCATTAAGTCACTCTTATATTCACAGTCTCACTAAGCTAGTCTTCTATTCACATTCTCGATAACATACTTCTCTTTACATTATCATTAAGCCAGCTTTCTATTTGCAATCTCAACCTCATATTTGCAGTCTGGGAAAGCCATCCGGCTATTCGCAGTCTTGCTAAACCATCTCTTTTTTCATGATGTCAGTAAGCCAGCTTTCTTATCGCAGTCTCCTTAAGCCAGTTTTCTATTTGCAGAAATGTTGAAGCAGTATTCTATTTGTAGTTTCCTTAACTCATCCTGCTATTCACAACCTTGCCATGGCAGCTTATTTTTTCATAGTATAATTAAGTGGATTGTTTTCTTGTTAAGCCAACTTTCTTTTCAGTCTCATTAAACCACCCTTCTTTCTAGTCACAGTCTCATTGCAGCATAATTCTATTCCATGCCAGCCTTCTATTCGTAATCTCGTTCAGCCAGTTTTCTCTTCGCAGTCTCATAAAGCCAGCTTTATCTGTGCAGTCTCGATAAACCAGCTTTCTATTCGCAGTCTTGTTCAGTCAACTTTCTACTTGCAGTCTCGTTAAGCCAGCCTTCTATTGGTTGTCTCATTGCCACCCTTCTATTGGCTGTCTGGTTAAGCCAGCCTCGTCACGTGGTTGGGTTCATCACATTTCATTAGAGGGGCGCCCAGTCTTCTGCAGGCGGAGGCAGCAACTCCTTCAGCATCTGCAACCAGACGAACATCAAAACAATGAGCAGACATTGACAGCAGTGCTTCTCAACTCACCGGAGAGGTCATTGTGCGCCATAGACATGTACAAACATATAGACGCAGGATAAATGCATTATAATGAATAAAGGCACAAGCCAAGAGCTACAAGTATCAATTGAGAAAATCAGAGGCTTGCCTTGTTTGTCAATGGGCCCTTTATATAGAAAAAGGATACAGGCAAAGGAAAACATAAAGGCTAGTATTTGTGCAATTCTGTAATTGTCCAGACATTGACAAGAGAGCTGCTGTCTCTTGTGCATGAATACCAGCCTCGGGAACAACAACAATGACAGTAACAACAATAACAACAATAGATCAAATATGCACCACTACTCACAGTGGCAGTGAATGACAACCATGTCTAAATCAGAACAAAACCTGTTTTGGAATCAAAACAGACGTGGAGCTTCTAGTTTCAGTGTTCAGCGTTTATCTATATTGGCGTAGAGTTTCTGAAATGGGAGAGAATGCAAAATAAAACCACCAAGACGACAGCCACTGAATACTCTCGATTTGACTTTTTAAAGTCTAATAGTCTACATGGTTTAATGAATTCTTCATCGCAGAAGTACTGGGCTATGGCCAATAAGTGTTTGACCAATATATTTAGCATATTAGATTGCAAAATCGTGCGATTATTGCCACAGCACAGCCTGAACACTTTTTCTATCAGATTGATTAACCACCGTGTCATAGGGCTGCGGGAGTATTGTGTGGTGTGGGTGTTTTTTTTTGTGGGTTGTGTTTTGTGTTGGTGTTAACTATAACCAGAACACCAACAATCACATCAACAACCACAGCAACAACCACAACAACAACTACATCAACAACCACAGCAACAACCACAACAACAACAACCACAACAACAACAACAACCAGAGCAACAACCACAACAACTACAACCAGAGAAACAACCACATCAACAACAACCGCAGCGACAACCACATCAACATCCACAGCAACAATCACAGCAACAACTACATCAACAACCACATCAACAACCACATCAACAACCACAACAACCACATCAACAACCACAGCAACAACCACAGCAACAACCACAGCAACAACCAGAACCACAACAACAACCGCAGCGACAACCACATCAACATCCACAGCAACAAGCACAGCAACAACCACATCAACAACCACATCACCAACCACATCAACAACCACATCAACAACGACAACAACCACATCAACAACCACAGCAACAACCACAGCAACAACCACAGCAACAACCACAGCAACAACCAGAACAACCACCACAGCAACCACAACAGCAACAAACACAGCAACAACCACATCAACAACCAGAGCAACAACCACAGCAACAACCACAGCAACAACCACATCAACAACCACAGCAACAACCACAGCAACAACCACATCAACAACCACAGCAACACTCACAGCAACAACCACAGCAACAACCACAGCAACAACCACAGCAACAACCACAGCAACACCCACAACAACACCCACAACAACAACCACAACACCAACCACAACAACCACCACATCAACAACCACAACAACTACCACAACACCACAACAACAACCACACCAACAACCACAACAACAACCACAACAACAATCATAGCAACAATCATAACAACAATTACAACAACAATCACATCAACAACAACACAACGACAATCACATCAACAACAACATCAACAACCACAACAGCGACAACCACAGCAACAAACACAGCAACAACCACAACAGCAATGACATCAATAACCACAGTAATAACCACATCAACAACCACATCAACAACCACATCAACATCCATATCAATAACCACAACAACCACAGGAACAACCACATCAACAATCACATCAACAATCACATCAACAATCACATCAACAATCACATCAACAACCACAACAACAACCACAGCAACAACCACAGCAATAACCACACCGACCACATCAACACCCACATCAACAACTACATCAACAACCACAGCAACAACCACAGCAACACCCACAACAACAACAACAACCATGGCAACAACCACGGCAACAACCACATCAACAACCACACCAACAGAAATGGCAACACCAATAGCAACAAAAATGGCAACAACAGTATCAATAACAACAACAACAGTAACAACAATAGCAACAACAATAACAACGACAACAGCAACATTAATAGCAACACCAGAAACAACAATAGTAACAGCAATATTAACAACAATAGTAACAATAATAATAACAACTATAACAACAGCAATAACAGCAGTAATAACAACAACAATAGCAACTACAATAACACAAACAATAATAACAAACACAACGATAGCAACAATAATAACAACAACGATAGCAACAACAATAACAACAACGATAGCAACAACAATCACAACAATGATAGCAACGGTAGCAACAACAATAGTAACAACAACTACAACAATAGCTACAACAATAGCTACAACAATAGCTACAACAACCATATGCGGCGGCTGTCTCTAAGCAATTATACTCATGCGCCTACGTAGCAAAGGGTAGGAGCTTTGTGTTGCTGCTCCCAGCCGCCGGCAGGGGGCAGGCCAGTGCGTCGCACGCGTTTTCAACCAGAATAGTACAGCTTATTCCCGCTAGGTGTTCGGCTGTGTGGTCGGTTCTAAGATGGCGCGATAAGGGTGGACAATTGTAGGGTTGCGTTGAATACTGAAGCGCTTTCAGCTACGTTATGTGGCTGTCACACTACGACGACAAGCGGCGACGACAGCCCTGCGACAGCGACTTCCGGTCTGTCGTCGATTGTCGTCGATTGTCACGCAGGTGTCGCGCAGGTGTCGCGCAGGTGCCGCCGCGACACCTCCGCGACACCTCCAGTTTCTCCACTGTTTCTCGACTGTCGCCGGGTTGTCGTGGGTGTTTTGGACATGTTGAAAAACTTCGACGACAGGCGACGACAGCCGATGTTGCGGCACTGTCGCGGCACTGTCGCGGCACTGTCGCCGCACTGCCGTGGCACTGTCGCCGCGCTGTCGTCATCTACTCATCAAAGAGTCGGAGGTGTCTACCGCGGTATTTTACCCTTCGCGGGCTACTTTCCGGGTGTGTGTCTGTGTCTATGTGTGTGTCTATGTGTGTGTCTGTGTGTGTCTATGTGTGTGTCTCTGTGTGTGTGTCTGTGTGTCTGTGTCTCTGTGTGTGTCTGTGTGTGTCTGTGTCTGTGTGTGTGTCTGTGTGTGTGTCTGTGTCTCTGTGTGTGTCTGTGTCTGTGTCTGTGTGTCTGTGTGTGTGTCTCTGTGTGTGTGTCTGTGTCTCTGTGTGTGTGTCTGTGTCTCTGTGTGTGTCTCTGTGTGTCTGTGTGTGTGTCTCTGCAACAGAGACACCAAGACACAGAGACACACACACAGAGTGAGTGTGGGTGTGGGTGTGAGTCTGAGTGTGGGTGTGGATGTGGCTGTGAGTGAGAGTGAGAGTGTGAGTGTGAGTGTGAGTGTGATAGTGAGTGTGAGTGTGATCGTGAAGTGTGAGTGTGATAGTGAGTGTGATAGTGAGTGTGAGTGTGATAGTGAGTGTGAGTGTGATAGTGAGTGTGAGTGTGATAGTGAGTGTGATAGTGGTGTGCTAGTGAGTGTGATAGTGATGTGATAGAGTTGAATGTGAGTGTGTGGTGAATGTGAGTGTGAGTGAGTTGAGGCGTGTGGTTTATCACACACACACAACACACACACACACATACACACATACACACACACAGACACAGAGATACACACACAAACACACACACAGACACACACACCGACACACACACAGACACACACAGACACAGAGACACAGAGACACACACACATACACACACATACACACACAGAGACAAAGAGACACACACAGAGACACAGAGCCACACACATAGACACAGATACGCACACACAGAGACACAGAGACACATACACAGAGACACACACCCATAGACAGAGACACAAAGACACAGAGACACACACAGAGACACACGCATAGACACAGAGACACATACAGACACAGAGACACACACAC
>CM059191.1:52553333-52587844 GCA_030323885.1 Branchipolynoe longqiensis | reverse complement strand
AGGGTGGCCCAGTCCAGGAAGTCAAATCCTGTGAGGGAAACTCCGTCCTCTGCCATGATGGATGCGCGCAGGCTGGAGGGAGGGCGGAGATGCTGAGATGGCGCTGAGGCTGAGTGGCGGCAGCTGGGCGGCGCAGTCGGGATGCGGCAGAGGCCTCCCCTCGCCTATCTTAATGGGCATCATGGTCATTAGCGCGCAGTCGCGCTTCGCCGCCGTGGAGCGCCCCGCGCCGCCCCGGCTGACCTCAGGGGCTGCCGCCTCCCCCCGCCATATCAGGATGACAGGTGGAGCAGCTCGGGCTGTCCCTCGGTTCGCTGCCCTCCATGTTGCGCATTTAAATTCCAGCGGCGAGCCGCTGGAGATATATACATATATATACATATATACATATATATACATATAAGCATACATACATATATATACATCCAGATCCGCCAACTCCTCCTCCAGTTCCAGCTCGCGCACCTCCTCCTGTGTGTCCCGCACTCGGTCCTCCATCGACATGGCTCCCATGGCTGCCGACACCTCCAACTCCTGCTTGGATTTCCGTTCCGCCGAGGCCCTACGCGACAGTCGTGCAGGTTGTCCGTTCGCCTCCCCCTCTATCTGGTGGCGGGAGCATGCCTCCAGGTCTCCCTCTTTGTGGGAGGCCCCGCATAGTGAACAGTAAACAGCCGACATCTGAAGCGGAGATCAGCGGAGCGGTAGCAGGAGCAGGAGCAGGAGTGGAGTAGGTCCGTGCAGTTCAAATTCCAGTGCGCGAGTGACAGTATTCGCGGCACTGGGGGGGGGGGGGGGGGCGCAGACGAAGGGGCCACCCATAAAGTAGTACACAGAATCAGGGTGGCCAGTAGGGGATATTCCCTTACGCGCCTTTATACTCGCATAAGTTTTATACATCACATATATATATATACACACACACACATATACAATGTGTCTATGTGTGAGGTTGGGGGGACGGGTACATGATTGTGTCCAAAAGTCCCCTCGGCTCTAAACACTTTGAGTGAGGTCTTCAAAAGCGGAATTACAGGGTTTGGGGAGACATGATGTCGAAACCAATGAGAGGCTACATAGCCTCAAGCCGGCATGGCCTCCCTCGTTCCAGCCTGCCGACTCCCAGCCACCAGCCGCCCACCGCGCATCGACCTCCATTAAAATCCCCTCCAGAGGCCCCCCCCCCCCCCAGTATTTATTTTAATGTTTTCTGATAAAGAAATTTAATGCATAGCACCCAATTCGGTGGACTACAATATTACCGTATTTAGCTGTATATGTAGGCATGTATGTAGTGTGTGTATATATGTATATAACCTATATATATATATATATATATATATATATATATATATATGTGTGGGTGTGTGTGTGTGTGTGTAGTTTAGTGATTATTCCAATTGTCAGACAGGGTAGCCGAATAACTGGAGTGCCCGCTTCCGAGATGGCAGGTCGTGGGATTCGAACCCTGTCCCAATGAAATCAATGATTAAGCAGTTACGTAAGTGTCACTACCTAACCTGGCATTTGGTATTACTAGGATATATGGCAAGGAGCAGTGGAATCGGGAAGGCCAGTTGTCGGTGTTTGAAATTCCCCTCGCTTAATCAACGAATGGAACCAAAACATTATATTTATAGGGAGCGTCTAGAGGTCACACACCATTCCCGGCTGTGAATGGGGGTTTCTACCCGGTTGGTCCTTCTCACTCTCACACCCTCTCTCCCTCTCTCTATATACTATATATATATATATATATATACATACATATATAAGATATATGTATATATTATAATATGTATGTGTGTATATATATATAATATATATATAATATTGGATATATATATATATGTATTGCTATATATATGCATATATTATATATATTAGATATATATATATATATATATATATGGAGAGACAGAGGGGGGATGTATATATATATGAATGTAAACTACCCTCAAAACCACACAACAATATATATATATTTTATTATATATACATAATTATAATGGAATGCTTATGCTTAAATGGCAGAAGGAGTGAAAAGGATTATGTAATTTTTTACATTCCCGTAATTATTGTATATATATAATTTATATATACACATATATTTATATATACACATATATATATACGTTGTTTGTTGTTATATATATATATATATATATATATTATATATATAATAATATATATATATATATATATATAAAACAACAAACAACGGAGTGCTGAGGTATTAAACCAACATAGCTGAAGCGTCGAACGCCGCTGGGCCCGGTAGGTCCGCAGCAAAGCGGCTGGACGACGGCGGTTCACTAATATTAACTCAAGTAGAATCGACTAATACATAATTAAATAATTCTCCGAGCGTTTATATGTATATAATAGATTATATATAATATATAAGTATATATATATATATATATATGTGTGTGTGTTTGGCTATGTGTGTGTACTTATGCATTAGCATTACAACTATAGGTGAATATTGCCTTTGTACTACAAAGGCAATATTCACCAATATTTGTAGCAGACACGTGGTAAAACCATTACCAACCAATCATCAAACAATCAACAGACAACTCTACATCCAGAATCAATGTTGGTCTAACATAGCATGAGTATTATCATCGGATAGACAGTCAAACTTAACTTGAAGATTTGTCCGCTTATGGCTGCGGATCGCCGACCACAGGGCGCGTTAAACAAAGGTACCACTGTAATACATAACATATACATACATATATATTATATTATATACCAGAAGTATTATATACCAGAAGGGGTGGTTGAATGAGTTGAGCGTCCGCTTCCGATTTTGATAGGTCATGGGATTTGAGCCCCCAAGTTCGAACCATGGCCGAGTCAAACCAATGACTTAAAAATGTAACTCGTTACTACCCAGTCTGATGCTATGCATTATGGCCGGTACACACCTACCGTTTACGATCGTTTTTCCGTACCCACCTAGCGCATACGATCTAAAACTGCCCAAAAGTCGTGAGGTGTGCACTCCACTAGCACACCTACCGATTGCGATTCGCGTTTTTTAGGGCTAAAACGGTAGGTGTGCGCTAGCCTTACGATTGCGATTCGCGATTCGAAAAATGAATCGGCCCGTTTTCAGTTTTAAGCGGATCGGGAGTTTTAGTGCGCGAATCGTAAACGGTAGGTGTGTACCGGCCATTACTAATACTAGGATAGGACAAGGAGCAGTGGAACGAAGAAGACCAATTGTCCATGATTGAATGCTCAAAGCTGCATAGTCCGATAAAGCATCAAATTGTCAAAACCAAAACAATTATCTAGATTTGAATCTACATATCTAGCTTAGATATTGAAGCATTTATTAAGCATTTGTTGCCACATAGAAGGGAATACTGAGTCAATTTAATAGAACCTGTTATTGCATAAGCCTTCAGTGCCAGAGTTTTGGCATGCTTGCCAAAATTAATGTTACACATTTGCACTTCAAATATCTCAAAATATAGCCATTTACAATCAAAGTTACTTCAAACTACAGTATAAGGTAGATTAAAACCATCGTAGATTAAAACTACTGATTGCGACTGATACTGGTCTACATCCTGTGGAGGCGAGGAGGGAAGGTGGAGCCACCAGTACAGTGTTGGTCTTACGGAGTATAACAAGTAATAATAATAATTACCATTTACGTATTTTTATACTTGCATAATTTATTATATCACACACATATATATATATATATATATATGTGATATATAACAAATTATGTATGTGATATATAACAAATTAAATATCAGCTATTCATATATATATATATATATATATATATATATATATATATATATATATATATATATATGAATGAACAGCTCTTTTCCAAAACACGATCTAGGAACTTGGCACTGGCATTGCAAATTTATTTTTCAATTGGAGCTTATTGCGTTTGGTAAAAGAGCTCTTCAAAATAGACATATAATTGACACGCCAACTTGTGGCCACCGTGCCGACATCTACCCTTGATTTCCATATATGAAGCAGCCAAGAGGGCATTTTGGGGACAGCGGAAACTTGTAAGGGGTAAACATTGAAACTAACTACCTGTTCATTTGACAAGCAGGGATGTGTGTGATGCATCGTGGGGCGGCAGTTAGCTTATTATCGGGCCATAAACTACGATTTCGCCAGTGGGCGCCACAAATCTCAACGAAATTGATCAATTTGTTTGGACGCTAATGGTTCGTTGTCAACTTGATGACTTACACGACCAGAGATAATGCAACGATATGTTCACTACCTGTATATATATCACATATATACTAGTTACTACATGATATATACTACATATATACCACAAATACATACATGTCACATATGCACTAAATATACTACATACTACATATATACTAGTACTACATATATACTACATATATACTACATATATACTACATATACCACATATATACCACATGTTTAACGAACAGATTATATTCAATATATGTTTATTTTCTGTATTTCTATTAATTTTTTAATAAAATTGCACTGCGGGTAGCGGAAAACTCAATGGTAGAGACTTAAGAAAACAATCAAATGTCAGAAAACCCTACACAACAAATATATTTGTTAAAATACATTACACCCTTTAATTTGGCATATAGACGGACTTCATACGCCTAGCAGAAGCAAAGTTATTACAGTTTATGTGCGAGGAAGATATGCTAATTATCTCACAATTACTCTATTGCTTTAAATAGCAGGACTTTTGACCTGCCTAAAAGAGTAAATAAACAACACAAATTCTTAATGAGAAGTCCCAAAGTCCGATAGAAAACAGTCTGTCATATTTATGTGCACGATCTGTGATAAATAACTGACAATTAACAGGTAAAAATGCAAGAAACTGAATATGATTAACAAAAACATATGGCTTGCATCATGTTAATTTCAACAACACCACATGACAAACCAACTAGACGGCTGTAAAAAAAGTGAAATATCTCTAAAACATTACCACATAGAAACAAACCCCTTGGCAGACAAACAGATAACATGTTTACCAAACAGGTTATATTAAATTTATGTTTATTGTTCTGTATTTCTATTAATTTTGAATAAAATTGAAGTTTTGCACTACGCGTATCGACAAACTCAATGGTCATGCACAATCTTTATACAGAACAAGTGAAATATCTCTAAAACCACATCACATAGAAACAAACCGCTTGGCACACAACCATATGACATGTTTAACGAACAGATTATATTAAATTGATTGTTTATTTTTCTGTATTTCTATTAATTTTGAATACAATTGTAGTTTTGCACTGCGCGTATCGGTTGTATATGTATATATACATATATGTACTATTATACAACTATGTATATGTATTATACAATTAGAACCTAGTAGAAGTAGTCACATACAACTAACGCCCCCTCGTGGCGCCGAGCCTCCATCATGTCGCGTGGTCCCACCCTTCTGACACCTGACACACACCTGACACACACCTGACGTACCGAGTTGCCATCGGACACGTTTTACTAAACAAAACCCCACTACAATTCTCAATCCACTCCGCAACACAAAAACCCAAAGTCGGAAAATAATTGCTTAGTTGGTTTTGTTTGTTAACAATTTGAGCATATACTGAAGAAGATGAAACCTTTTCTGGAAACGGTTTCTGTAAAATTAATGACGATAAACATAATTTAAATCAGTTGTTGCTCGTTTAATATTGAACAAAATCGCAACCCACACGTCTCTAAGTCTAAATATAACAATATTTTTTTTAGTAATTTTAAAACCTACCAGAGTGACGCAGATAAATCCATTTGGTATGCCATCTGAAAATATATATATATATATATATATGGATATATATATATATATTTATATATATATATACGAATATTAATAAATAACATATATATAATAAGGAGTATAAAGGTTATACGAATATAGCCAGCGGGAAATATATATATTATTATTTATTATTTGTTTAAACTGTGGTGTTATCCAGGTATGTTTATTATTTGTGCTCCGTGTGGTGCGGGTGTGTGCTGCGGCACATGATGTGGTGGTCCCGCGTTGACCAATATAAGCAGCCGCTGGGCGTGTGACTCGCCACACTTGTCTCAACTTTTAATTTTACGGTACGGGGATACCCGAGTTATATTGATATATGAAGTTGCCAACCAATTACCTTCTTGTTGTCTCTCTTTATTTGTAGCCAGAACCTATATATGTATAATATATACATATATGATATATATGCTATATATTATATATATATGATATATATGATATATATAATATATATATTATACATAATATACATAATATACATAATATACATAATATACATAAAATACATAAAATACATAATATACATAATATACATAAAATACACAATATGTATAATATGTATAATATGTATAATATGTATAATATGTATAATATATATAATATATACATAATATACATAATATACATAATATACATAATATACACAATATAATAATATATATAATATATATAAAATATATTAATATATATATAATATATATATATAATATATTAATATATTAAATATATAATATATATAAATATAATATAATATATATAATATATATAAATATATATATATTTACAAATAATATATAAATATAGATAAATATTATAATATGTATTATATAATAATATATATATTATATATATATATATATATATATATATATGTCTGTACTGAATAGATCATCTACAGGTTCAACACTTTGTGCCGGTTTGAGCTGTTAAATCAGCGGGCGAGTTGTTAGTGAGACGCGTGCGCTGGTTCCGCGTCACCCGGCGTATTAATGTCACTGATCACAGCACATCACGCCGGACCAGCCCGCATCTGGGTCTGCAGATTGCCGCTTGTTGACCCCCAGGTGCCCCAGACCGGCACACGGCCACAGACACGGAGCCAAGCCTTTCTACTTCAACTTGCCTATCATATATGTATAAATATATATATATACATGTATGTGTAAATATATGTGTCTGTATGTGTATACGCACATAGATATACATGTATTTAGATGTGTGTGTATGTATACATATAATATATACATGTATATGTATATATATATATATATATGTGTCTGTATGTGTATACGCACATATATGTGTATTATAATGTATTATGATAATATAAAGGAAGGGAGCAATTCCAATATTGATATCATATTCATTGTACGATTATTTGCATGTATTCGGGATTCGCACACCCACCCCTTTATATGCGCGCGATTGGGCGCCAAATATTTGGTGCGGAAATGATTCAAACCACTGTCACTTCGCTCACATTTTTGCTTGGGGGAACACCGTGCGCATTAGCTGGCGACCTTTCTAGAATGCCGTACTGCGACTTGTGCGGATTGTCGCACAAGCACTGCTAGCAAATTCTGTACATGTACATAGATTATACATAAAAATATATATATATTCTCTGTAAACATGCCATACACAGTTTATCTGTAATCAGGCACATATTTAAAGATATTATCTGTATCTGCTTTGTCTGCCATCTGGGACCAGTGTACATGTTCCTCCGTGCTACTCTGCAGTGAAGATGCCAAGGCATTAAGTAGTGCTGCCCCCTAGTGTGAAGCTTGGCACATTCACACTGCATCGCCCCAGCTTTTGTTCCACAGTGCGGAACACATGCGATCGTTGAGCAGCGTTCTTTTTCTACAAATAACTCCAAAAATCGGAGGAATTTTAAGGAATTATTTAACAGGTTTGTTTATCATTATCTTTAGATTATTTTGTGAAAGTTTTATAATTTATTATGATGTATTAATGGAATTATTTGTGTTAATACGATTTGAATTACCCGGTACGGAATGTTGACGAAGGACCGCCATCTTGGTTTTTTCCGAGAAGACACTGTCACTATAGTGTCAATACGTACAGGTGCAAAATATTACCTTTATTCAAAATTAATAGATATCAAGAACCCTAACCTTATGAATTTAATATAATCTTTTTGGTAACGATTTTGTCTATATGTGTACCAAGCGATTTGTTTCTACGTGGTGTGGTTGTAGAGATATTTCACTTTTTCTGTATTTAATTAAGCACTAACCCTAACCCTAAATTTATAAGGTTGGTATACATGTATATATATAATTATATTTCTCATTCCAGATGCTTCTTCAACATTAACCCATCAGGAGGGACCAAAATAAACAGAAAACCTGGAAAGAAATGTCAACGTACTGGTACCCATTCTGCAGTGCTGGCTTTGGTTAATGCACATGGGGAATTTGAGTGGACACATGCTAGTCAATAGATCCATGTAGTTCATTACAAATAATTATGTTTGTTACTTCTTAAAGTTGCACTCAAAATATCTCAAAAGCTTACCATTTAGTTTGTTGGTTGCCCCTTTATACTCATATGATAAATTATATATCACATTTTTGCATGATTGTATGTGTTCTAGTAAAAAAAAAGTGTGATAGGTAAAATATTTTATTAATGTTCTTTTAAAAGGTTTAGGGTAATATTGTAACATGACATTTTTGCATGATTGTATGTGTTCTAGTCGAAAAAAGTGTGCTAATTTGTTATTAATTTTGTGACTGAACATTTCTGTCCACTTGACTTTGTAAGTAACCATTCCTCTAGACCAGGCGGGATGGCCAAATGAGTTAGAGCGCCTGTCTCCCATGCTGGTAGATTGTGGGGTCGTGGGTTCGAACCCTGGTCGAGTCAGACCAATGACTTAAAAATTGATACTTGTCACTTCCTAGCCAGGCGCTCGGCATTATTACGACAGGGCAAGGACTGGTGTGCTCAGTGTCAGGATAATGTGACTGAGTGGGATACTAGGTCATGGTGCCGGTGGCCTTGTTTCCCAGTGGGACAGCACTATAAAGTTGCCATGAGTGCGCACTGTCACAAGTCTGTACCCATCCTGATATGACCTTAGGTGTTGCTAGGATGTAAAACAGCAACAAACAAACCATTCCTTTATGATGTGTTTGAATGGTTTAAAATTGTTAATATGCTAGGTAAAATAATATGTTAGTAATTATATATATATATGTAATTTTCTTTGGGTAAAGTGTTTATTCATCTGAATATGACATTTGTCAGCGCTGGAGCACTGGTCTTCTGGCCATCTTTCAATTGGAATTGACAGTCTATATAATCTAAGTTTGATCAGTGCTGTATTAGTTACAGCACCGATCCTGTAGAATTAAGGGAGTGGCTCCTGCTGTATAATAATGTACAGCACCAGTCACTGTGACTCAAGCAAATGGCAATGCCAGCGTCGCATTAAACTTATAATTACTGGGCCTAAGTGTAGCAGCCTGCCATGATCTCTCAGTCAAGGAGCCACATATACATGTATGCATTGATAGAGTGATTGCATCACCTAGATAGCATAATGGTTAAGATGCTAGCCATGGAATGGCAAGAAATGTGGCTTCGTCATAAGTCTGTACCTGTCTGATATGACCTCAGGTGTTGCTAGGATGTAAAACAGCAACAAACAAACCATTCCTTTAAGATGTGTTTGAATGGTTTAAAATTGTTAATATGCTAGGTCAATAATATGTTAGTAATATTCTTTTAACAGATATTTGACAAGTTTTAAATTTGATTGATTTGTTAAATGCAATGCATTACTGTACATAATTATTATAATATTGTAATGTGATATATTTTTGCAGGATTGTATGTGTGTGTTCTAGTCGAGATTCATAATAAATCAATTGTTTATTAAATTTATTGTTGGTGTTATATATGTAGAATTACAGAAAATATTTCCAGATTCACATGCAGTGTCTGTATATTTACATAACATGTTTGTAAATTTAAAGATATTCTCTGAAAACATTAACAGACATGTCTGTATATTTATGTAAAATGGCTGTAAATTAACAGATATTCTCTGATAATGTTTACAGAATTATCTGTAAATTTAAAGATATTCTCTGAAAACATTTACAGACATGTCTGTATATTTACCTAAAATGTTTGTAAATTTAAAGATATTCTCTGTAAACATTTACAGACATGTCTGTATATTTACGTAAAATGGCCGTAAATTAACAGATATTCTCTGATAACGTTTACAGAATTATCTGTAAAATCACAGAAACTTTCTGTAAAGTTACAGAACATTTCTGAAAAATTTACAGATATAATCTGTAAATTTACAGATATTATGTGGTAACTCTGTTGCCACATAATATCTGTAAATTTACAGAATTTTTTTAAATAGTGAGGCTGATAAGTGCAAGAAAATGAAAGGAAAGAAGAAAGGAAAGAAAATACCGCCTACAAAGTTAACAAGGCGCACGGCAGCAATAGAGGAAGATTTGTCGAGGAGTGTCTCTCGAGAAAGTTCACCAGAGTTGGTGGAAAAAGTGCAAGCACTCAGTTTGGATGACCAAGAGGCAGCACTACTCAAGGAAATTGCGGACATGGCCAAAGAACAATGCATAGCGGAGTTGCAGGAGAAGCGAGATGCCATGAAGAGAGACAGGAAGGGCGTCTATTCAGCATGACGCCATTGGAGGAAGAAGGACGACCAAGAGAACCAGCCGGTGCAATGGCAGCGCTGGCAGCAGGAGCCATTGGTGGACACTTCAAGTATGGAGTGGCAAGGGGATGACAGAGGTCAAGAACAAGACGACGGAGACAAACTCCATCGGATTCGCACAGCAGGAGCACCAGCAGTACAAGAAGACAGCGAAGTAAGTGGAGTCTCAGATGGTACGCGGTGTTAGGAAAGGAGCTGAAGAAATTTAATTGCTATGAGTTAATTACCGCTTCCATTCATTGGTGCCTTGACATTGAATGCTTAACTCTAAAGGACTTCCGTGCTTTCCTAGAACACTTATGCTTCATGGCTTCAAGAGCCAGACAGAATGACTTTAATGACTCCACTCATATAGAATATGACAAAGACATTAGAAAATTGGCAGAAGTAGAGGGTTTTGCAGCTGTTAGTAGCCGCAACACAGGTGTGGGGATGTTCCACTATGGTATGCACAACATGCGGCTAAGAAAGTCAACCGGCACGGTGCGCAAGTCAAATGCGTACACGAAGGACGGGAAAGTGGGGTGCTATAGGTGGAACAAAGAGGCAGGCTGCAGCAGAACGGACGACGCATGTAACTTTGGGCACTGGTGCGCAAAATGTGGCAGCAAAGGGCACAAAAAATATAATTGTGCTAAAGACTGAACTGCCAAACACAAGACAAGAAAGGAAGCCAGCCGGCATCTCAAATATCATCTGAAACTTGTTGCAATGGAATGTGGTGTTAGTAATTACAAACAACAGATACGAGAGACCGTTGATAATGCGTATGTGCACATTTCAAGTGAGGGACGACAAAAATTTGCTTCCTCTCGTGTTGATAAATTTCCTTCCGCGGCCCAGTTTCAGCGGAATGATATAACATGTAATGTTACAGGTGTACCTAATGACCCTAATTGTGTGAATAACTCATGTAGTGCCAGTGCTAAACTGGCGAGTATGCCGTTAGGTGGCGGCCGTTGTGCGAATAGCAATCCAATTAGTGTTACATGTGCTACTAACCTCGAAGAGTTACCAAATTCCAATGGAATAGTTTCTGTATGGGGAGCCGAATGTGTAATTAATGACTTGAACGATAAAAGTTTACGGCAGCATTTAAATAGTACAGACAACATTGCATGTGCTAATACGCTTCAAACAATTCAAAATAAAGCCGAAGATAACAACACGTTAGTGTCAGGCGATAAAATAAATGTTGAATATAGCGTAAAAAGCCAGGTCGATGGAATACTAAATAATTGGAGAAATAAAAATGATGCAAGTAGGGAGGACATGCTCTATGTAGAAACAGTTAGGGGTGATTCTGCTATAATACTAGCCATGCCCGAACTCTAGGGCAGCCAGGCATGTGCAAGTAAACAAGTATCTTTCTTTGTAGAAGAATTTTCAGATACGCATTCTCCTTTACCTTGTGATTCTATGCAAGTAGCACTGTATGCAACTTGGTTGTCTAGGACATTTAAATACTCCTCAGTCATTAATTACTTGAGTGGTCTTAATTATTTTCTAAAATGTCAAGGCGCAACGCCTATAGATTATAACGATTTTATAGTTAGTTCCACCATTCGAGGAATACGTAGAACTTTAGGCGACACGCCACCGCAGGCGTTGCCATTACTGCCACCTATGTTGAAGCAGATATTTTCCTTTCTATCGGACAGCCCGGTGCAGCTTTAGAGGACTTTTACGGTAATCGAATGTAACCTTTTCTTATGCTATGCTCCTGTGTGAAGACATAAAATTCTACACATGGGGGATGCTGCTAAGAGTTTGTAAAACTAAGACGATACAATTTAGAGAAAGGTCGTTACATATTCCTATCTATCAATGTGCGGTGCTTCCTTGGAAGAGATCAAGACAAGAGGTGATTGTACAAGTAACGTGGTATTTGAATACCTTAAGACACCTTTATCCATTCGTATTATAAATGATATGCGCGTGGCAGCAAAGCTAGCGCTGACTAATTAAGAGAGTTGGGTTGGGGGACCCGGATTCGGGTCTTTGGCATATTAGTCCCAGCCAGAGAACTAATAAAGAACTCAGCCCAACTCTGCTTTGTCTAACCTTATTGCCTAGTGGTGTATGTGTATTATAAATTATAATGTATTATAATAATATAAAGGAACAGAGCAATTCCAATATTGATATCATATTCATTGTACGATTATTTGCGTGTATTCGGGATTCACGCACCCACCCCTTTATATGCGCGCGATTGGGGCACCAAATGTTTGGTGCAGAAATGATTCAAACCACTGTCACTTCGCTCGCATTTTTCTTTTTGGTAGGGCATATTAGTCCCAGCCAGAGAACTAATAAAGAACTCAGCCCAACTCTACTTTGTCTAACCTTATTGCCTAGTGGTTTATATATATGTATATATATATCTGTGTGTGTATGTATGCATACACACATATACACATGCATATCTTATGTGTATGTATTTTATATATACGCACATATATACATGTATATATATGTGTGTATGTATATATATACGCACATATATACATGTAGCAGACATATATATCTGTTTGTTATGTGGTATATATATATACATTTCATAAGGCATGTACATAAGTTATGATATATATACATATATATTATAAGTGATATACATGCATTAAGATATCCATTATATATATATATATATCATAAGGCATGTATCGTGGAGATAGAAGCCAAAGGACATGTGCAATGAGTATTGGCCAAGGTTGCTATGCTTTCTGGGGGCAAATGGCATTTACTTGTACTTGACAGCACAAACACTGTAGTAGCAGTAGCAGGTACTACCATGAACAATGTGTTGTCAGGAGCACTTAATGCACTACCTATATATATATTAATTCATGTTATTGATTAAATATCCATGAACACATATGCATATATATATATTATATGTATATGTATTCATATATGTGTGTATTATTTACAGATATACGTCCTGCATAAGAATAAATATATATACATATGCATGTAGACATATGTGTGCTATCATATTTGATTATTGGCTGTGCTCAGAGAGAAGTGTCTGCGTGAGTGCGTGTGTGTCAGAGGGGTGGGTGCTGTCTATTCACAATAGCACCGTCAACATCATACCATACATTTAGCGTCGTCATTATCTTTTAGGTCGTAACTCTCAGCACCCCATAACTTTCCAACAGCCTTCCTCTGTCTGTGACCAGGCGCTGAACCCACCTCCCATGCACCCCTCCCCCCATGCACCATCTCTCCCCCCTCCCTATATACACCCACCCCACCCCTACAGACACCCTCCCCCCGCCCTCCCAAAAGAAGCACTCCCTGAGCACACTCTCACAATCTTCGTGGCCCAACCCTCTCCACTTCCCTCTGTCCTTCCACATTACCCCCCCCCCCCCCCTCTCCATCATCTCACAATCTTCCGGGCCTAACTCTCTCCCCTCCGCCCCCCACGCCCCCCCCTCCCCTCTCCCATTCCACATTCTCCTCCCCTTAAACCCCATCCCACATCCCTTCCCTCTAACCCCCCCCCCGCTCCACCTCTCTTCCCCCCACCCTCTATCTGACATTCCCGCTGCCTCTTCTTCATGTCGTCCTGGTATGACCGGAGATGTTGCTAGGACACAAAACCCCAACAACCAACCAATCTTCCTCATGCCATCACCCCGTTCCCATCCCTGTGCCTTTCACCCTTCTCCGCCCATACCTTGTACGCTGTCCTTCACCATACCCATATCCATACCCATACCCATACCCATACCCATACCCATACCCATACCCATACCCATACCCATATCTATACCATACCCATACCCATACCCATACCCATACCCATACCCATACCCATATCCGTACCCTCCCTCCAGTGCATCCCCTCCTCTTTCCCCTGTCTTCTCATTGCATTGCCCACCACCCTACCCTTCCTTCGCCCCCTACACATGCTCTGTCCCTCACCCTCTTCTCCCCATTCCTCTGTCAGATACATGATGGTGCTTTCCCTACTCGTGCGGCCACTACTCCCTCTACTCCCCTTCCCTCCTCCCCATCTCCTCCACCCATTCTTTCCCCCTCCCCCTCCTCTGTTCCCTCACCCTTATGCACCCCCCCCCCCCCCCCCCAACCCCGAACGGTGCCGACCGAGGGGGCAGTCTGTGGCGACCAAAGAGGGCCCGAGTCAGGCGCTTACCTCCGCTAATACACCCTGGACGTGGTCACGTGACGTGGCGAGCGGGGGCCGGTCTTGCCGCATTATGGCCGCCCAACATTCACCCCGAGGCAGTGGGTAACACGACAAGCAAATCTTCCAATTTGCGAAGCCATTACTGGGCCACGTTGGCGGCCGAGAGGACTGTCACGTCAGAGATGATGCCAGGGGTTGGGCACTGACGCCAAGCGCTTGTCACACACGTGTGTGTGGTAAGGGCCCTAAAGGCGGTGTTTGTACTAGTTACATATAGGTGTATCGGGGTATTATATATAGGCTATGTATATATATATATATATATACTATATATGTACTATATATAGTACGCCCATATGTAACCACACAGATCGTGTATATATATATATATATATATATATATATATATATATATCCAGAGTGTATGTAGTGGTGCTATAGATGACCCGGATAGAGCCACATTGCCTATCTTAATCGTATCTACCCATATCTTGGCCTTGTATCTTAATGCGCAGGATGTGATATTTGTGCGTTCATAGCTCTATCTCTTTCCAAATATATATACAAATATATTCATGTTTCTATAGAGCAGTTATTTATTGATAAAGAATATAATGAGGAATTTGCCCTGCGATTTGGTTGTGCAAGTATAAACTCAATCTATTCGTGCGATATGAGCCAGTGTCTAATTATCTTCGAAAACATGTCAGTAATATATATACATACATACTAGTACCCTGTGCCAGAGGTCCCGTAAACTTAACTGAACCCAGTAGTGCGTTGTTGTTGTCTTTCCACTAGTTACTATTTATACATATATATATATATGTATATATATATATATATCTAAATGGGGCGGTCTTTTGCTTTATATATATATATATACATATATATATATATATATACATATATGTATATCTATCTCTCTCTCTCTCTCTCTATATATATATATATATATACATACTAGTGCATTTACACACACACTCAAATATATATATTTATTTATTGCAAACAAGAATTACATCGCACCATGAGTAGCATTGCCCACTGCTTGAAGAATTAAAGTGGTGGGTAAATGTCCATATATTCGCTGATAGTTCACAAGTACAGTCAAAACCAAAACAACTACACAATGGATCAGCGTGAGCAGGCCTTTATATCGATAGAGTGAGGGACTCCAGCTGATTGAGACCCGGCTGAATAATAATGGCACATTTTTTTATATTCCAACAAACGAATCAAAATCCGATCTGATTAATTCAATAATGAATGGAGTCGAAAAATCGACTACGTTATTTTGACATGGAAATTCCGCTTAGAGATTTTGGGACTATATTTTCCTATGACGTAAGACGATTTATTACATCGTGAAATATTGAATTGAGAGAAGTTGACAATCTTCTCATGTACAACAACATCATCTCGGTTCGGTTGAGTGGTTAACCCCGCCCACATTCAACTGTATGGTCATTGGACCATCCCACAATCTTGACACCAGCCCCCTCAGCATGCCCTGCTCGAAGTGGTTTATCTACACCTCTCACTGCTTCCAGACGGGATATCTTGCTTTCTTCCATTCACAATCACTCCACAGGTCGGGTTCAAGGATGAGCTACTTCCCAGGCCCAACTAACTCACCCAAAGAATACACTGACACTGACACCGGTCAACATCCGGGGGGGGGGGGGGGGGAGGCGGGCGAGATGGCGCCACCGGTAAAGTGTTGTAACTTTTTTCTTCTTTTTTTTTCTTGAAGATTTATACTGCCTATTATGGATAAGTTTGAATAGACTTGTTTTCACCATTAGGTAGTTTGTCGATAGAAAGCCTGAGCCTACAGTTTTACCAACCCAAGGGATTTTTAACCTCCCGCACCACACAGACATGGTATGAGAGCAACCGGCCTTTGATGATGCTGTAAGTTATACACAGCGGTGGAAATCCGAATTGGCAGAGATGGAGGCACGGGGAATCGAACCACTGAGGCATGGGGAATCGAACCACTGACCTTCAGATTAGGAGTCCGACCTAGAAAAATGTCAGACACTCTAACCACTCCGCCACAGAGAACAGCACTTATGGAGGATAACAATAAAAATAATAAGTAATATTCCCTTGCGTATCTTTATACTCGCATAATTGTTATACATCACATATGTGAATATGTAATTGCATATATATATATTTATATACACACATATATATATATATATATATATATATATACATATATATATATGCATTACATACAAAAAATTAGTATAAATAACATTAATATCTACCCAAATTGTATTGTGACTATTATAATACAGTAAAACCTCTAAATCGACCGGCCTTGGGACCGACTTTAAGTGGTCGGATTAGGGAGGTGGTCGATTTAGGGAGTTAGAATACGGTTAAAATGGTATTGCTGGGACCCAAATGAAGCGATCGATATAGGGGAGTGGTCAATCGGTGGAGGTGGTCGGTTAGAGAGGTTTTACTCTATATATATTACCCTATGTGTTGCTAAAGTTGTATAGTTCGATGCTTTTGAGTTTCTACTGTTTTTGTAAAGATAAATATATTAGGTTGATTGTTATCGCCAACCTTGCCTTATCTTGAAGTAATTTTTATTATAAATGGCTAATTTTGAAGAGAAAACATGCTACATTAATTTTGGCATCCAACTTTCCAAGTCAACATTTTGTCACCATAATTGTCAGTAGAAACAGGTTCTATCAAATTGACTTAGTATAGGCTTACTTTAAGAAGTTACTTAGATCTGTGCAGACCGGTAAAGTCTGATGAAATCATCAAATCTTCGAATCCAGGAGGATCGCCTAGATTTTATCATCAACGTCCAACGTAAACACTGAGCATGTGTTGCCGCATAGAAGAGCATGCTCACGATTTACTTTTTTTTTTTTAAACACACCTGTTCCTGTTGAATGAAGCCTATTGTGTTACTCCTAGGAGTCCTACTAGTAGTAGTAGTTTGATGTGTTCGCCAAAATTAACTGCATGTTTTCACACCTCTTACCCATTAATAACAAACATTACGCCAAACTAAATTAACCTAGATCCACCCTGGCATCGCAGTCTAATCAATATAGATCTATAGCAGAAGCTGAAAATCATCCGCCAATGCAACTTTTAATAAAAAAAATCTGGCTACCGCATTTGAACCTGTATGTGTTAGATGAATAGATGTATCCCTTCAATCCTAACAGGGAAAAGTACTCACACTCTAGAAACACCGACGGTAGTATGCTTAGAACTACGAGTCACATTCAATCATGATAATTGTGAGGCGCCGCTGTTATCAGAATGTACGTAACTCTGCGACACACATTGCGGTTAGCTGGTGTCCCGGGGGGTGAGGATGTGAAGGCAGGTGGCGCTGCAAGCCGATTGTTGGCCACCTTTACACGAAGCAGCTTAGATCAACGGACCGAATCCCTGCGTCGACATTGATTAATAAGTGGCTGCAAATTGTCTGAATACCCGCGATGATGTAGGCGACAGGGCCCGGCGCTCCCGGAGCTCTGGACTCCGCCGGGCGGGCCCCGCCCTCGAGCGCCGCCGGCCTGCACGCCGCCGCCGCCGCCGGCCCGCCAGCCCGTCGGCCCGTCGGCCCGTCGATACGCGGCCCGCCGCCAGCCGCACCCGGACGTCAGCCGCCCGGTGTCGGTCGGTGTAGGCCGTACATCATCGCCCGTCCCGCCCACACGGCCCCGCCCCCGCCCCGCCCCTCGCCGGGAGGGGGTACATTGCCCGGAGTGGACTCTCTTTAGTTCAAGGGGACAACCGGCATGTTTCAATAATTAATTGCATACGTGTGATATATAGGGTGTAGATCTATATATATACACTAACTATATGTATAGTTAGTTGTATTATACATGTATGTATTATATATATATATATATATATGTATATATATATAATCCTTCGGTGCGAATGACGGTGGAGGCGAGGTGGGCCGAGATGGCGCTAGTGGTAGGCCTACAGTGTGTTGTCTTATGAAGTATATGTATAACAATAAGCATTAATAATAAGTAATATTCCCTTCCGTATCTGTATACTCACATAATGCATTATACGTCACATATATATATATATAATACACACATTATGTGATCAATGTGTATATACACGTTCTATATAATATGTGTATATATGGGCCAGGATCACGAAAAGAGGCCAATTGGGGAAAGTTGTCGGCGTCGAGCATGGATGTCGGCGTCAATCGGTATAATTATAATTTAGCATTGACAGAAGTGTAGGAAAGTGTATGAATTTATCCTGAATGTAAAGGTCGAGAAAATACAACAACCTTATTTGTTTCTAGGATAATTTAATATAAAACAAAGAAATGCATGAGACTTGAAGAATTGCGACGCCAACATCTGTTAAAGTTGTCAGCGTCGATCATTGGATGTCGGCGTCGATCGGCATAATTATAGTTTAGCATTGACAGAGGTGTCGGAAAGTCCTTAAATTTATCCTGAATGTAAAGGTCGAGAAAATACAACAACCTTATTTGTTTCTAGGATAATTTAATATGAAACAAAGAAATGCACTACACTTTTAAGAATTGCCTTGCCGACATCTTCAATTGACCACCGATTGGCCCATTTTCGTGAGGCTGACTCATATACACAAATTTTATCCATGATATATACATACACACATTTGATATATAATGTGGTCGTACACACATTTTATATTAAATGTGTGCATATGTATCAGTATGTATATGTATGTATATGTATGTATATGTATGTATATGTATGTATATGTATGTATATGTATGCATATGTATGTATATGTATGTATATGTATGTGTAACTTAAGTATGTATATGTATGTATGCATAATTATAAGTATGTATAAGTATGTATAAATATGCATATGTATGCATAAGTATGTACGAGTATATATAAGTATGTATAATCATGTATAATCATGTATAATTATGTATAAATATGTATAAGTGTGTATACATAAGTATACATATTATAAGTATGCATACATATGCATAAGTATGCATACGTATGCATGAGCATTATAAGTATGTATTAGTATGCTTAAGTATATATACATGTGTATAAATATGCATAAATATGCATAAATGTGTATAAATATGAATAAATATGCATAAATATGTATAAATATGTTTAAATAATATACATACAAATTACAATATATAGCAAATATATCAATAATTTTTTTTAATGTACTTTTTAATATATAGGCGCAAGTAACTGGCTAAATCTCCACCCGCGTCTTCCCAGGACATATAATTAAACACTGTACTTGTGATCACCTGTCCATTAACCCCCACCACCACCACCACCACCACCACCACTCTGCCGTCCATCTCCCACCCTCCACACCTCCTCCTCACCCTCCCCCCCCCCCCCCCCCCCCACACACACACCATTTGAAGCCCTAGCGAACAGACACCGGTATTCCCTATCGTCATCAGCGCTCGCACCAAACACCAAAACGCCTCTTAATTCCGGCTAATGGCTACCGGCCTGCTAATTTAGCGCTGAAGGTGGCGCTGACTCGCCCTAGAAGCGCCCCCTACACCCTCACACACACACCAAAGGCCGGGTCCCCCCTAATGGCGGCCGGGGTGAGACAGAGGCAGGCTGAGATCACAGGGGTCCGGGCACCGACAGGGCCCGGGCGGCGAGGACGGTTTGAGCCAACTGCATTCAGTAGAGAAGTGGCTTAATTCAAGCCACAAAAGATCTCAATTTCCGCTCTCAGACCGAGGCTGTGGATAAATCAAAGCCGCCTGTGTGTGTGTGTGTGGGTGGTGTGGGGCGCACACGGATTCGAACAGCGAATAACCAGGGCCGTTGCCGAGTTTTCTGTGTTGACATTGGATATTAATTCTAGGGATTTGTGTGGGGTGGTGTAGGTGTGTGGGGAGTGTAGGTGTGTGTGGGGGGATGGTACATTTACGATGGTGTAGGTGCGTGTTTGGGGTGTAGGTGTGTGGGTGAGGGTGGGAGGTGGGGTCACTTACGTTGAATGCTCTTCGGCAGTTGATTTCATTCATTTTGATTACTTTCATGTTGATTTCATTCATGTTAGTTTCATTCATTTTGATTGTATTCATGTTGCTTTCATCCATGTTGATTTCCATTCATATTTACATTAGGTATGAATCATATAGGGAATATTTGTAAAAATAAATGCACTGTAAATATTGCCGCTCTTACATAATACAATACAATTTCGCAATTCGATGAAACCATAGCATTTGCCAAAATGGATGAAATAAGATCACTTGCACATATTTGATCCACCATACTGGTGCTCTATTAAGAAGCAATTGCTGCATGGGTAGGAACATTAGGTCAATTTAATTTAAAACATACCTGTCCCACTGCTGCACCTGATAACAAGATTATGATACATAGCATTCCAGTGTGCACATCCACATTCATTTGAGCATGTTCTCACGTTATATATATATATATATATGTATATATCATCATGCTGTCGGTCGCGATGCGACAAAGACTGCTTTCATTACTTGACTGCCGCTCTCCATTTAGCTCTCTGCTGTGAGAGTGATGTCCATGAGTCGGTCTTAATGTCTCTCAGCTTCAGGTTTCTCTTGATGGTATCCTGTAACCAGAAGACAGTTGAGAATAGAGGATCTGCTTCGGTAGCCTGTCTGATGACATCCTCATGAGGTGTCCAGTCCACGGGAGATTCTTTTTGATCAGAAGATCTTCCATAGAGGGCAGCCCCATCCGTTCGAGTATTTCCTTATTTGTCACTTTGTCCTTCCAGGTTAGCCTCATGATTGAACGCAGATGTCGCATCATGAAGGCATGCAGCTTTTTCACCTGTCGTCTGTACACTGTCCAGGCCTCGGCTCCGTATAGTAGGGTGGATAGCACGATTGCACGGTAGATCTTGCCTTTGACCCGCATGGACACATGGTGGTTGTTCCAGAGTCTCTGGTGTAGTCGGCCGAAAGATGCACTAGCCTTGGCCATCCTCCTCTGTATTTCAGCATCAATGCGTCCATCACTTGATATAGTGCTTCCGAGGTAGGTGAATTCCGGGTCAGAGTTCAGCTTGTTTCCGCCAACCATGATATCCTCTTCTCGGGTTCTTGTAGAGTTGGGTTGGTACAGCACCTCCATCTTCTTGATGTTAATCTTCAGGCTGAACTTTTTTTACGCATCGGAGAAAGCGTCCACTATTTTCTGGATCTCTTCAGCAGAGTGGGCAACCAGTGCACTGTCATCTGCGAATAGTAGCTCTCTCACCAGTATCTGAGTAGTCTTGGTCTTCGCTCTGAAGTGTGCGACATTGAATAGGTCAGCGCTCTGTCTGGACTGTATATAGATGCCATCCCCCATGTCTCGGAAAGCCTCGTCGAGCATTGCTGATAGGAAGATGGAGAAGAGCGTGGGGGTCAGTACACAATCTTGCTTGATCCCATTGGTAACCCCAACCGATTCCAAGACTTCCCCTCCAACACTAACGTTCGCCATCATTCCTGTATGTAGAGCCTCGATCATAGTTGTGAACTTCTCTGGGCATCCATACTTCCTCAGTAGCTGCCATAGCCCGGTCCTCCCGACTGTATCAAACACCTTAGTGAAATCGACAAGTACCATGTACAGTGGTCAGTCCTGCTCAATGCACTTTTCTTGTACCTGTTGGAGACAAAATATCATATCCATGGTGCTCCGGTGACCTCTGAAGCCACACTGTGACTCCGAAACTACATCAGGTGTTATGTGAATAGATAATCTGTTGAGGAGGATCCTGGAGAAGATCTTGCCTGCTATGGAAAGAAGAGAGATTCCTCTATAGTTCCCATGATCACCTTTCTTGTAGATGCTTACAATGCTGGCATCCTTCCATGCTTGCGGTACATAACTCTCCTCCCAGGCATTGGTGATTAGTTGGTGCAGTCTGTTGAACACATTGTCTCCTCCGTGCTTCCATACTTCAGCAGGAATTCAATCACCCCCAGTTGCTTTGCCATATTTCAGGCTGGCGATTGCTCTAGCCATCTCATTCATGGTTGGAATCTTATTGAGGCAAGTTTCGGTAATACGCTGCTGGATGCTATCCAGAGCTTCGTGATTTATGTCACCAGGGACATTGAGTAGCTTCTGGAAGTGTTCATATATATATATATATATATATATATATATATAGGGACTACGAGTAGCCAGAGGGGGAGTAATACTGCGGTAATATATATATATATATAAAATGAAATATGACCTTAGATGTTGCCAGAAAGTGAAACTCCAATAACTAACCAACAAACGACATATATATACATATACAGTAAAACCTCTCTAAATCGACCGACCATGGGACCGACTTTATGTCATCCATTTCAGGAGGTGGTCGGTTTAGGGAATTAGAATATAGTTACAATGGTATTGTTGGGACCCAAATAAAGCGATCGATATAGGGGAGTGGTCGGTCTGTGGAGGTGGTCGATTAGAGAGGTTTTACTGTTAACACATATGTGCATGCTATATACATACTTGATATGAGAAGGTTGAATGAATCTGATTCAATCTGGATTAACTGCTCCTTGCCTCATCCTAGTAATGGCGAATACTAGACTAGATAGCGACGCAAGTCTAAGTTTTGTTTTTAGTTATTAGTTTGACTCAGCCTGTGTGAGACCCATACTTTGGATTCGAACCCCACGACCTGCCGCATGGGAAATGGCCGCTGGACCCATCAGGCCATCCCGTCTGTTCATCGTGGGACGTGACGGGTGGGGGGTCAGTGTCTGCATAGTTGCATTAGAGTTCCGAAAAATGACCTATAATGCCATGCACATTCCTTAGAACTAGAAGCTGCCATCTACAGATACATGCTGCAGGTAGGCTCGCAGTGGTATGGTCGTATTTCCCGTTCATCAGGGCCCGTATTCATGAGCTTGGGTTAGGGCTCTAACCGTGGCTAGTGTTACCCCACCCGGCTAACGGTGGAAAATCCGCATTCATGAGCCGGTGCCAGCGCTAGCCGCGGAGCGTAACCTAGGCTACACTACCCCGTTTTCGAATCAGGGTTAACTGCAAGCCGCGCCGGTTAGTGTGCGTGTCTGGGTCTCAATCTATTAAATGCTATCATATTTAACAGAATTACATACGCAATAAGTGAAATTTTATCAATTTAACCCTAAATCCGAAGCGAAATTCACGCCGCCGCTACATCGGCGGAGATATTAATATTTTCGAATCGACGAATGTAAAGTAAACAAATCGCCGCCGCCGCAGCGACATCGATATCCATACTGTCCAACGTCAACTAAAAATGGCGGCCGCCGCCGCCGTCGAATCGGCGGGAATATATTAGGCCCAAATCTATTCAATGCTGTCATATTTAACAGAATTACATACGCAATAAGTGAAATCTTATCAATTTAACCCTAAATTCGAACCAATATTAACGCCGCCGCCGCGTTGGCGGCGTTATTCATATGGTCGACTGGAGGGAATTCCCAAATCTATAAATAAACTCACGGTTAGCTATCCGCGGCGGCTTGGACATTGGTGAATACGACTTGACCTAATTAACCGGCCCCGTCAAACCCCGAGATAGCTACCCCACGACTAGCGCGTAGCACCGGCTAAGCCTGGCACCAGCCCATGAATACGGGCCCAGGTCTGGCCCAAACCATCTTGCAGGGCTCAGTGAAAGGAGGACGAAGACAAAGGCGGACAAAGAAAGAGGTGGGAACGCAACTTCAGGGAATGGACAAGCTGGAGCTTGGCAAGTCCCAGAGGGCAGTGGAGAACAGGGGGACGGACATGCATGGCAGAAAACTGGTTGCAAAATCATTTGTGGTGCCCCACCAACCCTCGGATTAAGGAATTGATGATGACGATGATGAGGCCTCACCAAAAGAAGACACAACCAGAAATGTAAGAATCGCTCACTCTGCGAGGAAGACGAATGGAGATCGTGGCTTTAATATCAATAGAGCATGACGCTCTGCACAATCAGCACGAACATCAGCAGTCGGCAGCTATCGGTACCGCTTGTCGAAGGGCAATGAGGGATGGGGGAGTGAGGGGAGAGCTGGGGGGGGGGGGTGCTGAGAGGGGGTCCTATTTCTTTATCTGGTAACAGACCGCTCGTGCTATCTGTTATCAGCACAGTCACAATGAAGGTGTGTGTGGCTGTGTGTGTGGCTGTGTGTGTGGCTGTGTGTGTGGATGTGTGTGTGGCTGTGTGTGTGGCTGTGTGTAGGGTTGTGTGTGGCTGTATGCGGCTGTGTGTGTGTCGCTGTGTGTCGCTGTGTGTGGCTGTGTGTGCCTGTATGCCGCTGTGTGTGTGGCTGTGTGTGGGGTTGTGTGTGGCTGTATACTGCTGTATGCGGCTAGAGGTGTGGGTTAGAGGGTGTGTCCATGCCCCAACCCCACACCCCCACACACAACCTCCAACCCACACCCTCTAACCCACACTCTCTAACCCACACCTCTAACCCACACCCTCTAACCCTTACCCTCTAACACTCACCCTCTAACCCACAGCCTCCAACCCACATCCTCTAACCCACACCTCTAACCCACACCCTCTATCCCACACCCTCTAACCCATACACTCTAACCCATACTGTTCAACCCACACCCTCTAACCCACACCTCTAACCCACACCCTCTAACACTCACCCTCTAACCCACACCATCCAACCCACACCCTCTAACCCACACCCTATAACCCACACCTCTAACCCACACACTCTAACCCACACTCTTCAACCCACACCCTCTAACCCACATGCTCTAACCCATATCCTCTAACCCACATGCTCTAACACACACTCTCCAACCCAGGCACTCCAACCCAAATCCTCTAACCCACGCCATCACCCTCTAACCATCACCCTCCAAACCCTCACCCTCTAACCCTTACCCTCTATCCACACCCTCTAACCCTCACCCTCTAACCTTCACCATCTAACCATCTCACCCTCACCCTCTAACACATATTCTCTAACCCCACCCTCTAGCCCACACCCTCTAACCCACACCCTCTAACCCGCCAACCCTAACCACCCTCTAACCCTGACCCTCTAGTCCACACCTCCAACCCCACCCTCTAAACCAGACACCTCTAACCCCACCACCCTCTAACCACCACCCTCTAACACGCTCTTCAACCCACAACCCTCACCCTCCCACACCCTCTAACCACACTCGCCCCACACATTCTCCAACCCACACACTCCAACCCAAACCCTCTAACCCACACCCTCTAACCCCAACCTCACCCTCCCCTCTAACCCACACCCTCTCTCCCCATACACTCTAACCCTCACCCTCTAACCCTCACCTTCTAACCCACACCCTCTAACCCACACCCTCTAACCCACAACACCTCCTCAAACCCTCACCCTCCAAATGCTCACCCTGTAATCACACTCTCTAACCCCACCCTCTAACCCGCACCCTCTAACCCTCACCCTCTAACCCACACCCTCTAACCCACACTCTCTAACCCCACCCTCTAACCCTCACCCTCTAACCCACACCCTCCAACTGACACCATCTAACTCACACCCCCTAACCCACACCATCTAGCCCACACCCTCTAGCCCACACCCTCTAACCCACACCCTCTAACCGACATCCACCCATACCCCCAGAACCATCGCTACACCCGCCCATGCGTACATATATCCACACCCTGACACACACCTACACAGACCATGACACACCTACCCCCATCCCCACCCTCACCTACACCACACCGACCACCACCCATGCACACCTGCACACAACCAAAAGACCTCCCCCTCCCCCTCACCTATCTACCACAGGTGCTTTGTGTTGTGTGAACCCTCACCTCAACCTCCATCCTCAAACCCCCACCACTACCCCAAGACCTTATCTTTTCACCTTCGCCCCACCTGCCCTCCACCCCCCGACACTCACACCCACTGTCTACACTCCCCAATGTTTTCAGCAGCCAGTGTCCTAACACCATCTTTCCCGTCGAATAGATTCAATAGCCGATGCTGGGTTTAGCAACCACCCACCGCTACTACCATCACCACCACTACCAATAGTACCATTCGCCTACTACCAGTAGTAATACTACAGACATTAAAATTTGCACAGGCCGGTGGTTCTGAATCTGAGTTTCTGAAATTATTGAGAAAAATAAAGTAGGTTTGATTTTCATAAGCTACCTTACTTTAGTTTGAAGTAACTTCTATTATGAATGGTTAACTTTGGAGATATTTGAAGTGAAAACATGCCAAATTAATGTTGGTGTGTACATCGAAATTCTGACAGCATAGGCTTCAGCAGTTACATGTTATGTTATACCCCAGTCACACGAGGCCTGCGTTCGCTAACGATCGATTCGCGACGTCAAAACCTCCTCCTTGCACCCTCCTTACGCCCTGATTGAGTGCTGTCGCCGCGAGAACGCCACCCCCCCCGCGTTCATTTCGGGAATTTTGGACGCAAGGAGGTTGCTGCTGCTGCACGTGCAACCTCCTTACGCCCTGTTCCGGCGGCGCCATTTAAAATGATTGGTGCCCTGGCGCCACCCTGGCGCCGCCCTGGCGCCGCCCTGGTGCCACCCTGGCGCCGCCCTGGCGCCGCCCTGGAGCCGCCCTGGGTTGGTGCTAACACATGCGATGCTTGCAGTCACCATGTGGTCGGCGCCAACATGGCGCCGACATCGACATGGCGCCGACATGGCGCCGACATGGCGCCGACATGGCGCCGACATGGCGCCTACAAATCAGTGTATCGAATGGAACGCTGGGTGGTTGGGGTCCTTTTGGGCATAGGGAGGTTGGCGGTGAACGCTGGCTCTCGTGTGACTGGGGTATTAGATAAACTTGGTATTATTGCCTTCTATGCAACACCAAATGTTTAATAAGTGCACCTGAATCAACGTTGAATATATAAGGTCAAATCTAGGTAAGTGTTTTGGTTTCGAAAATGTGATGCTCTCACCTGACTGTAACATGAAGCCACATAATCCGATTTAAGCATTAACCTTTCATCCTACATATCCACCTGGTGTTCCTTTACTATGGTGATCTGCTAGGAAATGTACAACCCAGGCAAATGTCCAGAAAATAAGCACACGCGTGCCGTGAGGAGGTGGCGCCCCCTTAAAGATATTACTCCTACCCAAACCAAAATTCAACACATACACATCGCCCCACTTTGTCCTCCTCGTTCTCTCTCCTTCTCTCTCCTTCTCCGTCTTTCTCTCTTTCTCTCTCTTTTTTTCTCTTTCTTTTTCTCTCTTTCATTTTCTCTCTTTCATTTTTCTCTCTTTCTTTCTTTCTCTCTTTCGTTCTCTCTTTCTTTCTCTCACTTTCTCTCTGCCATTCTCCTTTTCTCTCTTGCTCGTTCTCTTTCTCTGTCTTCCTCATTCCCTTTCTGTCCCTTTCTGTCCCTTTCTTTTTCTTTGTTTTACTTTCTTTCTCTTTCTTTCTCTTTCTTTCTCTTTCTCTTGCTTTCTCTTTCTTTCTCTTTCTTTCTCTCTCTTTCTTTCTCTCTTTCCCTTTCTCTCTCTTTCTTTCTCTTTCTTTGTGTCTCTTTCTTTCTCTTTCTTTCTCTTTCTCTGTCTTTCTTTCTATCTCTTTCTTTCTCTCTCTTTCTCTCTCCTTCTCTCTCTTTCTCTCTCTTAGCAGATGAGGCGGGCCACTAAGGTCCAAACAGGTCTAGGATGACATTCTAGTTTCTACCTGACAAGTTGTTGTTGACATTCTTAATGTGATCACCCCACTATCCGCTATTAATACAATGCATATGGTGAGATTTTCCCCCCTAAATTGTACGTGATGTTGCTGACAATTAACATGGTTGTTTCACGCTCCGTGGTTAATAAAAGATCTAGGAAGAAATTCTACCTCACAAATTGCTGTTGATGTTGCTGACATATTTACCACTCAATCTGTGATTGAAGTTGTATAGTCCGATAAAGCATAACACTTTCTAAAGCAAAGCACTTATCAAGACTTGAACCTACATATGCAACTTAGATACTGGTTCACTTGGTAAGTATTTGTTGCTAAATAGAAAGGTGCCCTAAGTCAATTTAACAGAACACGTTACTGCTGAAGTGCATTGGCATGCACATCAACATTAATTGTGCATGTTTACACTTCAAATATCTCCAAAGTTAATCATTTTAAACAAAGCTACATCAAACTGAATTAAGGTGGACTGTAATGAACAATTTGATGTATTTATCTCAGAAAATGCCAGAAACTCAAGTCAAAACCATCGGATTATGCAGCTTTAATTTTTTTTAAATGTCTAGGATGAGATTCTATTTCGCAAAATGATGTTGCTGTTGTTGATCTATCTCACAAATTGATGTGGCTGTTGTTGTTTACATGTTTGGCCCACTATCTAGGACAGGATACTCCAACTCTGTTAGAGCATGCATAACAATCTTTTGTTGCACTACTCTTGAGTGAACACTACTATCCCCTCTTGATATGCCCCAGATGTCGCTAGGACGTGAAACCACAATCAACTCACCTTTTCTACTACTACTATTCAGCAGATAACCCCACCATCGCCTACTTTGTCCTAGTAGCTCTCGGTACGTCTTGCACGGTCCGATGATGTATTGTTGTCTGGATGACGTAGACACGCTTGTCACACGAGCCGCGATATCTTAATTAATAGCGCGTCATAATTATCGTTAATTGGGCGCTATGGCACGCCATTCTCGTCATTAAGAACAGGGCAAGAGCAAACTCTCTCTCAGTGCCGCCCTAGATTGCATCACAGATATAAACCCATATCCGTTATCAAAGAAGCCGTAATGCTGGTGTTTACGATGCAAATTAATCTCGCGCACGCGCAAAGGACGGCGACACACGATATGTGAACTGTGCCCGCCAACCATAAAGAAAAAGTCGAGAAAAAGTCGAGAAAAAGTCGAGCAAAATAAAGAAGCAAAGAGTGCTAATTGTTAGGACACGCATGCTCCCAACCTTGCTTCACACACACACTCATACACACACACACACACACACACACACACACACACGCGCGCACACATGTTCGGCTTCACAAACAGTTACACATTTATTCATTGTGCTACAAATAATAGACATTTTGTAGTTGGCTATGATGAACTATGGACCTCACACATACACACGTAATTATGCATACATGGGTATATATATACCAATAAAATACATACGTTATATAAATATATATACATACATGTGTGTATATATATATACATACGTGTGTACATATAAATAGTCTGGCGCTCGGCACTAATATAGTAATAGTAGGAATATCATAGGACAAGGACGGATTTGTTCAATATCTGGAAAATGTGATTGAGGAGGCTATCGGGTCCTGGTGCCACTGGTCTGGTCTGCCCCTGGGGAAGCACTATTAAGTCGCCATGAATATGCACTGTCACAAGTCGGTACCGGTTCTGATACCATGAATGTTCCTAAGACGCACGCCCAAACAAACAACAACACAAAACCCAAGTTAGAAGGAATACAAAAATAGGATGTGGGTTGACGGGGGGATATTGCAATATTTGGTAATACTAATAGCTCATCTGTAATGAAGATACGGTATGTAGGAGAGTGCATGTAAGCTATGGACACTTCCGTTATCTGTAAATAATATTATATATATATATGGTGTATTGTATATACATATATATATATATATATAATTAATATATTCAAGCCCAGGGCTTGAATGACAATGGGAGAGCCTGTAGTACAGGTGGAGGCCGAAGGTGGCGCCACCAGTAGCAGCAAGTAGATATAGGAGGTGAATACATCGAGGACAATGGTTAGTAGGTAATGAATAGAAGAAGAAGAATAATACTAATAATAATAATTCCCTTCCGCGCCTATATACTCGCATAATGCTTATATATCACATATATATATATATATATATATATATATATATATATATATATATATATATATATAGAAGCTGGGGACATCTTTACAATCTAGCAAATGATGAGTCGTTGGGGCGGCCCCGAATTTCTCCGGTCCAGTGGTCCAGCAGAGCACTCGTCAACAGCAGCAAGGGTTCAGGAGGAAGGGACGGGTAAAGGTGGGTTCAGCGGTTCCAGCAACAAGAACAAAGTGAGAAAACTGATAAGGTAAAGGGCCCCACCCAAGCAAACAATTCGCTTGATCAAGGGGAGAAGTAAGCCCGGGAGGAGAAAAAAAGGGTAGAGTATAGGAAAGAGAAATGAGGAGAGTTGAGTCAAAGGACTGTGTCTCTTTGCTCGCTGGTGACCAGCCGGTGAGCCAAAGCCACGGATAGAGTAAGAGTAGAAAGTGAAATGCTGGTGGGCTCCCCGTCCTGGAACTCTTTTCAGACATTATTAAGGAGGAGCAAGGCCGGCGGAGAGGTGATAGAGAGAGGTGTGGAAGAAGTGTGGTCTGGACAGCAAGTGCGCATATTATTAGTAATAAACTCGCTGTGAACCTTTAGTAAACCTACCCCTCCTCCTTCGCCACCAGCGCCTAACCAGATAAGGGCGTGTCTGGTCACGTGACGCTGTTACGCTGGTACCTGTCATTTATGGCGGGTGGCATTACGTTGTTGGGGGGGGGGGGGTGCTGGGGTTAATTAAGTATTAAATCTCGGTTTGGGAAAGGCGGGGCGGGGAGGCGTGGGGGGGGGGGGTGTGGAGGGGGGTATGGGTGTGGGGGGGGGTCATGACCCTTTCCATCAGATACAATCTGCTGCGCCGGTCGACGGGCCATCCCATCCATCATCACCGTTACCATGGATACGGGCGGACGCCCGGCCGTGTTTACAGAAAGGTGTCGGCGGAGGAGCGGTGCGCCCAGATATGATAAGGTGTTTAGCGGAAGCGCTGTTTTGATTATTAATCAGCGGGGAAGGTGAGCCGGGGACAGCTGGGGGGATTCCCTGGGGTTCCCTGGGGTTCTTCCCCTGGGGTTCCCTGGGGATGCTTATCTGGGGTGTCAGAGTGGATTGCCAGCGTAATTAGGTCAAGATGTTGTTGGTCAGCGTTATGGGTGATATGTAATCAGTTGTTGTGTGTTTCGTATTAAGATGTCTCAAGAACCCAAAGACCCAGCTATTTATTTCCCTGACGCGTAGTCCGGTGAATGTGGTCAACTTTTCACAAATCCAAGCACTTACCTGGATTCTGATCCTGCATGTATTGCAGTCTGTCGCTTTTGTGCTAGACTGCTAGGCTAAAAGGTCGGTCGGTTGGTTGTTGGAGTTTTACGTTCTGGCAACATCTTAGGTGATATCAGGAGAGACAGTGCAAAAAAGAAGAAAAATACGCGCCAAGAAAGCATAAATCCGGCATTTCTGTGTACAGGCCTAAATTAATTTAGCATGGCTTCATTTGGAATATCTACAAAGATAGTTCTTTAAAATATGAAGGAATTTCAAATTTAAATGAAATTAATTATAGCGATCAACCTAGGTTATTTATCTAAAAAAATATGGTATAAACTCAAAACCATCGACTTATGCAATTGCAAAGCCACATATGCTCGTGGCTATAGTATCAATCGTTAATCAATCTAATTTAATTTTAAGGCATTATTTTTTGTCCCCTGCATTGCCACTAAAAGCTAGAAGTAATATCTGAAGTTATGTTCCTCCATAAACACGTTATGTAGTGCATTATGTGAATATAACAAAAGTAACTTGTCCATAACTATAGCAGGCAAAGCCCTCTTCCTCGATTGTGATATACCCTGACGCCCTTATGATATATTAATTATTATTTGCTCTATAATCTGTTATCGAAATATAAACAAGGACACTACCACATGTCAGTTCCCTCTTCTATAGTATTAGTATATTTAGGGCCTACTATAGTACTAACCGATGCCTTGTTACCTACTATCTACTACTACTAGTACTACGGGGCTTAGTTACAGCTGCGGCCACAGCGGCGCCACCTGCGAGTTTGAGTGGCTCCTGGCCAGCTGCGTCTGGTCACTACCTCCTCCAGACCAGCGCTGACCGTCAGATTTGAAATTTGAAATAAGAAAGGAACTAACAGTAATACTGACAGTGACAGCCACCTACCTGACTGACAGTCATGTATTGACGCTAACAAAGCTGGAATGACACACACAAACTTAGCGATGCATTATACTCCTGTTAGTTAGATATATTACTAATGTGGTCGGCCAACCCATACGCAAACGATGTTTCAATGAACAAACTGTTTTTCTCCCATTTGACCGTTCTCCCGCGGACGCCTGATATGTCGGGACAGTATTTGTTTGCCCGGATACATAGCTGTCCGCTGAAGAGATGTCCTACTAATACTAGACGGGTATCACATGTACCCCTCTATAAATATAGTCATTGTATCATATATAATGTAATACAGTTACTGTCTATATTATAGAAGAGGTGTAATGACGTCACGAGACAACTTTCGGTGGCCATATTGGATTACATACAGAAGGCTTGCAACTGTCTACATTGTGATTATTTACCGATTTGTTGGTTTATTTGTCACTGTTTTGAGCAGTTTGGCCTCAGAAGTTGTTGTTAAAGTGCTGTAAGTAAACACATTGGATGTAAACTGCACAGAAGCGCTCAGAACACAAGAACTGCATCAGCATACATTCACAACATGGCTAGGCAAGGGTGCTTGTAATCCAAGATGGCTGATGACGTCATGTGCACTCCCTCTATAATAGAGGATAGCCGATGGTAAACGTCAATATATATGTCACATTTTTGTCGTTAACAATTAAAAAAACTTTCCTTTATATCATAGAGGTATCAATGAAACTGTATCACAATATATTATACTAATCACTATCATATCAGGTGATGCAGTTAATTCGGATGGTCAATAGATATTCGAATAAAATAACAAAAAAGCAACCGAAGCTACACACGAATGTGCAGGACATGAAAAACAAAGCGGGTGAAATATGGGGGTGGGGGGTGAGAAAGAAGTGTGAGCTGCTGGGCACTGAGGTAGGGTGGGTGGTAAAAAAAGAAGAGGGTGGTGGGAAGTAAAGGGGCAGGTGTGGCTATCTCCTGGGGGTGGAAGAGCCTTTGTGCCGCTTACTCCGTGAAGATCGTGACTGAATAATTGATGGTGATAGTTGTGGTCGTGATGATTAACGAATTAATTAGGATGCAACAGAAGAGGCATTATCCCAGACACGTGATTGGCTGGTGCTCGGTGAGTGTGTGGTCCCGCGTGGTGGTGTCGGAGCGGGGTAACGGTGTGCACCGGGCGGGATGGACTAAGCAGTCAGGCACCCGCCACCCGGGCGGTGGGAACGGCGTGGGATCAATCCTCGACGGAGTCTAACTAAACCCATACCAAATTGATGCGTGCTCGGGATTACTAGGATATGGTGACGACTCGCTGCCGAGGTGTCAATGTCAGGATAACCTTACTGAGTGCGACATCGCAGTCGTGGTGCCGGTGGTACTGGTAGTACCGTAAAGTGGCTCTGTGGGCGCAGTCTCATAAGTTGGTACCCATCCTGATATGACCTTATATGTTGGTAGGGTGTAAAACCCCAATACGTCAAGCCACGTCTAAGAGTGTGTGTTTGAGTCATAGTTTGATCTTGTCCAACCAGCAGATCTGGATATGGAAGTTGTGTCTTAATTTGTGTTACCCTAAAATCTGTATATATATATATATATATATATATATATACAATATATAATATATAATAAACTCACTTAGTATATGTATATATATATATATATATATATATATATATATATATATATATATATATA
>CM059191.1:52494827-52552833 GCA_030323885.1 Branchipolynoe longqiensis | reverse complement strand
GTAGGATGCCAGTCACTGGGTATTGCTCTGACTGCGGATACCCCCACGACAAACAGGATCGAGCCGATTGCGGTCGGAAAAGCATCGACACTCCGGCCGAACCTACCATGTCGACGCGCAGCGGAAAAGCTTCGGCAAAAAGTACGAAAACTTCAGCCGACCATTACGAGAATGTCGATATGGATTCGACCACCTCAGCGATGTCGACCCACTCGCTGGACGACCGAGAAAGAAACGCGCGGGAGGCGATCGACAGGATTAAGGCTGAAATGCGCGTCACCGACTTGGAGGACGAACTAGCCGAGTTGAAGGAAGAGCGTGACAGACGACGGAGTCGACGCGGGACAACGACAACAGAAGAAGGACGACGGGGAGGCGATCAAACCTCCCACGTGCATTCGACCTGGCACGACAAGACGAACACGGACGACCGTAGAGGTACGACTGACGCAGCCCTACCTCCTCCATCCTGGACTCAAGGGTGTGACCGAGAAGACGGTCACTCGTCCTACGGTCGATCTCGTCGACACTCACGAGGGTCAACTAGAAGGAGGAGGCGTTCGTCCAGATCGAGCAGCGGGAGCTCTTCGCGTCGTAGACGAAGTAAGTGGTCACTGTGGAAGTACGGGCAAGGGAAAGACGTTCGTAAGATGAACGCCCACGTACTGATAAAAGCATCTTGTAAATGGTGCTTGGACATCCCAGGCTTGACCGTATCGGACTATAGGGCGTTCATCGAGCACGTAAGCTTTGTGTCCACAAGATCGATGGACGACCACTATAAAGACATTGCGCACGTGGACCACGTCCTTGCAATACGCGAGCTCGGCGAGACCATCAGCTTTTCCGCGTTCTCAAAGGCGCACCAGGCTGAGAGCATAGAGCACTATGGCCCTCACAACATGAAGCAGAAGAAGGGCGGACCCTGGCAACCCAGTGTCGGGAAGCACTCTCCTGGCCGGGGGATACGTAGGTCGTGCTACGCCTGGATCGGCGACACGGGATGCACACGCTCGGGCTGTCGATTCTCACACACCTGCTCTGGGTGCGGATCTAAGTCACACACACGACAGAAGTGTAAAGAATGACTTAGGAAGCCGCGGGTTCTGAGAACCGATAATCGCCAGACTCCGGAGCGAAGCACGGCTGCGGATGACTCTGGTGCTGATATGCTCGGCGTCACTGATCGTGGCCCTTTGGGCGCTAACCTGGGCCACGCTGGGAAAGACTTGGGGACTATTTCCCCCGCTGTTAGTTACGCGAGTACGCCTGACCCCGCCGAGACTGACACTGTCGATCCTTGCCCCGATGACAATGTTCATTATACTGTTGTTAGTCCTTATATTACAGCCGGGGTCGATACAGTTAGTCTGGGGGGGACTAGGGAAAGCCGGATTCAGGATGAATCTCCGGGGCTGGATTGCGCTGGTTGAGTCCGGCAGGTTCCAGTCGCTATGACCGCTTGTTCGTCGAGCAAGTTGCGGGGGGCAGCCTCCTAGTTCACATTAGGGAACTTGCAGGGGGTACGCCGGTGACAATTAAGGTCACCAGAGAGTGTGTTCGGGGCTCTTGTGAGTGTACTCACAAGATTGCCGGTGTCGCCACTCAGCTCAGACCATGTAGAGTCTTCACTGAGTTATTTCTGCGTGGCGACACCGACCCCGACTGGGTATACATCATGACCGGAGTTACGTTCGGTTTCCGGGTCATCAATCCCGGTTGTTCTGCTACCTACGTCCCTACTAAGACTCGCAGGAAGTCAGCCTGGGAGGGTGGGATCATTGACAGGAAGTTCAGGGATGAGGAACGAGATGGTCTCATCTCCGCCGTCACTGCCCCCGCGTCCTGCACTCACGATGCATTCGTCGTCCCCAAGGACGATGGGGGTGGGCGCGTGGTCATCGATTGTAGTGTTCCTCCTGACGGTTCTGTCAATGGTTTCACGGACCAGGTATGCCTTAAGTTCTCTTACAAAGGTCTCGACGACGTGACAGACATGCTGGAACGGGGTGACGCTCTTGGTACTGTCGATATCAAGGATGCCTACAGGTCTGTCTCAATCCACCCCGAGGACCGCCACCTTCAGGGTCTCCGGTACAAGAGACCCGGTGACCAGGCTTTTTCTTACTTTCTGGACAACCGCCTCTGCATGGGCCTCTCTTCGAGCCCTTACATATTCTCGAAAATCTCTGACTTTATGGTGAGATGCTGTGTTCGGGAGGGAGTTGACCGGATAGTTAACTACCTGGACGACTTCTGTGTCGTGGGTGGAACTAGGCCCGAGGTCGAGAGGGCTCAGAGGAAGCTGATAGCGATCCTTAGACGGATCGGTTTCTTTGTGAGCTTCAAGAAAGTAAGTAAGGCCGACACCAAGGTCCGGTTCCTCGGGATCGACGTAGACTCCTTGAGCCTTGAGCTCAGTCTTCCCCAGGACAAACTGTCGAAGACAATAAGAGTTCTTCACAGTCTTCAGGGACGTAGGAAAGCATCTAAGAAGGAACTCGAGCAGGTGGGGGGGCTGCTGGCCCACTGCTCCAAGGTCATTAGGGGTGGGAGGACTTTCTCTAGGTGCATATACGACCTGATGGCCAGCCTGAAACAACCTCATCATAGAGCCCGACTAGGCAAGGGGATAAGGGAGGACTTGGACTGGTGGCTACGCTTTGCGAGGCGATTCAACGGCAAGGCTAGGATCCTCGGGAAGTTCGCTCCAGTAGTAGCAACCTACAGCGATGCTTCTAAGTGGGGATTCGGAGCCCTCCATGGTCACGACTGGGTGGTTGGCTCTTTTATCGACGGAGCCAACAAACCTCTCGTTTCCTATGCCGGCCACCACCACCTTCTCCCTCCACCTGACGTAGGCTCGTCCCACATCAACATTCAAGAAATGTGGGCGGTCTACGCAGCCTGCCTTCGTTGGGGGACAAGTTGGGCAAACAGCACGGTCATGATCGTGACCGACAGTGAGGTTGTTCGGGCAGCGCTGAACACGGGCAGGTCCAGATGTAAGGGGATCATGGTCTTCCTCCATAAACTATTCTGGCTGTCGGTCGAGAACAACTTCTCGTTCAGCTCGGTCTATATCCGCAGCAGCGTAAATGTGATCTGTGACTCCCTAAGTAGGCTAAATAATGCTGATAGCGCTGATAGGATCAGGGCTGTGGATGTCAACGGCTCACTCTGCTGTAGCCATGTGTTTGATGCCCCTCTTGTTTCTTGCAGTGATAGTGGCGCTGAAGGGCGAGCAGCAGGAATACCAGCGCCAGTCCTACGCGAAAAACTCGGCCATCACAAGGGGGGTGCAGATCCTGAAATATTTAGAATATGTTAACCTTTCACTCCTCCAGGGCACCAATCCCTTGTTCCGCGGCATATGCCTGTTACCAGGAGACCCTCAAGAGATTCGCCACCAGGGCTGGCTTTGACGTGTCCTCCCTCTCGTCTCACTCTTTGAGGAGGGGAGGCTGCACCTTCCGGTCCATGTGCGGACCTTAAGACTCCCCTCGGGGTTAGGATAGTGAATACTTGAGGGTGGCCGCGGCACTATGCTCGGAGGATGCGGGTGTTGGGTTGGGGGGAGACGCTTAGGCGTTCTCCTCTGGCCCTTTTTATTGTGCATGTCCTAGACGCTCAATAAAGTGTCCGACCCAACACTCGTCTCCTTCTCTACTTTATTACATAGCCTAACTTTATAGGATGTATAATGAATTATGCAGATATAAAACAGGCGGAGTTTCATTATTATTTATTTATTTCGTATACTTTGTTACTTATATTATTGTCCAATCGCTGACCTGCCCGGGATTTGCCCCGGCTAGCCGGGCCCGAGCGCCACCACCGGGCGATATCTGCCCCGGGCAGTCACTCTGCCTTTGGATTTCAAACTTTACCGGTATGCCCTTTTTATTGTGCATGTCCTAGACGCTCAATAAAGTGTCCGACCCAACACTCGTCTCCTTCTCTACTTTATTACATAGCCTAACTTTATATATATATATATATAAATATGTATATATCATCATGCTGTAGGTCGCGATGCGACAAAGACTGCTTTCATTACTTGACTGCCGCTCTCCATTTAGCTCTCTGCTGTGAGAGTGATGTCCATGAGTCGGTCTTAATGTCTCTCAGCTTCAGGTTTCTCTTGATCGTATCCTGTAACCAGAAGACAGTTGAGAATAGAGGATCTGCTTCGGTAGCCTGTCTGATGACATCCTCATGAGGTCTCCAGTCCACGGGAGATTCTTTTTGATCAGAAGATCTTCCATAGAGGGCAGCCCCGTCCGTTCGAGTATTTCCTTATTTGTCACTTTGTCCTTCCAGGTTAGCCTCATGATTGAACGCAGATGTCGCATCATGAAGGCATGCAGCTTTTTCACCTGTCGTCTGTACACTGTCCAGGCCTCGGCTCCGTATAGTAGGGTGAATAGCACGATTGCACGGTAGATCTTGCCTTTGACCCGCATGGACACATGGTGCTTGTTCCAGAGTCTCTGGTGTAGACGGCCGAAAGATGCACTAGCCTTGGCCATCCTCCTCTGTATTTCAGCATCAATGCGTCCATCACTTGATATAGTGCTTCCGAGGTAGGTGAATTCCGGGTCAGAGTTCAGCTTGTTTCACTCAACCATGATATCCTCTTCTCGGGTTCTTGTAGAGTTGGGTTGGTACAGAACCTCCATCTTCTTGATGTTAATCTTCAGGCTGAACTTTTTTGACGCATCGGAGAAAGCGTCCACTATTTTCTGGATCTCTTCAACAGAGTGATCAACCAGTGCACTGTCATCTGCGAATGGTAGCACTCTCACCAGTATCTGAGTAGTCTTGGTCTTCGCTCTGAAGTGTGCGACATTGAATAGGTCAGCGCTCTGTCTGGACTGTATATATATGCCATCCCCCATGTCTCGGAAAGCCTTGTTGAGCATTGCTGATAGGAAGATGGAGAAGAGCATGGGGGCAGTACACAACCTTGCTTGACCCCATTGGTAACCCCGACCGATTCCAAGACTTCCCCTCCAACACTAACGTTCGCCATCATTCCTGTATGTAGAGCCTCGATCATAGTTGTGAACTTCTCTGGGCATCCATACTTCCTCAGTAACTGCCATAGCCCGGTCCTCCCGACTGTATCAAACACCTTAGTGAAATCAACAAGTACCATGTACAGTGGTCAGTCCTGCTCAATGCACTTTTCTTGTAGCTGTTGGAGACAAAATATCATATCCACGGTGCTCCGGTTACCTCTGAAGCCACACTGTGACTCCGAAACTACATCAGGTGTTATGTGAATAGATAGTCTGTTGAGGAGGATCCTGGAGAAGATCTTGCCTGCTATGGAAAGAAGAGAGATTCCTCTATAGTTCCCACAGTCTGTTCGATCACCTTTCTTGTAGATGGTTACAATGCTGGCATCCTTCCATGCTTGGGGTACATAACCCTCCTACCAGGCATTGGTGATTAGTTGGTGCAGTCTGTTGAACAGATTGTCTCCTCCGTGCTTCCATACTTCAGCAGGAATTCAATCACCCCCAGGTGCTTTGCCATATTTCAGGCTGGCGATTGCTCTAGCTATCTCATTCATGGTTGGAATCTCATCGAGGCAAGTTTCGGTAATACGCTGCTGGATGCTATCCAGAGCTTCGTGATTTATGTCACCAGGGACATTGCGTAGCTTCTGGAAGTGTTCATATATATATATATACATATATATATATATATATATATATATATATATATAGGGACTACGAGTAGCCAGAGGGGGAGTAATACCGAGGTAAAATATATATATATATATATAATGAGATATGACCTTAGATGTTGCCAGAAAGTGAAACTCCAATAACTAACCAACAAACGACATATATATACATATACAGTAAAACCTCTCTAAATCGACCGACCATGGGACCGACTTTATGTCATCCATTTCAGGAGGTGGTCGGTTTAGGGAATTAGAATATAGTTACAATGGTATTGTTGGGACCCAAATAAAGCGATCGATATAGGGGAGTGGTCGGTCTGTGGAGGTGGTCGATTAGAGAGGTTTTACTGTTAACACATATGTGCATGCTATATATATAGTGTTATCCACATATAGGAGATGCGACAGTGGAAGGCGGTGAGTGCAACAACGAGATGGGGACTGATAATAACAATAACTGAGGGTCATAATAGATTGCTTAGCATAGGCGACCTCAGACATATATTTGTATTATATATATATATATATAATTATATATAATTATATATAATTATATATAATTATATATAATTATATATAATTATATATAATCATATATAATTATATATATATAATTATATATATAATTATATATACAATTATACATACTTGATATGAGAAGGTTGAATGAATCTGATTCAATCTGGATTAACTGCTCCTTGCCTCATCCTAGTAATGGCGAATACTAGACTAGATAGCGACGCAAGTCTAAGTTTTGTTTTGAGTTATTAGTTTGACTCAGCCTGTGTGAGACCCATACTTTGGATTCGAACCCCACGACCTGCCGCATGGGAAATGGCCGCTGGACCCATCAGGCCATCCCGTCTGTTCATCGTGGGACGTGACGGGTGGGGGGTCAGTGTCTGCATAGTTGCATTAGAGTTCCGAAAAATGACCTATAATGCCATGCACATTCCTTAGAACTAATAGAAGCTGCCATCTACAGATACATGCTGCAGGTAGGCTCGCAGTGGTATGGTCGTATTTCCCGTTCATCAGGGCCCGTATTCATGAGCTTGGGTTAGGGCTCTAACCGCGGCTAGTGGTACCCCACCCGGCTAATGGTGGAAAATCCGCATTCATGAGCCGGTGCCAGTGCTCGCCGCGGAGCGTAACCTAGGCTATGCTACCCCGTTTTCGAATCAGGGTTAACTACAAGCTGCGCCGGTTAGTGTGCGTGTCTGGGTCTCAATCTATTAAATGCTATCATATTTAACAGAATTACATACGCAATAAGTGAAATTTTATCAATTTAACCATAAATCCGAAGCGAAATTCACGCCGCCGCTACATCGGCGGAGATATTAATATTTTCGAATCGACGAATGTAAAGTAAACAAATCGCCGTCGCCGCAGCGACATCGATATCCATACTGTCCAACGTCAACTAAAAATGGCCGCCGCTGCCGCCGTCGAATCGGCGGGAATATATTAGGCCCAAATGTATTCAATGCTGTCATATTTAACAGAATTACATACGCAATAAGTGAAATCTTATCAATTTAACCCTAAATTCGAACCAATATTAACGCAGCGTTATTCATATGGTCGAGTGGAGGGAATTCCCAAATCTATAAATAAACTCATGGTTAGCTATCCGCGGCGGCTTGGACATTGGTGAATACGACTTGACCTAATTAATCGGCCCCGTCAAACCCCGAGATAGCTACCCCATGACTAGCGCGTAGCACCGGCTAAGCCTGGCACCAGCCCATGAATACGGGCCCAGGTCTGGCCAAAACCATCTTGAAGGCTCAGTGAAAGGAGGACGAAGACAAGGTGGACAAAGGAAGAGGTGGGAACGCAACTTCAGGGAATGGACAAGCTGGAGCTTGGCAAGTCCCAGAGAGCAGGGGAGAACAGGGGGACGGACATGCATGGCAGAAAACTGGTTGCAAAATCATTTGTGGTGCCCCACCAACCCTCGGATTAAGGAATTGATGATGACGATGATGAGGCCTCACCAAAAGAAGACACAACCAGAAATGTAAGAATCGCTCACTCTGCGAGGAAGACGAATGGAGATCGTGGCTTTAATATCAATAGAGCATGACGCTCTGCACAATCAGCACGAACATCAGCACGTACCGCTTGTCGAAGGGCAATGAGGGACGGGGGAGTGAGGGGAGAGCTGGGGGGGGGGGGGGTGCTGAGAGGGGGTCCTATTTCTTTATCTGGTAACAGACCGCTCGTGCTATCTGTTATCAGCACAGTCACAATGAAGGTGTGTGTGGCTGTGTGTGTGGCTGTGTGTGTGGCTGTGTGTGTGGCTGTGTGTGTGGCTGTGTGTAGGGTTGTGTGTGGCTGTATGCGACTGTGTGTGTGGCTGCGTGTGTGGCTGTGTGTGGCTGTGTGTGGCTGTGTGTGCCTGTATGCCGCTGTGTGTGTGGCTATGTGTGGGGTTGTGTGTGGCTGTATACTGCTGTATGCGGCTAGAGGTGTGGGTTAGAGGGTGTGTCCATGCCCCAACCCCACACCCCCACACACAACCTCCAACCCACACCCTCTAACCCACACTCTCTAACCCACACCTCTAACCCACACCCTCTATCCCTTACCCTCTAACACTCACCCTCTAACCCACAGCCTCCAACCCACATCCTCTAACCCATACCATCTAACCCACACCTCTAACGCACACCCTCTATCCCGCACCCTCTAACCCATACACTCTAACCCATACTCTTCAAGCCACACCCTCTAACCCACACACTCTAACCCATACCCTCTAACCCACACCCTCTAACCCACACCCTCTAACCCACAGACTCTAACCCACACTCTTCAACCCACACCCTCTAACCCACATGCTCTAACCCATATCCTCTAACCCACACCCTCTAACACACACTCTCCAACCCAGACACTCCAACCCAAATCCTCTAACCCACACCCTCTAACCCACCCCAGCACCCTCTAACCCATCTCCTCTAACCCTCACCCTCTAACCCTCGCCCTCCAAACCCTCACCCTCCAAACTCTCACCCTCTAACCCTCACCCTCTATCCACACCTGCTAACCCTCACCCTCTAACCCTCACCATCTAACCCTCTAACCCTCACCCTCTAACACATACTCTCTAACCCACACCCTCTAACCCACACCCTCTAACCCACACCCTCTAACCCTCACCCTCTAACCCACCCTCTAACCCACACCCTCTAACCCTCACCCTCTAGCACACACCCTCCAACCCACACCCTTTAACACACACGCTCTAACCCACACCTCTAACCCACACCCTCTAACCCACACCCTCTAACCACACCCTCTAACACACACTCTCCAACCCACACACTCCAACCCAAACCCTCTAACCCACACCCTCTAACCCACACCCTCTAACCCACACCCTCTAACCCACACCCTCTAACCCACACCTCTCACCCATACACTCTAACCCTCACCCTCGAACCCTCACCTTCTAACCCACACCCTCTAACCCACACCCTCTAACCCACACCCTCTAACCCTCACCCTCCAAATGCTCAACCTCTAATCACACTCTCTAACCCCACCCTCTAACCCACACCCTCTACCCCTCACCCTCTAACCCACCTCCTCTACCCCATACCCTCCAAATGCTCACCCTGTAATCACACTCTCTAACCCCACCCTCTAACCCACACCCTCTAACCCTCACCCTCTAACCCACACTCTCTAACCCCACCCTCTAACCCACACCCTCTAACCCTCACCCTCTAACCCACACCCTCCAACTGACACCCTCTAACTCACACCCTCTAACCCACACGATTTGGCCCACACCCTCTAGCCCACACCCTCTAACCCACACCCTCCAACCCACACTCTGCAACCCACATCCTCTAACCCACACCCTCTAACCCACATCCACCCATACCCCCAGAACCATCGCTACACCCACCCATGCCTACATATATCCACACCCTGACACACACCTACACAGACCATGACACACCTACCCCCATCCCCACCGTCACCTACACCACACCGACCACCACCCATGCACACATGCACACAACCAAGAGACCTCCCCCTCCCCCTCACCTATCTACCACAGGTGCTTTGTGTTGTGTGAACCCTCACCTCAACCTCCATCCTCAAAGCCCCACCCCTACCCCAAGACCTTATCTTTTCACCTTCGCCCCACCTGCCCTCCGCCCCCCGACACCCACACCCACTGTCTACACTCCCCAATGTTTTCAGCAGCCAGTGTCCTAACACCATCTTTCCCGTCGAATAGATTCAATAGCCGATGCTGGGTTTAGCAACCACCCACCACTACTACCATCACCACCACTACCAATAGTACCATTCGCCTACTACCTGTAGTAATACTACAGACATTAAAATTTGCACAGGCCGGTGGTTCTGAATCTGAGTTTCTGAAATTATTGAGAAAAATAAAGTAGGTTTGATTTTCATAAGCTACCTTACTTTAGTTTGAAGTAACTTTTATTATGGATGGTTAACGTTGGAGATATTGGAAGTGAAAACACGCCAAATTAATGTTGGTGTGCACATCGAAATTCTGACAGCATAGGCTTCAGCAGTAACAGGTTATAGATTAGTTAGACGAATCTTACCTGGGTATAGATGATGGATAACTATTGTTTTACCGAGGTAGGAGCCTCGGGTAGACATGGGCGAGGGAGAAGGAAGCACATCCGGGTCCAGCAATCTTTACCTACTAATTCAGGATAAAATGATTCCAAAAAACAAAAAAACTATGGTAATGTGACCTAATCTTGGTACAAGTGATTTAATAGACGTGGCAGGGCGTGGTGGGTGGGCCCTCGCCCATGTCTATCCGAGGCTCCTACCTCGGTAAAACAATAGTTATCCATCATCTATACCCAGGTAAGATTCGTCTAACTAATCTATTTTACCTCGGTATACCGCCTCTGGCTAGCCGCAGGCTAGGGAGACCTTTACGTAATATCATTTGTATCCTGATATTCCTGTTAGTTACTATTCTATTATCAAGTCTTATTTAAGTATGTTTGTACAATTGTCATGACAAAAAAGCGAAAAAGTGCACTGTCTCACCTATGTCTTTTAGTTGGTGAGTAGCCTCTGTGCGATAGGTTGAGGCTTCTCTAGTAGCTTGTGATAATGTTTTGCAAACGATCTAGCAGTTTTCCATCCTGCATGAGCCAGGATCCGTTTGACGGAAATGCCAAGTGATCTGGCCTTAGATACCATTGCACCACGTGTAGAGTGCGATGAATATCTGTTTGTGTTTACTCCTGAAAGTTTTAACACCGTCATGGTCCATCTGGTGAGGGTGTCCCTCGAAATGCCCTTGTGTGGCTTAATAAAGCTCACCAAAAGCTGCCTTGAGTTGCGTATTATTCGTGTCTTGGATATATATGTCCGTATTGCGGAGACTACACATAATTTGCGATCCTCTGTGAAACTAGTGACACTTATTGTCGACAGGGGATCACCTAAACGATTTGATTTCAACAAAGTTGTTAGATCAAACATTGCTTCCTTGCTATCGATTTCAAGACCATTGAGCGACAGGGCGACTATTGTTTGGCCCCTGTGTCCTGTAACGAGCAGAAGGAGCAAAGCTACTTTGAAGCCTAAAAGCATAACGTCCAGGAACTTATTCTCTGGCCAATCCTTGAAGAGTTTAAACACAAGAGAAACATCCCAAAACCTATTATATTTGGGTTTGGGAGGATTCCTCTGATAAATTGATCGTACGATCCAGCAAATAACATGATGTTTTCCCATTGTTTCTCCATTAATCCTAGGTAGGATTATTGAGAGCGCACATCTGGCTGCATTGATAGCGCCATACCCTAAACCTTCATCTTCCAAAAAACGTAGGAAACGTCCTACCTGGGATATTGTTGGGTTCATAGGCTTAACTTTCTTAAGTAAGCAATAAATACCCCATTTCTTTAAATACGTGGTATACATTTTCACAGTTCCCTTCCTCCAGGCGTGAGAGACCAAACGTTGTTGTGTAATCTTATCCAAGCCGAATTGTTCCAAATATTTATTTAAAAAAGGAATGCTACCAAAGGAGTCGTCGACACATTTCCGTGGCGCGCTAACGGTCCCTGATGTTTCAGATTTCCTCGGTATCTTGGGAAGCATAGCATGCTTTTGGCCGTCGCGACTAGTCTCGCTAGCCAGGGTTGAGTGTCCCATTCGGGGACGATGAGGATGGCGTGTGTTTTCTCCATTAGTATCTTTCGGGCGACTTTGCTAATAATGGTAAAAGGGGGAAAATGTAAAAGAAATGATTTTGCCAAGTTAGCGAGAAGGCATCTATGTGCCAAGCATTTGGTTCTGGGTGCCACAAAACATATTTCTCCAGTTTAAAGTTATTACGTGAAGCAAATAAATCTATATCCGGCCAGCCCCATAATTGACAGATGTGTTTGAAAATTGATGGGTTTAGTGACCACTCCAAGTGGTCATGGAAATGGCGACTCATCTTATCGGCAAGGCAATTCTGCGTGCCGGGTATGTGTGTAATTGTTAACCAGACTTCAAACTTTTGCGCCCAATTCCAAATGAGTAGTGCCAACTCGTTACACTTAATAGATTTAGTACCTCCCATATTCCTGACATAAGCCATGGCTGTGGTGTTATCCGTAAGGATACAAACATTATTTTTGGGTACTTTAACAAGGCTGGTTAAACCTAAGTAAATGGCTCGTAATTCTAAAACATTAATATGTTCAGAAATTTCCGAATCTAGCCAGTGTCCCCCCGTTGCTACATCATTGCGATGTGCCCCCCAACCTTGGAGTGAGGCGTCAGTCGTAACTGTAGTATTGGGCTCACCCATTCGAATGGGATTGGGGGAGTTATCAAAGTGACTTAGCCACCAAAATATGTCGGCTAGTCCACTTTCAGAGATAAACATTGTCTTTTCAAAGTTGCCCTTAGCGCGGGCCAAAGCTAGATTTTTATCGATTTCCAGCGACTTAATGTGTGCGGCCCCATGTAGAATAGCAGGGCTGTATGAAATCATTATACCGATTAAGACTGCGACCTGACTTATCTTTGGCCTAGAAATGTCTAACAGCTGTATCGCTGTGTCCCGCAGCTTATCTTTCTTTTGTTGTGTAAGTGACACGGTCATGGCCGTCGTGTCCAAAATGAAGCCTAGACACTTAAGCCGTTTAGTAGGAGAAAACACGGATTTCTTAGCATGGATGAAGAAACCCAAGTTTGAGAAAAGTTTACATAAATCTTGAACGGCGAGTTCGCATTGTTCGAAAGATTGTCCCATAATGAAAGAATCATCAATGTATGGAAACATACAATGACCCAGTTTAGCCATGTTTGAAAAAAACGGTTTCAACAACTTAGTAAAAAGTCGTGGCGCACACGCCAAACCATTAGGTAGGCAGGTAAATTCAAAAAGCTGGTCATTCCAAACAAACCGTAAAAATTTTCGAAACCCCTCTTGAATAGGGACGGTATAGTAAGCATCTCGTAAATCAACACTCGCTAGCCAACACTCTGGGGTGATCAGATCGCGAGCTGTTTCTAAAGAAAACATTTTGAAATGTTGGTATTCAATGATTTCATTCAATTTAGTTAAGTCTAAAATCATGCGAATAGACCCATCTGGTTTAGGCGTGGAGAAAATATTGGAAATGAATTCACCTCTAGTATGTTCTACTCGTTTGACAATGCCCTTGGCTTCAAAAACCCCAACCTGTTCATTTAGTTGGAGTTTTGCGTGTGAATTGAACTTATATGGAAAAGGTGCTCTTTTCTGTACAGGGAGTTCTGTGAAAGGAATAGCAATGCCTCTAACAATACTAAGAACCTCTGGGTTAGTGGTTAATTGTTGCCATCGTTCGAAACAATTAACAATGTTGCCCGCTTGAAAAAGGCTTACATCAGTTTGAGTTTCCTCTGTGACCATGTCAGGGCCAGGCTGCTGAAAAGTGTGTGTGGCGTTCTCTACTTGTTCCCTGGTTTGGGGAACTGCGGTTTGGGGACAAAGTCCCGTTTGTACCCGCGGTTGTCGTTCCAGCTTGAGGATTGTCTGTCGCCTTGACCTCTTCCCCTCTGGCTGAATGCGAAGGATGGGCCTCCCCGGAACGGCCTTCCTCCTCGGCGGAAGCGAAAATCCGTGCGGCTGCGGCGGAACCCGAGTGGGTTTTGTGACTTACGGCCGTTGAGTTCCGTATTCTTAGCACTCTTAGTGTCCACCTCGACCTGCTTGTACAAATAAGCAAGCTGACCCCCAAACATCTTGGACTTGTCCAGAGGCTTGCCTTTGATGGGGGTAGGTCCGGAATAGACGGTGTATTCCTTGCCGTCATGGTCCGTCATCTTCTTTGACCGGGTGACTTCTTTGCCCGCGTCGGTGGTAATGGATTTAAAGACATTTTCGAAGCGGCGATGTGTCATATAGTTGCTCGCTGCAGCGAGCAAGGCAATGCCCCTATCCATAACCCGAGCTAAGGATGAGAACTTATTCTCGGTCTGCATGCGGTTAGCAATGGGGATAATCGAGGTCAAGGAGCCCAAGACTGCCTTATGGATGAAAGAAAGGGCAGTTTCATAGCGGCGCCTTTCGTCGGACAGATGGATGCCCGCATCCATCTCCTTACACACCTTGGCCGGAATACCTTTGATGCCGGAAATCTGTTCCGTCAATTTATTAATGACCTCCACCGGTTTGAACGTGGTAAAGTGGCCATTGACGGTATTCCGCATCATGGTGGTGGTACGCACCTTCTTTGCCTTTTTCTTGACAATCTTTTTGCCAACTTTAGCGCCTATTTTGGCGTACACTCCCGCCCGTTCCGTATCGGAATCTGATTCCGTGGAAGAGGAGTCTTTTGACGAGTCCGAGGACGAGTCTTTCTTTTTCTTTTTCTTTTTCTTGGATTTCTTAGGACGTTTAGCGTTTGAGGCTTTGGTGAACTTGTCACCTGGGCTGCTCACAGTGCGGCGTTTCTTGCCGCGCGCTTTCGGTTTCGGAACCTCGGGGGCCGAAACCGTGTCCTCCTCGTCATCGGAAAAGTCCTCCCAATCCTCATCAGGGATTTGGGGAGGGCCCGCAAAGGAAAGAGCCTGGAATTGGCGCATCTTATCCTCCATCATGGCTGCCATCTTAGCCTCCCAATCACTTGGTTGAGGTGGCTGGTCACTGTCCCGGTCGGAAACCTGTGCCCCGGGCTGTGGAGACAGCGGAGCCGTAGGCGCTGGTGACGAATCGTAATCCGTAGGGGCAATGCCCTCTGCTGCCGCAGGCTGCTTATTCCGCCGAGTGGCCATCGGTTCCTGTAACGACAAAAGTGTTACTTAACCGGAATCATCTCAACAACACAAAGTGTAGCCAGTAAACTGGGTTGAGGTATATGGTTCAGAATAGCGTGTATTACAACGTTTCAGTACAGGCGTGAAGCTAAGTTTTCCCGTAAGATTATGGTAACGAAACCAACCAAACGGGGGGTATCGATCCGAAGATCGCCCACTCTCTCTGTTCCATACACTTCTCCCACCCGCGACTACGACGCCAGCAAGTTGGAGAAAATATTACGAAACTCGGAGGTTCGCCTTAAAAACCGGTCTGGGGTGTTTATAAAAAACACCCAGAAGCATCCCCAACAACATCCTCTAGGCAGGATCCGGGAGAATTTTCTTAGGAAATGAGCAACTCGGGTTACCATTTCTCCCTGTCTCAAAAACAGGTGGCGATAGAACAAAGGACTATCGGTTTCGTAAGTGCCAGCGGCACGCAGTGTTCTATCCTCAAGTAAAAACCACATACAAAGTCCAAATTGGACCTGAGAAAGTTCTGAGCTTTCATAACGTGATGCTATAAGGCATCATAAACAGTTTAAACTAATTTTCCATTACTTACTTTGTGATTAGGAAGTAGTTAGTAGATAAATCCTGTTGGAGCAACTCACAAACGTCCTCCCGTTGTGAGTCACTTATGCTAATTGCTGGACCCGGATGTGCTTCCTTCTCCTTAGCCTGCAGCTAGCCAGAGGCGGTATACCGAGGTAAAATGTTAGATAAACTTGGTATTATTGCCTTCTATGCAACACCAAATGTTTAATAAGTGCACCTGAATCAACGTTGAATATATAGGGTCAAATCGAGGTAAGTGTTTTGGTTTCGAAAATGTGATGCTCTCACCTGACTGTGCTGCTTTAACATGAAGCCACCTAATCCGATTAAAGCATTAACTTTTCATCCTACATATCCACCTGGTGTTCCTTTACTATGGTGATCTGCTAGGAAATGTACAACCCAGGCAAATGTCCAGAAAATAAGCACATGCATGCCGTGAGGAGGTGGTGCCCCCCTTAAAGATATTACTCCTACCCAAACCAAAATTCACCACATACACATCGCCCCACTCTGTCCTCCTCGTTCTCTCTCCTTCTCTCTCCTTCTCCGTCTTTCTCTCTTTCCCTCTCTTTTTTTCTCTTTCAATTTTCTCTCTTTCTTTCTCTCTTTCTTTCTCTCTTTCTTTCTTTCTCTCTTTCTTTCTCTCTTTCTTTCTCTCACTTTCTCTCTGCCATTCTCCTTTTCTCTTTTGATCGTTCTCTTTCTCTGTCTTCCTCATTCCCTTTCTGTCCTTTTCTCTTTCTTTTTCTTTGTTTTACTTTCTTTTTCTTTCTTTCTCTTTCTTTCTCTTTCTTTCTCTTTCTTTCTCTTTCTCTCTCTTTCTTTCTCTTTCTTTCTCTTTCTTTCTCTCTCTCTTTCTTTCTCTTTCTTTCTCTTTCTTTCTCTTTCTTTCTCTTTCTTTCTGTCTATTTCTTTCTCTTTCTTTCTCTTTCTTTCTCTTTCTTTCCCTTTCTCTCTCTTTCTTTCTATCTCTTTCTCTCTCTTGTCTCTCTTTCTCTCTCTTTCTCTCTCTTTCTCTCTTTCTCTCTCTTAGCAGATGAGGCGGGCCACTAAGGTCCAAACAGGTCTAGGATGACATTCTAGTTTCTACCTCACAAGTTGTTGTTGACATTCTTAATGTGATCACCCCACTATCCGTGATTAATACAATGCATATGGTGAGATTTTCCCCCCTAAATTGTACGTGATGTTGCTGACAATTAACATGGTTGTTTCACGCTCCGTGGTTAATAAAAGATCTAGGAAGAAATTCTACCTCACAAATTGCTGTTGATGTTGCTGACATATTTACCACTCAATCTGTGATTGAAGTTGTATAGTCCGATAAAGCATAACACTTTCTAAAGCAAAGCACTTATCAAGACTTGAACCTACATATGCAACTTAGATACTGGTTCACTTGGTAAGTATTTGTTGCTAAATAGAAAGGTGCCCTAAGTCAATTTAACAGAACACGTTACTGCTGAAGTGCATTGGCATGCACATCAACATTAATTGTGCATGTTTACACTTCAAATATCTCCAAAGTTAATCATTTTAAACAAAGCTACATCAAACTGAATTAAGGTGGACTGTAATGAACAATTTGATGTATTTATCTCAGAAAATGCCAGAAACTCAAGTCAAAACCATCGGATTATGCAGCTTTAATTTTTTTTAAATGTCTAGGATGAGATTCTATTTCGCAAAATGATGTTGCTGTTGTTGATCTATCTCACAAATTGATGTGGCTGTTGTTGTTTACATGTTTGGCCCACTATCTAGGACAGGATACTCCAACTCTGTTAGAGCATGCATAACAATCTTTTGTTGCACTACTCTTGAGTGAACACTACTATCCCCTCTTGATATGCCCCAGATGTCGCTAGGACGTGAAACCACAATCAACTCACCTTTTCTACTACTACTATTCAGCAGATAACCCCACCATCGCCTACTTTGTCCTAGTAGCTCTCGGTACGTCTTGCACGGTCCGATGATGTATTGTTGTCTGGATGACGTAGACACGCTTGTCACACGAGCCGCGATATCTTAATTAATAGCGCGTCATAATTATCGTTAATTGGGCGCTATGGCACGCCATTCTCGTCATTAAGAACAGGGCAAGAGCAAACTCTCTCTCAGTGCCGCCCTAGATTGCATCACAGATATAAACCCATATCCGTTATCAAAGAAGCCGTAATGCTGGTGTTTACGATGCAAATTAATCTCGCGCACGCGCAAAGGACGGCGACACACGATATGTGAACTGTGCCCGCCAACCATAAAGAAAAAGTCGAGAAAAAGTCGAGAAAAAGTCGAGCAAAATAAAGAAGCAAAGAGTGCTAATTGTTAGGACACGCATGCTCCCAACCTTGCTTCACACACACACTCATACACACACACACACACACACACACACACGCACGCACACATGTTCGGCTTCACAAACAGTTACACATTTATTCATTGTGCTACAAATAATAGACATTTTGTAGTTGGCTATGATGAACTATGGACCTCACACATACACACGTAATTATGCATACATGGGTATATATATACCAATAAAATACATACGTTATATAAATATATATACATACATGTGTGTATATATATATACATACGTGTGTACATATAAATAGTCTGGCGCTCGGCACTAATATAGTAATAGTAGGAATATCATAGGACAAGGACGGATTTGTTCAATATCTGGAAAATGTGATTGAGGAGGCTATCGGGTCCTGGTGCCACTGGTCTGGTCTGCCCCTGGGGAAGCACTATTAAGTCGCCATGAATATGCACTGTCACAAGTCGGTACCGGTTCTGATACCATGAATGTTCCTAAGACGCACGCCCAAACAAACAACAACACAAAACCCAAGTTAGAAGGAATACAAAAATAGGATGTGGGTTGACGGGGGGATATTGCAATATTTGGTAATACTAATAGCTCATCTGTAATGAAGATACGGTATGTAGGAGAGTGCATGTAAGCTATGGACACTTCCGTTATCTGTAAATAATATTATATATATATATGGTGTATTGTATATACATATATATATATATATATAATTAATATATTCAAGCCCAGGGCTTGAATGACAATGGGAGAGCCTGTAGTACAGGTGGAGGCCGAAGGTGGCGCCACCAGTAGCAGCAAGTAGATATAGGAGGTGAATACATCGAGGACAATGGTTAGTAGGTAATGAATAGAAGAAGAAGAATAATACTAATACTAATAATACCCTTCCGTGCCTTTATACTCTCATAATGCTTATATGCATCACATATATATATATATAATATATATATATATATATAGATATATATATAGAAGCTGGGGACATCTTTACAATCTAGCAAATGATGAGTCGTTGGGGCGGCCCCGAATTTCTCCGGTCCAGTGGTCCAGCAGAGCACTCGTCAACAGCAGCAAGGGTTCAGGAGGAAGGGACGGGTAAAGGTGGGTTCAGCGGTTCCAGCAACAAGAACAAAGTGAGAAAACTGATAAGGTAAAGGGCCCCACCCAAGCAAACAATTCGCTTGATCAAGGGGAGAAGTAAGCCCGGGAGGAGAAAAAAAGGGTAGAGTATAGGAAAGAGAAATGAGGAGAGTTGAGTCAAAGGACTGTGTCTCTTTGCTCGCTGGTGACCAGCCGGTGAGCCAAAGCCACGGATAGAGTAAGAGTAGAAAGTGAAATGCTGGTGGGCTCCCCGTCCTGGAACTCTTTTCAGACATTATTAAGGAGGAGCAAGGCCGGCGGAGAGGTGATAGAGAGAGGTGTGGAAGAAGTGTGGTCTGGACAGCAAGTGCGCATATTATTAGTAATAAACTCGCTGTGAACCTTTAGTAAACCTACCCCTCCTCCTTCGCCACCAGCGCCTAACCAGATAAGGGCGTGTCTGGTCACGTGACGCTGTTACGCTGGTACCTGTCATTTATGGCGGGTGGCATTACGTTGTTGGGGGGGGGGGGGTGCTGGGGTTAATTAAGTATTAAATCTCGGTTTGGGAAAGGCGGGGCGGGGAGGCGTGGGGGGGGGGGGTGGAGGGGGGGGGGTGTGGGGTGGGGTCATGACCCTTTCCATCAGATACAATCTGCTGCGCCGGTCGACGGGCCATCCCATCCATCATCACCGTTACCATGGATACGGGCGGACGCCCGGCCGTGTTTACAGAAAGGTGTCGGCGGAGGAGCGGTGCGCCCAGATATGATAAGTTGTTTAGCGGAAGCGCTGTTTTGATTATTAATCAGCGGGGAAGGTGAGCCGGGGACAGCTGGGGGGATTCCCTGGGGTTCCCTGGGGTTCTTCCCCTGGGGTTCCCTGGGGATGCTTATCTGGGGTGTCAGAGTGGATTGTCAGCGTAATTAGGTCAAGATGTTGTTGGTCAGCGTTATGGGTGATATGTAATCAGTTGTTGTGTGTTTCGTATTAAGATGTCTCAAGAACCCAAAGACCCAGCTATTTATTTCCCTGACGCGCGTGCACAGTCCGGTGAATGTGGTCAACTTTTCACAAATCCAAGCACTTACCTGGATTCTGATCCTGCATGTATTGCAGTCTGGAGCTAAAAGGTTGGTCGGTTGGTTGTTGGAGTTTTACGTTCTGGCAACATCTTAGGTGATATCAGGAGAGACTGCAAAAAAGAAGAAAAATACACGCCAAGAAAGCATAAATCCGGCATTTCTGTGTACAGGCCTAAATTAATTTAGCATGGCTTCATTTGGAATATCTACAAAGATAGTTCTTTAAAATAAAAAGGAATTTCAAATTTAAATGAAATTAATTATAATGATCAACCTAATATATTTATCTAAAAATATGGAATAAACTCAAAACCATCGACTTATGCAATTGCAAAGCCACATATGCTCGTGGCTATAGTATCAATCGTTAATCAATCTAATTTAATTTTAAGGCATTATTTTTTGTCCCCTGCATTGCCACTAAAAGCTAGAAGTAATATCTGAAGCTATGTTCCTCCATAACCACGTTATGTAGTGCATTATGTGAATATAACAAAAGTAACTTGTCCATAACTATAGCAGGAAAGCCCTCTTCCTCGATTGGGATATACCCTGACGCCCTTATGATATATTAATTATGATTTGCTCGATAATCTATTATCGAAATATAAACAAGGACATTGCCACATCTCAGTTCCCTCTTCTATAGTATTAGTATATTTAGGGCCTACTATAGTACTAACCGATGCCTTGTTACCTACTATCTACTCCTAGTACTACGGGGCTTAGTTACAGCTGCGGCCACAGCGGCGCCACCTGCGAGTTTGAGTGGCTCCTGGCCAGCTGCGTCTGGTCACTACCTCCTCCAGACCAGCGCTGACCGTCAGATTTTTAATTTGAAATAAGAAAGGAACTAATAGTAATACTGACAGTAACAGCCACCTACCTGACTGACAGTCATGTATTGACGCTAACAAAGCTGGAATGACACACACAAACTTAGTGATGCATTATACTCCTGTTAGTTAGATATATTACTAATGTGGTCGGCTGACCCATCAATCAATCAATAGTTCCGTCCTCTAGTCGAGGGTTGGATGCAATGGTTCTCCACTTGTCCCGATGGTGTGCTGTTCTGATAGACTGTGAATAATTCAAGCCTGTCCACTGTGAAATATTTGTAAACCATGATGTTCTTGGTCTCCCTCTCCCTCTGCTGCCATTTACCTTCCCTTCCAACAATGTACGGTATATTGAACTCTGACGAATGATGTGGCCAAAATAAATAAGTTTCTTTGTCTGTATATTGGCAAACAAGCATTTCTTATTTTTAATTTTTCTGAGAACTTCTTTGTTGGTGATCTTCTTTGTTGGTGACCCATACGCAAACGATTTTTCAATGAACAAACTGTTTTTCTCCCATTTGACTGTTCTCCCGTGGACACCTGATATGTCGGGACAGTATTTGTTTGCCTGGATACATAGCTGTCCGCTGAAGAGATGTACTACTAGTACTATACGGGTATCACATGTACCCCTCTATAAATATAGTCATTGTATCATATATAATGTAATACAGTTAGTGTCTATATTATAGAGGGGGTGTAATGACGTCATGAGACAACTTTCGGTGGTCATATTGGATTACATACAGAAGGCTTGCAACTGCCTAAATTGTGCTTATTTACCGACTTGTTGGTTTATTTGTCACTGTTTTGAGCAGTTTGGCCTCAAAAGTTGTTGCTAAAGTGCTGTAAGTAAACACATTGGATGTAAACTGCACAGAACCGCTCAGAACACAAGAACACTGTTTTACTGCATCAGCATACATTCACGACATGGCTAGGCAAGGGTGCTTGTAATCCAAGATGGATGATGGCTGACTGCTGACCACTGACCGATGAGTGATGACGTCACATGCTCTCCCTCTATAATAGAGGATAGCCAATGGTAAACGTCAATATATATGTCATATTTTTGTTGTTAACAATTTAAAAAACTTTCCTTTATATTATAGAGGTATCAATGAAACTGTATCACAATATATGATACTAATTACTATCATATCAGGTGATGCAGTTAATTCGGATGGTCAATAGATATTCGAATAAAATAACAAAAAAGCAACCGAAGCTACACACGAATGTGCAGGACATGAAAAACAAAGCGGGTGAAATATGGGGGTGTGGGGTGAGAAAGAAGTGTGAGCTGCTGGGCACTGAGGTAGGGTGGGTGGTAAAAAAAGAAGAGGGTGGTGGGAAGTAAAGGGGCAGGTGTGGCTATCTCCTGGGGGTGGAAGAGCCTTTGTGCCGCTTACTCCGTGAAGATCTTGATTGAATAATTGATGGTGATAGTTGTGGTCGTGATGATTAACGAATTAATTAGGATGCAACAGAAGAGGCATTATCCCAGACACGTGATTGACTGGTGCTCGGTGAGTGTGTGGTCCCGCGTGGTGGTGGCGGAGCGGAGTAACGGTGTGCACCGGGCTGGATGGACTAATGGCCGGTACACACCTACCGTTTACGATCGTTTTTCCGCACCCACCTAGCGTATACGATCTAAAACTGCCCAAAAGTCGTGAGGTGTGCACTCCCCTAGCACACCTACCGATTGCGATTCACGATTTTTAGGGCTAAAACGGTAGGTGTGCGCTAGCCTTACGATTGCGATTCGTGATTCGAAAAATGAATCGGCCCGTTTTCAGTTTTAAGCGGATCGGGAGTTTTAGTGTGCGAATCGTAAACGGTAGGTGTGTACCAGCCATAAGCAGTCAGGCACCCGCCACCCGGGTGGTGGGAACGGCGTGGGATCAATCCTCGACGGAGTCTAACTAAACCCATACCAAATTGATGCGTGCTCGGGATTACTAGGATATGGTGACGACTCGCTGCCGAGGTGTCAATGTCAGGATAACCTTACTGAGTGCGATATCGCGGTCGTGGTGCCGGTGGTACTGGTAGTACCGTAAAGTGGCTCTGTGGGCGCAGTCTCATAAGTTGGTACCCATCCTGATATGACCTTATATGTTGGTAGGGTGTAAAACCCCAATACGTCAAGCCACGTCTAAGAGTGTGTGTTTGAGTCATAGTTTGATCTTGTCCAACCAGCAGATCTGGATATGGAAGTTGTGTCTTAATTTGTATTACCCTAAAATCTGTATATATATATATATATATATATATATATATATATATAACTATCACTATAGTATATGTATATATATATATATGTATATATATATATATATATATATATATATATGTGTATACATATACATATATATGTATCAACTGAACTCAAACAGTGACCTGAATACGTGCCTCCACACACGCTAATTCACCCACACCTACTCACTCTTATCCACATACCCGCCCTCCACACACACACATACACACATGCGTCCAACCCCACATATCGATCGACACACACACCCAAACCCACACATTTCCCACCTAACCACTCACACACACCTAGGCCGCCCAAACAAAGGCGGGCAGGGGCCGAGTGGGCTGGAGGTGGGAGGTGGGCGGTGGGAGGTGGGAGGTGGGTGGGTGTTAAGGGACTGTGTGGTGGGGGTGGGGGTGGGTAAGGGGTCCTTATCTCAGTTTCACTCTCTCTCCCGCTACAATGGGATCGACCATAAATCGGGGCGGGGAGTGCACGTGACAGGCGGGCGGGGGTGCCCCGGGATGTGAGCGTCCATCACCCGGCTGCGTCCCGGCCTCGCCCCGCCCCTCGCCGACCCGCAACCGCCGAGAGGGAAGAGGGCCGCCTCCCCCTCCTCCTGCCAACACACACCGCACCCGGAGTCGTACACACCCGCCCCTCGGGCCTCTAGCAACGATCACCAAGCTTATCCCAGACTACCCATCTTTCACCTGGGTCGCCACGGCCACCCCACCCGCCCCTACCCACCCCTACCCACCCCCTCCCATCCCACCCCCACCTACCCTACCCATGTTTGTCCAGAGAGACCAGTAAAGAAGGTAGGTTAGTGAAGCAACAAACCGAAACTGCTAGGTGGTTGTGGTGTAAAAAAAAAGCTCTGATGGTGTGAAGTTTTGTCATTTTCTTTCCTCAATATGTCATATTTTCGTTCATAAATGTCATATTTTCTTTCATAAATATGTCATATTTTCTTTCATATATATGTCATAGTTTTTCATCACTATATCATATTTCATTTCATAACTATGTGACCTTTTCTTTCATAATATGTCAATCATTGTAATATACTTTGCTTTAGTTTGAAGTAACCTATATTTTAAAGGTTATCTTTGAAGATATTTTAAGTGAAAACTCGCTAACTTAACTTTGGCATGTCTTCAATTAATGTTGGCATGTTTGTTAAACTGATGAACATCTGAGGCTTTAATGGTAACAGGCTCTATTACTATTACATTGATCTATGATTACTTATTAATAAATGCCATCTAATTTGGAGATGTAGGATCAAATATAGGTAAGTGTTTGGTTGTGAAAATTTGATACTTTCATTAGACTGTGCGGCTTTAACTCAACAAGCTGATTATTTTTAACCAAATGATTGGTTGTCACTTTGGATCCAAAAGCCAATTACTGCCCAGCATTTAGATTTTCACACCAACGTTATGTCGCGTCTTTGCACTTCAAATACCTCAGAAGTTTACAATAAGAGCTACTTTAATGTAAAGTAATGTAGATTAAAATGATCATCAGGCTTCGATACCATATGACTAAAAGTCAAAACGGTCGAATTATACAACTTCAAGCCACTAAGTGTACTTTGGCTGTTGTTTATCATCCTTACGTTCCCATGAAAGTATCACCTGCTTATAACCAAAACGCTTGCCTAGAGTTGATGCTTTAAACCAAACTTTACCTAGATTTGATCCTATTGTGCAAACGTAGATACAGAAATTGGGGCCAACAACCCCACCCCGGAAAAAAAGAACAATGTTACAGAATCACGAAGAAGAAACTCAAGGCCCAGTACCGGGAAAACTGGAGAGCCCTTGTTTGTAGCCTATGCCCAAAGTTGGGCGGTAGGCAACACGTTCATCTACGACATGGCTGAGGAGGTGTTTGTGTGGGTGTGCGCTGATGCCACAACGGGCGAAGAAGAAGAAGAAGATATAGAAATACATATTAAGTCTGTGTTGCTGAAGAGAAGGGAATACAAAGTCAGCTACATAGAACCTGAATGAAGCATCATTTATGCTGTCACAATTTATACGTACGTACTGACATTAATTTAGCATGTCTTCAATGAAAGAAAATGAGTTAGCGACCCATAACAAGAGGCCTTTTTGTTTGGCTTGTTGGGGTTTTACGACCTAACAATATATATGGTTATGTCAGGACGGGCAGTCTCTTCAAACTAAAGTAAAGTAGATAATAATGATCAACCTAATATAATTCTCTTTTTTGTTAAATGGCAGGAACTAAGACTTTAGTAAGAGTCATTGGACTCTGCCTAGACCAGACGGGATGGCCGAATGAGTTGAGCGTCAGTCTCCCGGTTTGATATCGTTTTGAGATTCGAACCCACAGGTTGTACGTCCTAGCAATGGTTGGTTCAGGGTCAGGATAATGTGACTGAGTGGGATATCAGGTCATGGTGCTGGCAGCCTGGTCTCCCAGTGGGGCAACACTATAAAGTCGCCATGAGTGTGCACTGTCACAAGTCGGTACCCATCCTGATATGACCTTAGATGTTGCCAGGACGTACAATTCCAACAACCAATCAATCGGACTATGCCACTTTCAGGTTTACTTGCATTTTAAGGACTCTACACTCAGGGGGACAATTCTCCGTTGCTTCCCAATTCTCGCCGTTGCTCCCCAATTCTCCCAGTTGCTACCCAATTCTCTCCGTTGTTCCCCAATTCTCCCCGTTGCTCCCCAATTCTCCCCGTTGCTCCCCAATTCTCTCCATTTCTCCCCAATTCTCCCTGTTGCTCCCCAATTCTCTCTGTTGCTCCCCAATTCTCCCCATTGCTCCCCAATTCTCTCCCTTCTTCCCCAATTCTCCCCGTTGCTCCCCAATTATCCCCGTTGCTCCCCAATTCTCTCCATTTCTCCCCAATTCTCCCCGTTGCTCCCCAATTCTCTCCGGTGCTCCCCAATTCTCCCCTTTGCTCCCCAATTCTCTCCGTTGCTCCCCAATTCTCTCCGTTGCTGCCCAATTCTCCCCGTTGCTGCCCAAGTCAGCTGGTCGTGTTAGATTTGTGGGGTTGCCTCGTGCCTAATGGGCTGTGCCTCCCCTCCCCCCCACTTCAGTACCCCACAACCCACCTGCCACTCTCCGCAATTCAATTAGCACTATCACCACGCGTCCGGCGAATCGAAATGGAATCAGACGTGAGCATTGTGTGGCGATTCTCCCCGTTATTCAAATCTGAGGTACACACCGGTTTAAAAAAAAACAATCAAACACATTTCAGTTGGGAGACACAGCCTTATGGGTTGCCCTTCTGCCTGCCACTTGGAGTGTGTATGTGTGTGTGATGGTGGGGGGTGGGCGGGGGCGGGGGTGGGGGTGGGGATATAAAACCAGATGTTTGTAAGTGACGTTATTTCACCCTCTCCCGTCAACACCTGTCATTTGATGTACTCCTGTTGGTTTGGACCAAGTGGTTGTTGGAGGAGGGAGGGTGGGGGTCGGGGGGACGGATGGAGGGAGGGAGAGAGGGAGGGAGAGAGGGAGGATGGGGGGATGGAGGGATGGAGAGATGGAGGGATGGAGGGAGGATGGACGGAGGGAGGATGGGAGGGATGGAGGGGGTGGGACTAAAAACAAATTGGAAATGAAGATTTTTAAAAGGAGAGAATGGGGGAGTGGAAGAAAGGGAGGCGCAGGTATTGAAGTGAAATTGGAACTGGGGTCATATTGGCGAGGACGAGTTGATTCTGCCTGATTTATTTGACCTGTATGGATGAGCTCCTGTAATGATGCAAACCACCCTGTAGGGGGCGCTGTTCAGGCACCCTCTTATCTCAGCATCGGGCAATTGATACTTTACGGGCATGGCTAAATAGAAAAGAGGAGGAATTAAACAAAAAAACTAAATTAAATAGGGCACTTAGCGGCGTGTTAGTTATCTCCAAGATCTGTGGTTATTTGGTGCAAAGTAAGTGTATTTGAACCGACAAGATTAAAAGCACTGGGAAGACTGACGTATAATTTCAATTGATTGATGAGTGTTACCATTAAGTAGTAGGGCGAGATGCGTATTATAGCGTGAGGGGGACAAGGACCTGGGACAAGATGACAAAGAGGGATAAAGCTAGGATTCCATATACGCGTAATGCATAAAGCTAGGATTCCTTCCACGTGGTATGCAGCATGCGGTATGCGAATGCGAATGCGGCAAAAAATCGAAACACCTTGAACTCAATGGGCTACAACCCTTACATGCGGTATGCGAATGCGAATGCGAATGCGACAACTCGATCGGTCCCTGTAGCGATCGGTGCGGCATGCGGTATGCGGCACGGAGGGTGTGAATAGAAACCTGAGTCTGATGTGTCCATTAGTTTAACACTAGGAGAGGCGACTGAGCATTACGGAACGGTCTCACACAAGGGTGCTGAGGGGAAACATATGATAGTGGTGGTGGTGGGGGTTCTGGTTGGTAAAAATGCTACCAGAGCGACAAAAATATGAATACTTATCTATAATTTGGTAATTATAAAGGTAAGAACCTCCATGTGACGTACCAAGAGTTACATAGATATAGATGCCATATTAGGCCATATACAGTGCAGTATGGAGTATACTTGTTTATTTTTATTTTTTAAATATAGCCAGTCGTGTGCCGCATGCCGCATGCCACATACCGCGTAGAAGGAATCTTCCCATTCGCATACCGCATACCGCATACTGCATGCCGCATACCGCGTAGAAGGAATCTCAGCTTAATGCATTATGCGTTATGCATTATGCGAATCCCAGCATTCCATATACGCGTAATGCGTATTGCGTTATGCGTTATGCAGTGAAGTATATAAAAAGTATATAAAAAGTGTGTGTGACTCTGTGTCTCTGTGTGTGTCTCTATGAGTGTGTCTGTGTCTCCGTGTCTGTGTGTATGTCTGTGTGTGTGACTCTGTGTCTCTGTGTGTGTCTCTATGTGTGTGTCTGTGTCTCTGTGTCTCTGACAAAGAGACACACACAGACACATATACACACACAGACACACAGAGACATACACAGACACACACAGACACAGATACACACACAGAGACACACACAGAGACACAGAGACACAACACAGAGACACACACAGACACACACACACAGACACACACATACACCACAACACACACACACAGACACAGATACACACACAGAGACACACACACAGACACAGAGACACAACACACAGACACACACACACAGACACACACACAGACACACACAGACACACACACAGACACACAGACAGAGACAGCCACACAGACACAGAGACACACACACAGACACAGAGACACACACAGACACACCCACAGACACACAGACACACACAGACACACACACAGACACAGAGACACACACAGAGACACAGAGATACACACACAGACACACACACAGCAACAGAGACACAAAGACACAGAGACACACACACACACAGACACAACACAGACACACACACACAGACACACAAAGAGACACACACAGACACACACAGAGACACACACAGAGATACACACAGATACACACACAGAGACACACACAGAGCCACAGAGACACAACACAGAGACACACACAGACACACACACAGATACACACACACAGACACACACCCACAGAGACACACACACAGACACAGAGACACACACACACAGACACACACAGATGATGATTGGGGTGTTCGTAACCTTACGACGGTTACCGGTTGCAGAACTGCAACATTGGGTAGAGAGGCTCCGATAAATCGGCCCAATCTTTGGTTGAAGACTTGTCTTCGTAGAGGGAGTGTTGTGAAGGCTGGGGACATCCTTCACGATGTAGTGACGACGGGGCGCCGGGTGGCAGCGGATCTCTCCGTGCCGGTATGTAGTTGAGTTGTAGGTGTGTGTAGTGTAGTGTAGCACTTGAATCCGGTCAGCAGGGGTTTGAGGAAGGCGGGCAAAGGTGGGAGCAGCGGTCGTTCCAGCAACAAGAACCAGACAGAGAAATCGTAATAGGTCAAGGGCCCCACCCAAGAACACAACAACCCTGGTCAGGGGAAGAAGTGTGCCTGGGAGAAATCGAATGGGCAGAATCTAGGAAAGAGAAATGAGGAGAGTTGAGTCAAAGGACCGTGTCTATTTGCCCTACAGTGACCATCCAGCGAGCCATAGACACGGACAGAGTAAGAATAGAAAGTGAAAATGCCGGCGGGCACCCCCTCCTGGAACTCTTTTCAGACATATCAAGGAGGTGCTAGGCCGGCAGAGAGGTGATAGAGAGAGGTGTGGACGAAGTGCGGTCCGGATAGCAAGTGACACACACAGAGACACACACACACAGAATGGGACGGTCCAAACATGGCTCAGTTTAGCTTGCTTCGAGGGATGTTAGGAACGTCCCAAATATGAAGACTGCTTCCTAACAGGTCCGCCGCATAAACCTACATGTTTGCACCGGCTGTCCGTAATTATCAGTCGCCTCCTCCAGCCTTATATCAATGGACAAATGCGACTGATGCTTTTCTATTCGCAGCACCTTTACGCATTATGCATTACGCACCGATCGCTACATGGAGCGATCGGGATAATGGATTTTATTCGCATTACGCATCACGCGTATATGGAATGTAGCTCATAGGTTTCAAGGCGTTTCGATTTTTTGTCGTATTTGCATTCGCATTCGCATTACGCATTACGCGTATATGGAATGCAGCCTTAAGGAGACAAGTCAGGGATATTCTAGCATATATACATATACATTGTACATTCCCGGATGTGTGTAATATACGGATATATACGGCTATATATAGGTATAGCGATATTCTAGCATCTATACATATAGGTTGTACATTCCCGGAGGTGTGTAATATACGGATATATACGGCTATATATAGCTATATGCGCATGCATACGGTTATATACATATACATACAAATATATACGCATATATATATATATATGTATATATCCTAACACTGAGCTAACCAGCCCTTGCTCTATCCTATTAATGCCAAGCTAGGAAGTGACATGTATCAATTTTGTAAGTCATTGGTTTGACTCAACTGGGAATTGAACGCCTGATCTCCCGCACGGGATGCCTGCGCTTTACTGATTCGGCCACCGTGCCCGGTGGGTGAGATTGATATACAGTAAAACCTCTCTGACCGACCACCTCAACAGATCGACCACTCCCCTATATCGATAGCTTTATTTGGGTCCCAACAATACCATTGCAGCTCTGTCTAACTCTCTAAACAGACCACCTCCCTAGATCGACCACTTAAAGTCGGTGCGAAGGTCGGTCGATTTAGAGAGGTTTCAATGTAAATTGAAAAACATGGATGTGTATGTATATATATATATATATATATATATATATATATGAAGTATGATATATCCATGTATATCTGCTGACACTATATTGACAGTGATATATATGGGTATGTACATATGTTTGAATGTGAGCAGGATGACCATTGGCTCACGGTTTGTAGGAGGCGGGAACGAGAAAATGGCAAATATCATTTAGGTTAAACAGTGTTAAAGTGGAGAGAGAAACATACAGGGGCTGCCGTTATTTATATTCACATAATAAATTATATAGTACACATATATATGTATATATGTGCATATATATGGATAAGCATATATCTATGGTGATAAACACATAGAAAGAAAGAAATATGCATGAGTAGACTTGCATGGATATGAATAACTGCATATATGGATACATTGATACAGAAGAACAGCTACAATACATCTCAGTGCACACACAGACCAGACTGTGGTCTCTTGTTGGCGCCAGATAATCGGGTCGGCAACACAAACAGTGTTTAGGAGGCCTGCGTAAATCACGTCACGGGGTGGGTGGGTATCTGGGTGACAATATCAGGTGGGATATATATGTAAAGAATAAGTTATTATGTATATAGGCGGAGATAATTGTATATTGCTTTTATTAAGTGAAGAAGGAACTGGATATCCTTATACACGATAACACAGTTTGGCCATATATGGGCATGTCCTAATTTCGTGAGAACGAGGCCACTTCCGGATATAGGTAAACAAAGCCTGATAGCCTTGAGTTTGCCGGTGTAGCAGGAAATCGCAAACCCTGTAAATCGCAAACCCCCACTTGTGATTTCCTAGGAAATCGCAAACCCCCATGCCATATATGGGCATGGGGGGTTTGCGATTTCCTAGGAAATCGCATATCCCCCCTGGAGATCGCAAACCCCCCATTCTGACTGTTAGCCTTACCATGATCTGGTAAGGCTAACACTGGCACTGACACTCAGAATATCCCAACTTTCACTATTATCTCTGTTTTTAATACTTTCAGATAAAATTGCTCTTAGGTTAAATTAAATACCTCAGATCTTCCTCTTCAATCGCGCATTGAGATATTTTTAATCGATTCGATGAAAGTTTTTTTATTTATTTTACAAAAATAAATGCTCCCCATAGACATAGCATTGCCGCAGCACACATCACGGCGTATTTTACCCTACTGCTAATATCTCCGCCGTTACGGCGGTAGCCTTAATAACGCTTCGAATTTAGGGTTAATTTAATGAAATTTCATGATTTGAGTATGTAATTCTGTTAAATATGGTCGCATTGAATAGATTTGGCCCGAATCAGTCCCAAAACACAGGGGGGTTTGCGATTTCCAGGGGGGGATTGTGATTTCCTAGTAAATCGCAAACCCCGGGGTGTGCAATTTCCAGGGGTTTGCGATTTACTGCCACACCGGAACGCACACTGCAAAGCATTAGTTTTATTCAAAAATAATAGAAATTCAGAACCCCAACCATATCAATTTAATATAATCTTTTTTGTATACATGTTTTCTATGTGTATTCCAATCAGTTTGTTTCTAGGTGTGGTACTTTTAGAGATATTTTACTTTTTCTCTCTGAAGATTGCTCACTGCCATTGACAATGCATTGAGTATGCCGGTACGCGCAGTGCAAAACATCAGTTTGATTCAAAACTAATAGAAATCCAGAACCCTAACCATATCAATTTAATATAATCTTTTTGGTAAACATGTTTTCTATGTGTATTCCAATCAGTTTGTTTCTAGGTGTTGTAGTTTTAGAGATATTTAACTTTTTCTGTATGAAGAATGCTGACTGCCATTGACAATGCATTGCGTTTGCCGGTACGCGCAGTGCAAAACGTTAGTTTTATTAAAGATTAATAGAAATCCAGAACCCTAACCTTATCAATTTAATATAATCCTTTTGTTAAACATGTTTTCTATGTGTATTCCAATCAGCTTGTTTCTATCTGGTGTGGTTTTAGAGATATTTAACTTTTTCTCTCTGAAGATTGCTCACTGCCACACTGATTATACTGCCATGTGCGTTTGTGTACCTGCAAACAGGAATTAGGTCAAGATGGCCGCCAAACCGTGTTATGGTGTATTCCTAAATAAGTTAGCTGCGGGACAGCCATTCCTGCTTGATATCGACGGTGGCGCCACCACCGACGGTTTGTGCGAATGTTGCGCGTTCCTGTTTCGCTACCAACAGTTTATCACTGTTTATATATTGGCGCAAAGCGATTGGTGTGTAGGTAGGCCTACCCCAACATAATTTAAGCGAATTGTATTTGTGGTAGCTAATTCTAAGTTCTAACTCAGAAACTTTACTAGATCAAATAAAATAGGAATTATGAATGATGCTCAAATCCGATTCCTTTAGTTAGTTTAGTGAAAGACTGAAACACCAAAGCGGCAATGCTTATCTAATTTAATTCAGTGTCGGTGAGTGGGGCGGCCAGATCATTCTCAACAAACGCATGTTTAGACCAGTATGTGGTGACTTGTACTAAATGCGACAGGTTGTTTGTTGGGTTTTTGCACCTTGGCAACATATAAGGTCAAATCAGGACTTGTGAAATTTCGCACTCATTAGGATATTGCAAGGACTGGTTAGCTCAGTGTCAGGATAGTGTAACTGAGGGGGATATCGGGTCATCGTACCTATTCCATGGTCACCGAGTGGGTCAGCACTATGAAGCCGCCATGAGTGCGTACTGTTATGCCTAGTACGCACCTACCGTTTGTGTGCACACACCTCGCGTATACGATCTAAAACTGCCCGTTTCGCGCACAAAAATGGCTAGGTGTGCGCTCCCTGCGCACAACTAGTGATTGCGATTGCGATTCGCGACTAAAAACTCAGTCTTAGGGCTAAGACGGGCCGATTACGATTGCGATTCGCGATTAGAAAAATGAATCGGCCCGTTTTCAGTTTTAAGCGGGTCGGGTCGAGTCGCGAGTTTTAGTGCGCGAATCATATACGGTAGGTGTGTACCAGGCATAACAAGTCGGTACCTGCCCTGATGTGACAGGACGTAAAACTCCACCAACCAACAAACCAACTTTCTTCACGTCTGACCTACTTCCAGTCTGTTTGACATACTTTATCCACGCCCCCTCCCCGCTTAACGCCTGGCTTTAACGGGGGCTGCCTATCTGGAGCAAAGGAAGGGGAGGGTGTACAAGTACATACCCAGAATCCCTTACACACTCACTCTCAATGGGTGCGCAGACAGCCGGGATGGAAGGAAGTGGGCTCTGGAGGAAGACCAAGTGGGCCGAAGGAGGGAGAGTGTGCATGTGTGTGTGGGGGTGGGGGGTGGGAGAGGGAGTGGGTGAGGAGGGTGGTCCTGGCTTCATAAATCTCGCCGTGCGCCGACAGGGAGCGCTCCACCCAGGGCTCCACCTGGTGGGAGCCGTAAGCCGAGCCGACATCACAGACCGCCAGGGGCGCCACCCGCGTCCGTCTTAACCCACCTGTGGCGCGTGCTAGTAACAGGCTCGCCGACCGAAATCACCGCGTGTCTAACAATTCGCTGATCGAGCCAAGTTGTGATATGATTCATGTGGCGACATTTAACGATATAATTATAGAGACTATTATTATTATTATTATTATTATTTCGTCTGTTATGCGTGGGTTCGATGGGAGGGTTGAAGTAACTTAGGTATGTGCAAATCATGTAACTAAGCATGTATGGCTATGACTAGTATGAGGGAGAGGCGACACGTTGGGTTGGGTTGGGGTGGGGGGGGTGGGGGGGTATCCTTGTGAACTGCGTGCAGCAGTCGCTCCTCACCTCACCAGTGAGTGTTAGCCTGCCGTTCCTCCGCCTCCTCACGCGCTGCCAATGTCCACAGCCACCAGCGGCCACCCGGGGCCTGCCAAAACCAACACGGCCCCAAGGAGCCGCAGACACGGCCTGGCGCTACTAGAAGTAGTAGAACTTAGTGGTACTCGGGGCCGCCCCGCCCCGCCCCGCCCCGCCCCGCCCCGCCCCGCCCCGCCCCGCCCCGCCCCGCCCCGCCCGCACTGCGCAAGAGCAGCCTGCATAACCAGGAGGATGACTTGTCTCTGTCTGTCTCTGTCACTGTCACTGTCTCTGTCTCTGTCTGCCTCTGTCTCTGTCTCTGTCTGTCTCTGACTGTCTCTGTCTGTCTCTGTCTGTCCATGTCTGTCTCTGTCTCAGTCTCTGTCTCTGTCTCAGTCTCTGTCTCTGTCTGTCTCTGTCTGCCCCTGTCTATCTCTGTCTGTCTCTCTCTGCCTGTCTCTGTCTGCCTCTGTCTCTCTCTGTCTGCATCTGTTTATCTCCATCTGTCATTGTCTGCCTCTGTCTGTGCATCTGTCTCCTTTACTCCCCCTACATATGTGTGAGAGAGAGAGAGACGATGTCAGACACAGGGTGAAGTGGAGGGTGGCGGGTGTTTGTGGATGTATTTCTCAGCGTTAGTCATTCTATAATCCATAAGAACCATACTCAATTTCTGACTGACCACTGACAAGACAGGTAACGTTCAAAAGCGAGGCTTACTAGATTGTATCACACTGCTCGGATTTAAACCTGCATAATCGGATGGAAAACGTGAACTTTTCGAACCCCAAACACTGACATAGATTTGATTCTTAATATCCAAATTTGGTAATGGTGCACGAATTAAGCATTTATTGCTGAATAGCAGGATTAGCAAGTCAATTTATTATAACCTCTCAGTCTCACTATTGAATCCTCTAGTGTCAATGATGTTAATAATGATATGCATATCAAAAGTACTTTGCATGTTTTCACCATAATTTTAATATTTAAAAAAAGTTACTCCAAACTGAAGTGAAGTAGATTTTGATGACCAATCTAATATTTTATTTATTTTTCAAACATTGTAAAATATAAAACCATCGGATTATAGAATTTAACACATATTACTGCTACTACTACTAGTGATAATAATACTACAAATCGGTTCCCACACTCATCCTCACCTATTCTTCAAGCAGAGTTAACCCAATTCTAGTCAGTTGACTATATCTTGCATAATATATGCTAATGGCGGGGCAGCAGCTGGCGAGCACTCCCCGCCACTCATGCGTCTAACCCTCTTCAGTGTAGATCAATAAGATGTGGGCCACGTCATTCCACCTCACTCAGTGACGTCACGTCGCCGTGTCCAGTGTCATACTCCAGTTATCGCCATCAGTGTATTATGTCAAACGGACGATTCTGTTTGTTCTTACAGAGTGGCCGCTTAGAGGGTCATTATAATTAACCGCAAATACACAGACATACATATAAATATATATATATATATATATATATACATACATTATATAGGCAAATACACTCATACATATAAATATATATATATATATATATATATACATACATACATTATATATACACATAATATATATATATTGATGTATGTGTGTATTTGCGGTTAATTATAATGGCCATCTAAGCGGCCACTCTGAGGGAACAAACAGAATCATCTGTTTGACATAATACACTGATGAAATATATATATATATATATATATATATATATATTGATTTATTATGTATATATGTTATGTATGTATATATATATATACATTTCACGTAGAACAGACACATATATATATATTGGTTCTACTTGAAATGACTGTTCATCACCACATGACGGTGACCAGCTAAAAGCTGCTTAATCCGATGAAAGTATAAACTTTTCCTAACCAAAACACTTACATCATACGTTTAGGTTTCATATCCTAGCAACATCTAAGGTCATATCAGGATGGGTAGGGCCTACTGATTTGTGGCAGTGCACACTAATCGCAACGTTTATAGTGCTGCCCCATTGGAATAGCTGCCCAACGGCACCATGACCTGACATCCCACCCAGTCACATTATCCTGGTATTGAGCTAACCAGTCCTTGCCCTATCCTAGTAATGCCAAGTACCAGACTAGGTAGCATACCATATAAATTTGGTAACTCGTTGGATTGACTCGGCCATGATTCGAACACCAGACCTTCCACACAGGAAGCCAGCGCTCTTAGCGATTCTGTCAACGGATCTGGTAAACACTTGATCCTACATATATAAATGTGGTGCACTCATCAAGCATATATTGCAGTTTGATGCTAGTATGCTATTCTACTAAATTTGAAAATAAATACGTAAAGCATGTGCCCAGCATAAGGTTATGTACACCAGAATTAATCTGAAATATTTTCCCTTTAAATAGCTCCAAAGTTGATATAAAATTTACTTTAAACTGAAGCATAGGAGATTATAATGACCAATCTAATAATATGTTCATCCAAGCATATGGCAGAAACTCACAAAGATCGCATCATGCAAGTTTAATTGAGCTGGTTGCGAGTTTACCTGCTCAAATATACTACATGATGAAAAACGTGGTTTTATTTAGCTCATTATGTAGAAAGAAAACAACAAAGAATTGATTGGTCAAGACCAAAACATTTGTCTGTATTTATACAAGGCAGGTAAAAGACTACGAGTAATAATAAACACTTGGTTGGGTTTGTTTCACAATGCAAGGGATTTTTTTAAAATTTGGTTTAATTTACTGCTGCTGTCTTTTTGGAGGAGCTGTTGCTAGGGCTTTGTCAATAATAACGGTTCATTTAGCAAAATAGTATTACGTCTGGATTGCATTCAGGAATGTTCCCTCAGACACACTCACACACACACAGACTCACCCACCCATACACTCACACACACTGAAAGCCCACACACTGAAGAACAAACAAACACACTGACACTGACAAAGTTCCAAGGTGCAGTGGACTGAGAAGAAAATGGGGTGGGGTGGGGTGGGGGGGGGTGCTGAGAGCTTAGAAAAAGCTACACAATAGCTGACAACACTGAGAGAATGAGGACGTATGATAGTGCGTGCATTTGCTACATTCTTTTGGCAAATAATTTATTCATCAGAATACATAATTTCATCTTGTTTTACACTCTAGACTGGTGATAATATGGCAGAGATAATCTGGATTGTAGTTAATTAAAGTTGCATAGTTCGATAAACGCATCACATTTTCAAAGGCCAAACCCTTATCTAGATTTGAACCTACATATCCAACTTAGATAATGGTGCAGTTATTATTTCCGGTATGCAGGTATAGCAATACCTCAGGGATTTTTACGCCCCTGCCCTGCAGAGTTGTAAACCACTGCCTTGTGGTACAGGTTCTTGACAGAACCGAAGGCTAAGGGAGCAAACCCTAAACAGAAAACCATCTCACTGTGGCAGCATTAAGGGTGGTTGATGTATGGAACTCACAACATCTCCCGACCAGCCACTGCAGGGACAAATAGTTTTGCGCCTGTCTTGACATGTTCTTGCCGGTGTGAAACCTCTATTTGCTCCCCGAGAGAGTGCCGCTAGTAACTTGCAAAAGCCAGCAGCACTTCAACACTTTTGCAGGCAGCTTTCATGAAATGTAAGTAATGGAAGCAGTCTTTGTCGCATCACGACCGACAGCATGATGATGATGATGATATTAAGTATTTATTGCTACATAGAAGGGCATACAATGTCATTTCAATAGAACGTGTTCAGGGTGAAGCCTATGGGATCAGAGTTTTGAGAAGCATGCCAAAATTAACTTGGTATATTTACACTTCAAATATCTCGAAAGTTAATCATCTTAAAGCAAATTATTTCAAACTAATGCAATGTAGGTTATAACCACCAACCTAATACATTAAGCTCAAAACCATCGGACTGTGCAACTTTAATGTTGGTGCATGTATCATTGTGATTTAAGTTCCTGGGGGGAACGGGGTACAGGCGCTGGGCAGGTTTGTTAAATGTTAGCAGTGTGTGGGAGATTGCAGTGTGTGGAATGTTATAAGTGTGTTGGGCAGGAGAGGGATAGAGAGGAGCAAAGCAGGGTCCCGATGTTACTGGGATGGGGGTAGAGTGTGTGTGTGGGGGTGGGGGGGGGTTCCAGGAGGCACAGGGGGAGATGGGGAAGCCACTGCAGGGTTGGTTGGCTGTTGGATCTTTACGTCCTGGCAACATCTAAGGTCATATAAGGAGGGTACCGACTTGTGACAGTGTGCACTCATGGGGACTTCATAGTGCTGCCCACTGGGAAATGAGGCCGCCAACACAATGACCCAATATTATCCTGACACCGAGCTAACCAGTTATTGTCCTATCCTTTTAATGCTGAGCGCCAAGCTAGGAAGTGACAAGTATAAATGTGGTAAGTTATTGGTTTGACTCAACCTGGAATTGAACTCTCGATCTCGTGCACGCATGGGAGGCCTGTGCTCTACCGATTCGGCCACTGCGTCTGGTTCAGTGCAGGGTGCTTTAATCTGTGATGTGAAGGGCCTTTCCAGTGTGGTATATTTTGAGTGATAACATGAAACCAAGACACGTCAGAGCCCCTCCAACTGGAGGGGATGTAGAATTCTACATCCTCTGTGGATAGGTGCTAGACAGAAGCCGTGTTTACATGGGAAATTGTGAAGCGATTTAGGCAAATCGATTTATATGAAGTGATGTAGTGGCGCATTTACACGAGCGAGTTTGAAAGTGTGTCGGCGACCGGGAACCAGCAGCCTTAGTGTTGCGTATGTAGCCGGCGAGCACTGCTATTTGTTTAGTTTACACACATCGATTCGATGCCGATGTAGCTGCTACGTTAATATCGCTTGGAATTTAAGGTTAATTTAATTAAATTTCATTATTTGAGTATGTAATTCTGTTAAATATGATCGCATTCACTAGATTTCGGCCTAATCGGGCCCTAACACTGCCGGGCACCAGCGATTAGTTACAGCTGAGCCTGTAGCTGGCAAGCACTACTATTTTACACTATCGCCGCCCGAGAACCAGCTGAATCGCTTCATCTATACTACCTCGCCAGGTGGTTTACATGTACCGATTTATATGAATCGATTCAGCCCTAAAACGCCTCAGAGTCGCGTTTACACGGCAAATGTGAGGCGATCTAGGAAAGTCGTTTTATATGAGGCGTTTTAAATCGCCCGTGTAAACAGGGCTAGAGTGAGTCATTGGCCCTCGTGCACATGAGCAGTACAAGAGGGACATCTCTCCTCTCAAGATAGTTAAGTTTTTACACCTGATGCGCCTCATGTATTATCAGGATTTTGATTTGTAGACAATCCTGAGGACTCTATTCTAGATCCTTTGTAATTTGACTGCCTGTTTCTTATTAATCAGGCAATGTACTATATTACTGTAATCAATAATTGGCATAATCGTTGTTTAATAGAGCAGTGTGACATACATTCCACTAACATAGTTTCTGCGAATTGTGTGGAGGCCAATATCAGCAAAACATCCACCCAACAAAAACATATGCATCTATCAGGATATTCTATGCTATATATATAATTATAAATATATATATATATATACATATGGGTGTATAAATGGGTGTCACTATACTGTATACATGTGTATATATAATTCAATGCATATATGACCAAACGCAGTGGCTTGCCGTGCGGAAGGTAGGAAGTTTGAATCCTGATTGAACTTACAAAATGTATACTTGTTACTACCTAGCCTGGCACTCAGCTAATGGGGCTGTCACATTACGACGTTTCGCGCCAACGCGTTTCGACGGGTGACGATGTGTTGCAATTTTGGGTGAAACGTCGGTACATGTCCGGTACATTACCGGTACGTTACCGGGGCGTTTCCGGCGCGTCGGTACATAGCAATGTGTGAATTGACATGTCGGAGCCTGTCGGCGCACGTCGGTCCGCGGCCAAAGTTTTGTGCTTGCACAAAACTTTTTGCGCGGACTGACGCGCGCCGACGTGTTGGAGGTAGCGTTACGGACACATTAGCAACACGTCAAACCCGTTTGGGGCGCGCCGGCTGAACGCTGGCAGGACGTTGATCAACGTTGGTTAACGTTGGCATTTTTTTCGCCAAACTGCGAGGGATTCGTCGGTGCGTCTGCAACGTCCCGCCAGCGGGTTCCCAGCGTGCCAGCAGCGTGTTATCGGCGCGTTGTCGGCACTCCGCCAGCGTTTCTCAGTGCGTTGGACGTGTTGCCGGCGCACCTGGACGCGTTGGCGGCGGGTCTGGATGCGCTGCCGGCGCGTCCTGACGTGTTGGGGGCGGATGTGTACGGGTTCACACCATACTAATACGATACCAACTCGCTGCCTCCACGCCGTCAATGCGCGGACAGCGTGCAGACAACACACTGACAACACGCTGGGAACCCGCTGCCGGCACGTTGACACTTTCGTACGCCGCACGTAGAACCTCGTTGGCTGCGCGCTAATACCATGCTACTAACCCGTCCAGTTTTCTCCCAAAACGCCGAAAAGTTGGATGTCTCTTGACGGGTTGCAAATATTTTGCACATTGCCGGCACGCCGCCAGAAACGTTGTAATGTGACAGGGGTATTAGTATAAGGATATTATGACTGAGTGGGATATTGGAACATTGGATATTTGATCATTGTACTGGTGGCTTAATCTCCCAGTGGGGCAGCACAATAAAGTCGCCATGAGCATGGTGTACTGTCACAAGTCGTACCCATCCTGACAATGATATGACCGTAGATGTTGGTAGTACATAAACCCCAACAAACAAACAAATATATATATGCTTAATTTTAGAGGCGAGTAAAACCAGACATTCGATGTTATTATGTTACCCCAGCATATCGAAGATATATACTATTAGTATTAGTATTACTAGTATAACATGCTATATCATATAATATATATTAGTGTTGAGACTATATTGGTGTTTGAGAGTGCTAAGTGTGCAGGGGGTTTGTGAAAGATATTTTCCGCACAAAGTCTACACATCCATAACCATGATATAGCCACACGCAGATCGCGTTACGCTGTGCAGGTGCGCGGCGGTGACAGACAACACGTGCGGCGCATTAAAACTGACACCGACTGCCGGCTCCCAGCGACCGGAGGCCGGCAAGACACGAGCACCGTCCCCGGGCCCGCCCCGCCACCGGCCCGCCCATCACCGCCGACAGCCCGCCCAGAACCGCCGACGGGCCATCCATCACCGGGAGGCGGGCGGCGGTGACCGTTTGAGTGCTGGGTGCCGCCAGCCAGTCTAGGACACCAGCAAGTGTGTACACAATAAATATATATATATATATATATATATATATACAAATTACAATATGTAGATCTATGCAATATACATACAATATATATATATAATTTATACAATATATGAACAATACATAAATGTCCATTTAATATATAATACAATATGTAGAATATATACAAATATTACAATATATATGATATATATAAACAATATGTATCTGCAATGAATATGCAATATATGTGCAATATATGGTTAATATATGTGCAATTTATGTGCACTATATGTGCAATTTATGTGCACTATATAATTAATATGCATAAGTTTATACATACTATGTATATATTGCGTACACACACCTAAAATATCTCCCAACATATAGAGATGGAAGTATTACTACTATGCTCTATATAATTACTTTATATACCATATTTTATACATCACACAGGTATGCATAAAGTCCTGGGTTAATGATACTAAGGCGTCAATTAAGCTCTGAAACATATTTGTTTTGATAGAAAAATTTATCACGTAAATAAACATTCACAAAATTAGGTAGCGAGTAAGCGCAACACACAACCAAGTTGAGTAGGAGAAATGATAACTTCAAATGTTTTAAACACAAAACTAGCCGTAGCAAAGAACCAACAAGTGATAGCGGCCAACACAGGTACCCCAAGTAATACCCTCATCACACCAAAGTAGTTCTTACTACGTTCTTGAAAATGTTGCTAAACGTGCTCAAACTTTTGTGCGAATGTAGTGAACATAGTAGCAATGTTTTACTAACTTTTTATGAACTGCATGGACGGGCAACGATGGAAGGGTGCTCTAGAACTTTGAGCGTGTTCACAATTTGTGGTGGCCTCGTTCTACCCCGTTTTAAAACGGGGTCTAATGTTTTGAGAACTAGTTTGGTGTGAAGGGGGTGTAAGGACACAGGCTCAGACCCAGAAGGCCGGGTTGCAGATACAGTATACACGGCATACGCTAAGGGGAGATGGTGAGTACACCACGTACATGATTATACAGGAAGTGGCATTTTATCTTATATGTGGTGTTCTCTGTGGTGGAGTGGTTAGAGTGTCTGACTTTTTTCTAGGTCAGACCCCTAATCTGAAGGTTGGTGGTTCAATTACTGGTGCCCCCACCTCTGCCAATTTGGATTTCCACCGCTGTGGATAACTTTCAGCATCATCAAAGGCCAGTTGCTCTCATACCATGTCTATGTGGTGTGGGAGGTTAAAAATCCCTTGGGTCGGTAAAAGTGTAGCCTCGGGCTTTCTATCGACAAACTGTCTAATGGTGAAAACAAGTCTATTCAGGCTTATCCATAATAGGCAGTATAAATCTTCAAGAAAAGAATGAATTATTTACTAGGACAATTCTATTGCAATCTACATTAGACCCAAATGTATGGCAATAACCCTAACTCCATTGTTACCAAGAGGCATTTGGTTGTAATGTAAATGGAAAGTGAAGGAGAGGGCTGGGACTGGGAGGTGCGGGTCATCCCTACCTTCGCCGTATAAAAAGCTGAAGCTGCGACCTGACCTGCTGAGTCTCAGCACCGTGAATACTGAGGTACCAGCGGAACCGGAAACACCAATAGGAACACTTCCTAGTCCAATATCAGTGTTATCAAGCATGTTATCTGGTACTGCACTGGACATCAGCATACAGAATGGTATCAATTACATTTATTAATTTAATAAACACACCTATGAATATGTACAACTACCAGCTTACTAAACATCATGGCTGGCTTGGCTAAAACCTCCCCCCTCCGCCCCTTCCCTCTCCCCCACCCCTCCCCATCCCCATCCCCAACCCCCTTACCCCTCCCCCTTCTCTTACCCTACCCCCCTACGAATACCCCCTCCCCCTCACCCATTTTCCCCCTCTCGCCGTTCCCTTTCCCGTTCCCCACCCCTTCCCCTCTCCCGTCCCCTCTCGTGCACCACCAGAACCACCATGGTGTGGTGCCCCCTGGTGGCCGTTCAGCAGGCAGGCGGTGCGTGCGTGCTGGATATGCGGTGAGGCTGCAGTCAAAGTCTTTCACCTTCCTGCGAGGCCTTTCCCCTGTCTGAGTGCCTTCCAGTTTGTTCTCTCAGCGAACCAGCCAGTCGAAAGTGCATGACACCAAAGGCGTCCCCCCCCCCCCCCCCCCCCTCTTCCGCCCTGACATTAAGTTAACCACCCATTCATCCATACTCTGGTAGACTGTGAGAAAAGGCTGTTACACTGCAGTGGCCTGTTCTTACTGTTGTGAACTTAATTAAATATAAACTTTTTCAATCTCCCTGTTCTCTTCTGTTCTGTTCTCTTCTGTTCTGTTCTCTTCTGTTCTGTTCTCTTCTCGCTCTTCTCACTTTTCTCTCTACTCTCTATTCTGTTTCTTCTCTCTCTTCTCCCCCTCTCTCCCCCTCTCTCACCCTCTCTCTCCTCTACCCTCTCTCCCTCTCCCCCTCCCCCCTCTCCCCCTCTCTCTCCCTCTCCTTCTCTCTCTCCTCTCTCCCTCTCTCTCCCTCTCTCCCTCTCTCTCCCCTCTCCTCTCTCCCTCTCCCCCTCCCCCCTCTCCCCCTCTCTCTCCCTCTCCCCCCCTCTCTCTCCTCACTCCCTCTCCTCCCTCTCTCCCTCTCTCTCCCTCTCTCCTCATCCCGGTCCCCTTTCTCATCTCCCTCTCTCTTCCTCTCTCCCCCTCTCCCTCCCCCTCTTCCCTCACTCCCTCTCTCCCTCTCTCCCTCCCCTCTCGTCTCCTCTCTCAACTCCTCTCACCCCTCTCCCTCTCTCCCTCTCTCCCCTCTCTCCCACTCTCCCTCTTCCCCGGTCCCATCCTCTCCTCCCCCCCTCCCCCCCCCCCTCTGTCCTCTGTCCCCCTCTTCACCCCCCTCCCCTCTCCCTCTCCCTCCTCTCACCCGCTCTCTCTATCTCCCCTACCCCCCCTCTCTCCCTCTCCCCTCTCTCGCCCACTCCCCCTCTCCCCCCTCCCTCTCTCCCTCTCCCCTCTCTCCCTCTCTCCCTCTCTCCTCCCTCTCTCCCTCACTCCCTCTCTCCCTCTCTCCCTCTCTCCCTCTCTCCCTCTCTCACTCTCTCCCCCTCTCCCTCTCTCCCCTCTCCCACTCTCTCTGGCCGTCTCTCCCTGTCGCACTGCGCCGCGCCTCGACCACTTTCTCTCAGTTAACCTACTTCAGGGGCTGTCTCCCGACAGGAAGCACATCATGGCATTACGGAAGCCGTCGTCCAGAGTACACGATGCGGATTTATAATGCATTGTAGCCAATCAGCAGCACAATGGCGCCGTGATACGCCAAGCATATCAGGCGCCAATATTAAAGTGTGTGGCATCAATCATTCGGACATCTGGTATCTGTCGACACCAGATTAAGCGCCATTTAACTCACTTAATGTCCCTGTTGAAATATTTGCCTGCGCTTTTATCTGCGTGTGTATGCGTGTTTATGTGAGGGAGGGAGTGTTTGATTGAAGTACAGACTTGCTTTTATCTTTTTAAAGTATTATTTTGTTATAATTATTGATTATTATTATCGGAAGAATGACTGCGTCACTGTGCATGATTTCAACTATAAAACTGCAATACACGATATTCAGATGCATGCGCTGTGGCAATGGTCCCACAACCATAGTGTTGGTCATCGCCATCAGATGTCGCATGCATTGTGAATATTGTGTATTACTATTAATAGTGACTGACTAGTTTGGTACCTTCCTAAAGTTTTCAAAAGGGTCCAAACATGAATATTTTATTTTTCTTGGAAGCTCCAATGACCCCAAAGCAAAATGCTTTTAGGAATTGTCAAAATATCCCAAAATCTGACTGATATACGTGCATTTGAAAGTTAGTAATTTCCATAGCTTTTGTATGCGCTGTGGTAACGGTCCCACAACCGTAGGTTTCGTCGTCGCCGTCAGATGTCACATGCATTGTGAATATTGTGCATTGTTTTACTATGATGCCACAATGGAGGTTGCTTGTTATGTGTTGCTGTTTTACGTCCTAGCAACATCTAAGGTCATATCAGTACGAATTCCGACTTGCAACAGTGCGCACTCATGGCGACTTTATTGTGCTGCTCGATTGGAAGACCAGGCCGCTGGCATCATGATCCGATATCCCACTCAGTCACATTATCCTGATACTGAGCTAATCAGTCTTTACCCTATCCTATTAATGCCGAGCACTAAAGTAGGTAGCAATAAGTATCAATTTTGTAAGTCATTGGTTTGACTCGACCGGGATTCAAACACCCGACCTTCCGCACGGGAATGCTGCGCTGTACCGATTCGGCGACCGCGTCCGGTGTGATTAATACAATAATAGTAAACTGATACATTTGCTCATCGCCATCTGACTCGGGCCGCGAAGCTTTACATCAATGTTGTGGAGTTAACAAACAACCAGAATGGAGAATGGGTACAAAAGGGTCCATCAAATCACCCAAGGAGAAAAGAGGTCTGTACTGTATGTACTCTATAGCTCTTTAATCACATGACCACATTACTGCATAGTTTATGTGTAGATTGTTACCACTGTGGCAGCATTAAGTGCAGCTTGCCCCTCCTCACTTTTACTTGTTTTAGTCTCGTTTTTTCCCGCTTCTTCTAAATGGTGGCGTTTCTTTGCTGCGTGTCTGATTCGTTGATGAAGCTGGTACACATATTTACTTTTATATGTAATGAAAATTGAATTCCCCCCATACTCCTAAAGAAAAAAAAACAACCGATAGCGCACAAACTCACTGCACACCCACCAAGATAATAATCGGGCTTCTGCTCTTTATCGATGCATCTTTTGTAGCGGAGAGATGTAATTGAATTTTCCCAGTTGACAAACACATACATTTTCCTCGTCTGCTGCAACTAAAAGTCGTCTGCTGAAACACCACATGCTCCTCCGATCGACCAATCACGTCAACGCATCACACCTGGGTGATGTTTTATTATAGTTCAGTAAAAACCACACTTCTTTCATTGATTGCTTTGTTCGTTACATTAACTTGATTTTACCAACAGCAGACGACAATCTTAAACCTGAAAGCATCCTTCCCGCCCTTTTTCTTCCTTTGCTCCGGTGGAGTCTTCGCTGGTCGCCATAAGCTCGTGATGTACCTGAGACAAGCGCAGCAGGGCGTACGAAGTGCTTGGTAAGCCGATAGCATCTGCCCCACTAATGTGCGACCAGATTCCGCCCCTACCCACCTACCATCCACAAGTGGCGGCCCCTAGCGGGAGGAGCGGGGGGCGCGGTAGTGGCGCCCCCCCCCCCCCGCCCCCCGTCTCCCCCCCCGGTCACCTACCACCGCCAGCCGCCCCACATGGGGAAATCAATTTGTGCGGATAAGATCTGAAGTGGGCGGCAGGCCGTTGATCATTTTGGCGTCGGTGGCCGCTGATCAAAACACTTTGCTCGCTGGTCCTTGGCTGGGTGCGCGCCTGTCCCCTTCTATATAATCAGCGAGACGTTGGGGTCGGGAGGGGAAGGGGGGTGTAAGGTCCGGGAGTCTGTGTGTGTGTGTGTGTGGTGGGGGGTGTATGGTATGGAGTGTGGGTGTGGGGGGGGGGGGCGACCGGAGACGGGCTGGGAGAGCTTTGGATGTGGAGCGAGAGGATGGGTGGGCGGGTGTCACATCCCTCCATCCCCATCTCACCCACCCATCTGCACCCACACATCCACCCACATCTCACACCCACTACGACTGACACTTATACCCACACCGACCCATATCCACCCATATCCACCCACTCGCACTCCGACCCACATACTTGCAATCTATCTACACACTAACCGTACCCCCCCCCCCCCCCCCCCCCACACACACACACACCACACCCCACACCCACACACCACAACCCACACACACCCACACACCACACCCCAACCCACAGCACACACATCCACATCCTACAGCCACACCCCACACCCACACCCACACCCACACCCACACCCACACCCACACCCACACCCACACCCACACCTATAAAGTAGTGAGTGTCCTTGGTGTGATGAAAATGGGAAATACTGCGCCTAGAGCAGGATTCGAACCCACACTTCTGGCCATTCTGAGGCTAGCATGCCAACCATTACACGACCTGGGCTCCATATTGCAGCCATTAACTCTTTAAGATGAAATGGACTTCATGTTAAAATACGGTAAATTACAGTGGTCAATCTAATATACTTATTTAAAAGTTATTGCAAAAGTTCAAAAGGCATGGGGCAACTTTAAGGTAACTTTAAGTGTCACCATCAGTATCATATTCACATGCCACAGACAGTGAGAATGCGCATGTCTGCTGCAGACAGTGACAGTGTACATGTCTGCCACAGACAGTGACAGTGTGCATGTCTGCCACAGACAGTGACAATGAGCATGTCTGCCACTGACAGTGACAATGAGCATGTCTGCCACTGACAGTGACAATGCGCATGTCTGCCCCAGACATTGACAATGGGCAAGTCTGCTACTTACAGTGACAATGTGTGTGTCTGCTGCAGACAGTGACAGTGCACATGTCTGCTGCAGACAGTGACAGTGTACATGTCTGCCACAGATTGTGGCTATGCGCATGTCTGCTGCTGATAGTGACAATGAACATGTCTGCCACAGACAGTGACAATGCGCATGTCTGCTGCAGACAGTGACAGTGTACATGTCTGCCATTGACAGTGACAATGTGCATGTCTGCCCCAGACAGTGACAATGCGCATGTCTGCCGCTGACAGGCAAGCCAACGAAAAAATCGATTCCAACAACAAACCTGTAATCCATGGTGCATTTTTACCTTTATTAATACATTGGTTTAATTAGAAGAAAAGAAAAAAGCAGAATCTTTTCCAAACGCCAACTCAGTAGTTGTTAAAGGCCGTTATGTGTGATGGGTGAATAAATCCGGTCTTGATTGTTTCTGCCGCTTTGTGCCTCTTTGTGCCGCTTTGTACAGACGTCACCAAGTCACAACTCATTTATATATCCACCCTTACCTGTCAGACCTCCATTTATATTCACTATTATTACCAGTCGGACCTTCATTTATGTGTAATATATTACCTGTTGGACCTTCATTTATGTGTACACTATTACTTGTCGAACCTTCATTCACATATATATGTATATTCATATATATATATATATACACTATTACCAGTCGGACTTTCATTTATATACACTATTACGTGGTGGGCATTCATTCACAATAGTATACTGCATATGTATATATATATATATACAGTATAACCCCGTTAACCAAACTTGAAGGGACCCTAGACATTTGTTTGGATTAACCGATCATTGGTTTAACCAAGCTTTTGCTTTGACTTTGACTTTGAGTAAGCATGTATTGCACATGTAATATACAATGTATTTTCTTCTTCTTTTTTGTGACAAGTTATTTATTCTGTCCAGAATGTATAAGTTCCCATGAGGGTGCTTACCTCCCCCCAATGTGTTGCTACCTTGTCATGGTGGGGAGGCTTGTGTGCCTCCATGACCATGAGAGCTATACCAGCGGGGGCTAGCCCCCTGGCAGGTTTAACCAAGCTGGGCAGGACTCATGGAGAGGACAGACTAAGAGCAGCAACTGGTCCTCCAGGTTGGGGGTTGGGCGTGGGGCCAACAACCCCACCCCGGAAAAAGAACAATGTTACAGAATCACGAACAAGAAACTCAAGGCCCAGGACCAGGAAAATTGGAGAGCCCTTGTTTGTGGCCTATGCCCAAAGTTGGGCGGTAGGTGACACGTTCATCTACGACACAGCTGAGGAGGTGTTTGTGTGGATGGGCACTGACGCCTCAACGGGCGAAGAAGAAGAAGAGGGTGCTGGTTTTCAACGCTGGGTAGCTGAGATACTGTTTTGGTCTGGTCCCGCACTCAAGAGTGTTTAGCTGGTCTTGCTCGGGCCAACCGTTTGCAGATTTGGGTGTTAGTAGTTTCTATATTAGTTTTTTAGTGTCTTTCAAAGTTTTTTCCTAATCTGAGTATGATGGATTATCCTACTATGTATATCTACTCGGATGACATTTAGCCCTGTGGGAGAGGATGCCGTCCCTTTTGTGGTTTGTTACAGCGTCCTTTCACCCACACCCTGTCCTGAGATAGTGCACCAGTGTGCTAGAACACACCCGGACACTTCAGGACTGCGGCTAGGTGGGTAGTCATTCTGATTTCTTTAGTACTTTGGAGGGCTAGTTTCCCTATTTGTAATACCTACCATCTTTTCTGGCCTGTTTTTTGCTTTTTGTGCCAGAACACAGCAAGCAGTGACTGCGCCCATGGTCAGGTGAGATATTGTTCCTACAGTAGGTGGTTGTGTACTGCCTTGTTTTCTTTAAGAATCTTTTATAGTGGTCCAGGCTTTCTATTGCCCATTGTTGTGTGGGTTGATTATTCCAGGTGTGTGGTGCCATGGCCAGTACACTTCTCTCATAAATGTTTGTGTTACTTATAGTTGTCAGTAGCACTGGGGTTGCCATGTGCCTGGTGTCCCTACGGGGGTTGCGGTGTAGCCTGGTTTTGTGGTGTAATGGTGTGCTAGTATTTTTAGGTGCATTTCCATTCTACTGGTTAATAGTGTTGCGTTGAAGTTTCTGTGTAATTCTATTTGTGCACCTGAAGGCATATTTTGAGGGCTCGGTTTTGAAGCACCTGTAGTTTGTTTAATAGTTTTGTATTACCTCCCATGAATACTACATCGCCATAGTCAAAGTAGGGGAGGATCATGCCTGTACATATTTTAATTGCCATGTTTTCAGTCATGTAGTATCTCAGTTTTGCTAGTAGCCATCTTTTGTGGTTTACTTTTTTGAAAGTATTTGCTATGCAGAGGTCATAATTTAGGTGTCTGTCTAGATCCACTTCCAGGTATCTGTAATTGTCTACCTGTTCTAGTTTGATGTTTCCCAGAATATACTTAATTTGTTTGTTACTTGTTAGCCTGGTACCAAATAGTACTGTTTTCGATTTGCTGTTGTTTATGGTTATCCTATTTAGTTGGCACCACTCGGTTAGCTTTATTAGTGTTAGATTCAGTTTTGTTTCTATTTCTTTGGTTGTTTTGCCTGTGGCATATACCACCGTATTATCTGCATATAGTTGGATGTTTTCAATTTCTAGCAAGTTGTTAAGATTATTAATATATATGAGGAAGAGAAGTGGCCTCAGGGCTGACCCTTGGGGAACTCCACAAGTTATCTTTTCCTCATTGGATATGGATCCATTTACTGTGGCGCATTGCTTTCGATTTTCTAGATAGCTTGCTAGCAATTTTCCTGTTACTCCCGTTATTCCCATTTGGGTTAGTTTAGTCCTTAAGAAGGGGGGGGGGGTCTACCATGTCAAAAGCTTTGCTGAAGTCAATGAACACTGCCCCCAGTAGGTTCTTTTTATTGATGCTGTTTGCAATGTCAGTTATTAAGTTAGCAATTGTTTTTATTGTCAAGTGGTTTTTCTGAAACCGCCCTGTTTACTGTTTAATATTTTGTGTTTGTTTAGGTGTTCCATGATATGTCTATGCATTATTTTTTCCATTAGTTTACCAGGCAGTGGGAGTATAGAGATCGGTCTATAGTTGCCTAGTATCAGTTTATCCCCTCCTTAGTGGAGCGGTCTTACTTTGGCTAGTTTCCAGCAGTCCACATAAGTACCTTCTGTGCATGATTTGTTTTATAGGTCACATATAACATCTGGGATGCATCCGAATGCATCTTTCAATACTATACTTGAGGTATTTTCAATGCATGAGGGCTTGCTGCAGTCAATTGATTTGATGAATTCACTTATCTCTTCTATTGTGGTTGCGCAATCTCCAATGTCTGTGTTTAATTGTTGTGCTTTTGTGGTCCAGTTTGAGTTGAACTGTTTGGATAGTTTATTGCCTATGGTAGAGAAATGCTTATTCATTATATTAGCAGCATCACTGTTGCTGATTTCCATTCCCTCGTTGTTGTATAGGGTAATCGATTCTTTATTTTTATTGGTTGATATTAGTATTTTCATGTTGTTCCAGAATTTATGTGAGTTTTTTCCCCATTGTTGGTCTTGTTTGACAATGTACTGTTTTTTAGCTTTTCCCCACTGATTTCTGGCTTCGATTGCTTGCTCTATGGTAGTTTTCTATGTCTAGCAGTCGCCCGCTTGATTTAGCTAATCTACTTGTTTTATATTTGTCCATAATTAGATTGATTAATTCTGGGGTTACCCTTGGGTCTTGGTTTTTTTTAATTTAAATTTTTGTTATTGGGCAGGTGGTGTCGAGATGCCTTCTGACTTCCCTAATGATATTGTTCCATTGGTCATTTACATCTATGTCGGTTTGAAGTGGCAATTTACTTTTTTCTTTCGTATGAGCTTCTAGTGCCTCTTTCGCATAGTTTTTGTATGATCTACCCATACGGGGAGTAGTTTTGTTTTTGGTTTTTATTTTCTTTCTAGTAACATATATCAATTCATGATCGCTGGTGCCCTAGTTTCTTGTCCCTGAGGTGTGGGCATGATTTGAGTCTGTTATTATTAGGTCTATTATGGAGCTGCTTTCTCCAAGTCTTGTTAGCTCATTAATTTGTTGCTTTAAGCCTCTACTTTTGATTAAGTTCTCTAGTGAGTGCTTGTTTTTGTTGTTTGTTTTGTAGTTTATATTGAAGTCCCTCAGTAAGAATATCTCAGCCTTCATTAGTTTTGACACACTTTCTAGTGATGTCTCCAGTTGTGCGATGAAGTCTTCCATGGCTCCATTTGGTAGCCTATATAGACTCCATACAGCTATGTTAGATTGTTTCAAATTTTTTACTTGTGTCCATACTAATTCAATATTTGTGTCTGATCTGTTTGCTTCTTGTAATGGTTTATGTTCAGAGGTTAGGTTTTTTTTCCGTGTTTTTTTTTTCTTGAAGATTTATACTGCCTATAATGGATAAGTCTGAATAGACTTGTTTTCACCATTAGACAGTTTGTCGATAGAAAGCCTGAGCCTACACTTTTACCGACCCAAGGGATTTTTAACCTCCCACACCACATAGACATGGTATGAGAGCAACTGGCCTTTGATGTCGCTGTCAGTTATATACAGCGGTGGAAATCCAAATTGGCAGAGGTGGGGCATGGGGAATCGAACCACTGACCTTCAGATTAGGAGTCAGTGTATATTGCAACACCTCCACCCCTTTTTTGTATGTGTGTATTGGTCAGTGTTTTTATATCCTCTCTCACAAGCCTGTACCCACCAATCTCTAGTCGTTGGTCACTATGCAGTTCATGAAACCATGATTCTGATAGTGTTAACACATCAAATTTACATATATCTAAGTGTAGTTTCATGCTCTCAATTTTGTTGTAGGCACTTTGGCAGTTTAGGTGGACAAAATGCATGCCTCTGCCTAATCTACAATCAATCTCTTCCACCATATTTCGTGGCAGTTAGGTCTAAATAACTGTTTGTGCTGGAGGTGGTTTCTGGTGTGGAATTGAGATTAGTATTTAAAGCGACTCATTATGAATTATGTCGTCACCTACCTTAATTTGCTGTCGGTGCTTGCGGTCGCATTACTGTTCCTGTGCAGCATTAGTAAGGTGGCCGCTGAGTATATATATATTTCGATATTATTTTGCAATAATAAATGTCGAGATTCTGTAGAATTTGACTAATTATTAAAAGATTTATTGCAGCAATTTATGTTATGGTTGTTAAAACAGCAATTTCGACATGATATTTTGGTATCACAAGTATATTTTTCCCTATATGTGATCCATGTTGATTTCTTATGTTTTGTTAGGTATCGGTTTTAGTACATTTTAATAATTTCTATACCATATCTACTTCTGCTCCTCTGGATAGGTGATGTGTAGGATCTCACGATATATAGTTAGTATTCTACAGTGGGTGGTTGAATATACATGGTCACATGATGTAGTTAGTGTTTCTAAAGTAACACACATCCGTTGATTGAACACGTAAGTAGTTAGATCAAATAGTTCAGTGTTTAGGAAAAGGAAAGAGGGGAGAAGAAGAGGAGAAAGAAGAAAGAAAGAGGGAGAAAGAGAAGGAGCACTTATCCATTTGCGCACTCATCACGATGAAGCAGTCAGATAATTTGTCTGCCACTTTGTGGGCGAAAATCTTTTTGAGTAGTAGACGCTATCATACAGGCCATACGTATAGCGATCTGTCTGTTTTCCTTTCCTTAGTTTGTGAACATACATCGCATATCTTGGAGTTCTTAGGCTGATGTTCATTAGTCCCTCATTTAGTCTGTGAATGGATCCGTTTATTTCCAGTATGCAGCTGTTAATTAGTTCCTGATAGCCGGTGTGATCCATATTTCCTGTGTAGGCTTCTATGTCCATTCCCACCAATTGACAGATTACTGGTGCTTCAGTTATTTGTAGGATGGATTTTTGCCCGTAATGGTACTCCTCCATCAAATAAAGGAGTAATGCGTTGGTGTCGTGAGGTAGTTTCCCTGCATATTTTTCTTAATATATGCTCTATTTATATATTTATATTGCTATTTATTTTTATGCTACTCGTTATTTGTCTCTCTATTTAGACGTTATTATTTGTTATTTGTTATTTACTGGTACTTACCTTGATCCTTGATAGTTTACCCGGATGGTGTCTCTTGTTTTTTAGAGGATTTCTCCCATTTTGTTTTGATATCCTAGTTTGACTACTTCTCCTGCATCTGCATTTTGGAGGAACAGTCCTGTGCCCAAGTAGGAGCATCTTGTGCATTCCCTGAAGGCTCTTCCGGGCACGCTTAGTATTTTTTCTTTTAGATCCTCATTTTGTGTGAATTTGGCCATTACAATGTCCTCCATCACCTTCTCATTTATTTGTATCCATTCAGGTGAACGCCATACCTTTTTTACCAGAGCTTTGATGGTGTATGGGTTGTCCGTTGCATCAATGAGTCACATGATGTCAAACTTGTTGTGGTATTTAGACATAATCGAGCAGTAGCATTGTTCTGCCGTGTTCAAGATTTTTCCATCTTTTCCCTGTATTTTGCATTTATATAGATTGCTGTAGGGAGTGTTGTGTCCTTGAAAAGAGATTCCCCAGCTGTGCTGTCTTGTCGCTGCAGCCTCTGGGCTTATTCCTTCTACAGTTATATTACCGAATTCCGTCGGTTTGTATAGTTTCCCTTCTATTTCGAAGTTTTTTCCTCTCATTCTGGCTGTGGTTTTTTCAGGGTTTTTTCCTAGCCAGTGTGTACATTTTCTGTATCGTTTTTTCTTCTAGCATTTCCTTCTCCGTCCTGTCTGGTCTGAGTGTGATGTCTTTGAAGGCTTATTCGTAGTTAAATTTTTGTTCACGCCTGAACAGTTCCCTTTTTTAGCTTTCTTTTTCCAGGTGGATTTTTATTCCTCTTGGTCTGGACTCCTTTGGGGCTCTTTTGTGTTGTCGTTGGGGTTTTCTTCATGATTTTCCCCAGTCGTTTCCCCGGGTCCATCATTTAGTTTTTTTTGTTTCCTCATTTGTAGTTCTTTTCTTGCATTTTCCCACCAGTCTGGTGGGAAAATACTGTATTCACTATTACCCGTCGGACTTTCATTTTTATATACATTATTACTTGTTTGACCTTCATGTATATACACTATTACCTGTTGGACCTTCATTTATATATACTATTACCTGTCAGACATTCATCTATATATACACTATTACCCGTTGGACCTTCATCTATACACAACTTCTTTTCTTGAAGATTTATACTGCCTATCATGGATAAATCTGAATAGACTTGTTTTCACCATTAGACAGTTTGTCGATAGAAAGCCAGAGCCTACACTTTTACCGACCCAAGGGATTTTTAACCTCCCACACCGAATAGACATGGTATGAGAATTGAGAGAAACTGGCCTTTGATGATGCTGTACACAACGGTGGACATCCAAATTGGCAGATTTTTGGGGGGGGGGGGCATGGGAAATCGAACCAGCGTCCATAGTCCGACCTAGAAAAAAGTCAGACACTCTAACCAGTCCACCACAGAGAACACCACAAACTTATTCATATGTATATATTTACTATTACCTGTTGAACCTTTACGTGAATGGGCATGGCTATGTATATTCATATATATATATATACATATTTATACATATATATATTATTACTCAAGGGACCCTCATTTGTATATACTGCATCATTTATTATGTGGATATAAATAACGGGACCTATCAAACATTATTGTGTATGCCTGTAAGGACTCATCTCCACTCCCTCTGATACGACCTCAGGTGTTGTGAGGACGTACCCCCCCCCCCCCCCACCTCACCAATCGATCAAACTCTTACACAATTCACCGAATTCATCCAGCCTATGGGTATAGAAGAGGACTACAAAATTAGTGCTTCCTTGGTTTATTTCCTTGTGCACGGTGAAACGACACCTCACACCTGTGCCCATGAGCGAGCACATAGTGTACACACAATAGAAGCGATATATCCCTTCAATATAGAACATATAGAGACGGGTTGGATATATCCCTTCAATATAGAACATATTGAGATGGATGCGATATATCCATTCAACATAGAACATATAGAGATGGATGCGATATATCCCTCCAACATAGAACATGGGGAGACGGATGCGATATACCCCTTCAATATAGAACATATAAAGATGGATGCGATATATCCCTTCAATATATACCATAGAGAGACAGATGCTATATATCCCTTCAATATAGAACATATAGAGACGGATGCGATATATCCCTTCAATATAGAACATATAGAGACAGATGCGATATATCCCTTCAATATAGAACATATAGAGATGGATGCGATATATCCCGGCAGTATAGAACATATGGAGACGGATGCGATATATCCCTTCACTATAGAACATATAGAGACAGATGCAATATATTGACCAATATATAGGCTGATACATATATATATATATATATATATATAACAAATGTAAGCATTAATCCATAAGTACATAATAAACATGCTTACACGCAGAGAGGCATACACGCAGACGTGTACACATGTACATGAACACACATATTTACCCATGTAAATATGTAGATACAAATAAATATAAGTGTCGTTGGTTGGCCGCTGTGCTGGACATAACTTAGAAATGTGTGGCACGTCGCTGTATTGTTTACATTGTGAAAGGCCATCCACACACTCCAACACTTGTCCCGCTATTGACCCTGTCCCATAGATCATCCGTGCAACACATGCCTTATATACGTGTGTATATAGATGCGTTGGAAAATATTACCTCCGGAGTAAGGGGTTCAGGGTTGGTGACGAAAGCGGGGCACGCGACGCCCCGGGAGGCCGGCGGGTTGTCGCCGGCCCGGGCGGAGTGTGATGACGGATTTGTGAGGATGACTCGACCTGGAGACAGGGGCGGGGTGTGTATGTATTCACTGGGAAGTGGAGATGGAGGGGATGGAGGGGGGGGGGGGCGTAGAGAGGTGGTAGGTTGTCCGGTAGGTAGCCCACTGGAGTCTTTACTGTATTCCAGATTATTGACATGGTTTAGGTGCTCATGTGTGTACGTGGTTCAGAAGGTAAACCAACTAAGAGCCCTGCACCATATGTCCTATGCCGTATGCCCTATGACATATGCCCTATGCCCTGTGCCCTATGCTCCATGCCCTATGCCCTATGCCCTACGCCCTATGCCCATGCTCTATGTCGTATGCCCTATGCCATATGTCATATGCCATATGCCATATGCCCTGTGTTCTATGCCCTGTGCACACTTGAGCACTGGCCCTGTGTCAATTCCCTATTAAAGATTGCCCATGCGCCTCCTGTGCCCTGTGCCTGGTAGCCCTACGCCCACCGCCCCGCCCCCCGCGCCAGCGCCCCCGCGCACACCCCCGCGCCCCGCCCCGGCCCCGCGCCCCGCAACCCGCGCCACCCGCCCCGCAGCCCCGAGCCCCCGCGCCCGCGCCGCGACCCCGCGCCCCGCGCCCCAGCGACCCCGCACGCGCCTCGCGCCCCGCCGCTCCCCGCGCCGCCACCCGCCCCCCGCGCCCCGCGCCCGCGGCCCCGCCCCCGCGCCCCCCCCCCCCCCCCGCGCCCCGCGCCCCGCCCACCGCCCCGCCGCCCCGCGCGCCCCCGCCCCCCGCGGCCCCGCGCCCCCCCCCCCCGCGCCCCGCGCCCCCCCGCGCCCCCCCCCCCCCCCCCCCCCCCCCCCCCCCACCGCGCCCCGCGCCCCCCGCGCCCCGCGCCCCGCGCCCCGCGCCCCGCGCCCCGCGCCCCGCGCCCCACACACGGAGGGAAGGCGCGCTGGGAGGGTGCGACTGACGGTAATGACCGGGTAGTGGCGGGCTCTGCCCACCTGCGCCCCGGGAGATGCATCGTCCTCCCCCCTCCTCCGTGTTCTCAGGTGCTCTGTGACCAGCTCTGT
>CM059191.1:52369136-52494331 GCA_030323885.1 Branchipolynoe longqiensis | reverse complement strand
GTGTGTGGGGGGGGGGCAGGGTGACTTGGACCAGTCCATGCGAGGGCAAATCGAAATAAAGTATTGTGACCACATGTGCATTTATAGTGCTGTCCCACTGATAGTCTAATACATACATTAATACCACACTCAGCCACGTTATTCTGACTCTGACCCAGGCAGTCCTTGCCAAACTCCTCCTAGTTTATTTAGAGTGCTGCACCTCTGATACAGTAACACACAGATTAATGCACTACTGCTGAACGCATTCACATATTCTCACATTAAGCCAATCAGTCCTTGCTGTACTCCTAGTAGATGTATAGTGCTGCCCCACTGATACACTAACAGTAATACATTAATGCCCCATTCAGACACATTAACCAGTTTCAGATTATAACGATCAACCTAATGCATTTACCTTTTAAATATGGTATAAACTCAAAACCATCGGATTATGTGTGGCTGAATGTGTGTGGGTGGGTGTATATATATATATATATATATCTGTCGGTGTGTGGGGATTAGGGTGTAACGCTAAGATTCCTTCTACGCGGTATGCGGTATGCGGTATGCGGTATGCGGTATGCGAATGGGAGGATTCCTTCTACGCGGTATGTGGCATGCGGCATGTGGCACACGACTGGCTATATTTTTAAAATAAAAATAAACAAGTATACTCCATACTGCACTGTATATGACCTAATATGGCATTTATATCTATGTACCTCTTGGTACGTCACATGGGGGTTCCTACCTTTATAATTACCAAATTATAGATAAGTATTCATATTTGTGTGGCTATGGTAGCATTTTTACCAACCCGAACCCCCACCACCACCACTACCATATGTTTCCCTTCCGCACCCCTGTGTGTGACCGTTCCGTAATGATCAGTCGCCTTTCCTAGTCTAAAACTAATGGACAAGTGCGACTGAGGTTTCTATTCGCATACTGCGTGCCGCATGCCGTGCACCGATCGCTACAGGGACCGATCAAGTTGCCACATTCGCATTCGCATTCGCATTCGCATTCACATTCACATTCGCACACCGCGTGTAAGGGATGTAGCCGATTGACTTCAAGGCGTTCTGATTGTTTGCCGCATTCGCATTCGCATACCGCATCCCGCATACCGCGTGTAAGGAATCATAGCTTAAGTGGGTACATGTTGGTGTGTGTTTATGGTGTGTGTGGGGGGGGGGGCGGGAGATCGGAAGTTCAATTCCCGGTCGAATCAAACCAATGATTTCCTAAATGTACACTTGTCACTTCCTATCTTGGTGCTCGGATAGGGTAGGGCAAGGACCGAGTGGAATATCAGGTCATGGTGCTGGCGGCCTGGTTTCGCAGTAGGGCAGCACTATAAAGTTGCTATGTGTGTGCACTGTCACAATTCTGTACCCGTCCTGATATGACCTTAGATGTTGCCAGGGCGTAAAAATCCAACAACCAACCAATCCTCTTCCTCTAACTTCTCCTTCTCTCCCCCTCCCCTCATCTACCTTCACGTCCCTCTTCTGCTTCTCCTCTTTCATCTCGTTATGACCGTATATTTTGCCAGGACGTAGAACTCCAACAATCAACAACCAACAACCAGCTAAAGCATGCTTAATTCCATGCCTCCAACCGGTTCCTCGGGGTGGAAGACTTTGTAGGGAGGTGAAGGTATAAGACTTTCTGCCCCACCCCCGAACAGAGACACTGATGACGTCATCATAGATGGCGCTGTGAGCAGGTCCCTCGTGCATCATTCAGTGGGTGCCGATCAAAGACGGTCCGATTATGTCGGGTGTAAAACGCCGATGCTGTTTCAGCCTTGTACGCAAATAAGCACATTTGGGATTGTTTTTATTGCGTGTGCATCCTTAGAAGTCGACGGTATTCAACCGCCGAATTAATGCATAAACAAATCTGCGGAACCTTTTCAGCTGACAACATTCAGCGTCGACATTGCCTGGAAATATGATATATATAATAGCGCAGTTATATATATATATATATATATATATATATATGTATGTATCTATGTATATCAATGTATATGCATTATTATTAATAAATGTGTATATTTATATATATATTTATATATATATATATTTATATATATATTTATATAAAGGCCAGTTACAGCATAGAATGGACAAACAAGACAAGTAGATTGAGATGATATATTGTCCGGCAGGGGGAATATAATGCTCTGGCTTTATCCTCAGGCACGAGTAACACTGGTGCGCCAGTTGGGGAGGATTTGGGGCGGTGGCAGCACCACTGGTCACGTGGTGGTGGTGGGGGGGGTGGGGGGGGGGGGGGGGGGGGGGGGCAACCCACGGGTAGCGTGACAATAATATACAATAATAACAGTAGTTTTCTTAATTGCCTTTATACTCGCATAATATGTATGCATCACATAATTTATATTTATATATATATATATAAATACACACTCTACTCTGTAAATAACGGCCTCTGTCAATAACGAATCTGTCAATAACGGCAAAAATATTCCACATATTCTACATAAATCTATAGATGAAATTCTCGCCTATATATTACACTAGTAGTAGTACTAGGTTGGTTGTTGGAGTCTTACGTCGTGGCAACATCTAAGGTCATATCAGGACGGGTACCGACTTGTGACAGTACACACTCATGGAGACTTTATAGTGCTTCCCCACTGGGAAATCAAGCCACTGGCACCGGGCCCTGATATCCCAATCAGTCATATTATCCTGACCCTGAGCTAACCAGTCCTTGCTCTATCCTATTAATGCCAAGCACCTGGCTAGGAAGAGACAATTATCAATTTTATAAGTCATTAGTTTGATTCGATTGGGAATCGGACTCACGACCTTCGGCACGGGAAGCCGGCGCCCTACCAAATCGGTCATCGTGTCCGGTACATTAGGACTAAGGTTAGGAGCCTTATAATGAAGTTATGCGCCTTCATAGCCAGTCCTCCAGGTGGCTCCCCCCGCCCCCCCCCCCCTGGCTCAGCCAGGTGTGAGTAACGGCGCCCCGCTCAGCCTGCCGCCAGGCGGCGCCACGGAAGGGCCGAACCGCACTACCACATGCATAATCAAACCTAAGATAACATCAGCAGGCACTAAGCCATCAATAATCAACGCCGGCCTTACGTCGAATGGCTCATTTCTGCCCAACAGTGTGCTCTAAAATAAATAAATAAATTAACGGGTGTTTATGTTAGAGCTTCAAAGTTAACATCGCCAAGAAACGTGGCTTTAATTTACATTTTTTATATGTATTTTTTTTTAAATTTATCTTTTCTGTTTGGGCAATTGTGAGTCTGGTTCTTCAAAGTGACTACGCAGCTAATTCTTTACATTCGCTACACCTGGTTGACGAAAGTTCTGTTTCCAATAATGATTTCATTAGCTAAATAGTTCTTTTTTATCCTTACGACAAAGTGGGTGTTTAAAGTTTGATACCCCGATTAAAGCATCAATCAATCAATAGTTCCGTCCTCTAGTCGAGGGTTGGATGCAATGGTTCTCCACTTGTCCCGATGGTGTGCTGTTCTGATAGACTGTGAATAATTCAAGCTTGTCCACTGTGAAATATTTGTAAACCATGATGTTCTTGGTCTCCCTCTCCCTCTGCTGCCATTCACCTTCCCTTCCAACAATGTACGGTATATTGAACTCTGACGAATGATGTGGCCAAAATAAATAAGTTTCTTTGTCTGTATAGTGGCAAACAAGCTTTTCTTATTTTAAATTTTTCTGAGAACTTCTTTGTTGGTGATCTTCTTTGTCCATGATATTTTCATCATCCTTCGATAAGTCCACATCTCAAATGCTGCTAAACGTTTGTACATTTTCTTAGAGATTGTCCATGTCTCAGACCCATACATTACATTAATGCAACCTGGTAATCATTAATACTGCACAACCATATGAAGTCCAGCATTTCGGTGTATGCACTCAGATTATTTATGATGTTTTCACATCAAGCATCTTCAAAGGTAGCCATTTGTACTAAAGTTTACTCAAAAGCAAAGTAAATTATAGCAATTAACTTAAAATTGCATAATCCGATGGTTTTGACTTTCTGTCATTTTCTGAGATAAACAAACAACATATTTAAGCTATACACTGAGATTGATCATTATAATCTTCTTTGCTTCAGTTTGAAGTAACTTATATTTTAAATGGTTAACCTTGGCGATATTTGAAGTAAAAACATGCCAAATTAATTTGAGCAAGTATGTCAAACTATATTTGGGTGATCATTGCTATTTACCTTACTGCATAGGCAATAAACTATCCAAACAGTTCAACACAAACTGGACCACGAAAGCGCCACAATTAAACACAGACATTGGAGATTGCACAACCACAATAAAAGACATAAGTGAGCTCATAAAATCAATTGATTGCAACAAGCCTTCGGGCATTGAAAATACCTCAAGTATAATATTGAAAGATGCATTCGGATGCATCCCAGATGTTATATGTGAGCTATACAACAAATCGTTCACAGAAGGTACTTATGTGGACTGCTGGAAACTAGCCAAAGTAACACCGCTCCACAAAGGAGGGGATAAAGAGGTACTGGGAAACTATAGACCGATCTCCATACTCCCACTGCCTGGTAAACTAATGGGAAAAATAATGCATAGACATATTATGGACCACCTAAATGAACACAAAATATTAAACAGTAAACAGGGCGGTTTCAGAAAATACCACTCGACAATAAAAACAATTGCTAACTTAATAACTGATATTGCAAACACTATCAATAAAAAGGACCTAGTGGGTGCAGCGTTCATAGACTTCAGCAAAGCGTTTGACACGGTGGACCACCCTATCCTAAGGAGCAAACTAACCCAAATCGGAATAACAGGAGTAACAGGAAAATGGATAGCGAGCTATCTAGAAAACAGAAAGCAATGTACCACAGTAAATGGATCCATATCCAATGAGGAAAAGCAAACTTGCGGAGTACCCCAAGGGTCAGTCCTGGGGCCACTTCTCTTCCTCATATATATTAACGATCTAAACAACTGGCTAGAAATTGAAAACATCCAACTATATGCAGATGACACTGTGGTATATGCTGCAGGCAAAACAACCGAAGAAATAGAAACAAAACTGAATCTAACACTAACAAAACTAATCCCCATAGGGCGCAATCCGTCTGGGTATGTGTACTGGCACAAACCAAAGCAGAACAGGCAGGCCACAGTCATGCATCCGAATCACCCTGAAATACAAAATGGCTAACCATACAACACAACCATCCCACCTAGTCGCAGTCCTGAAGGGTCCAGGGGTGTTCTGGCACACTGGTATACTCTCTAAGGACAGGGCATGAGTGAAAGGATGCTGTAACAAACCACAATGGGATGGGATCCTCTCCCACAGGCCTATATGTCATCTGCGTAGATATACATAGTAGGCTAAGTTATCATATACAGGTTAGGAAAAAACTTGAAAATTAAAAAGAAAAACTAATATAGAAACTACTAACACCCAAAACCGCAAAGGTTGGCCCGAGAAAGATCAGGTAAAGACTCCTGTGTACGGGACCAGACCAATCAGTACCACAGCTGTCCAGCGTTGAAAACAAGCACCCTCACGGGAGCTTATACGTTATGGGCAGAATAAAAAACTTGTCACAAAAAAAAACAAATAAAATCAACAACAAAAAAACTGTAGCCGGAAGTAATCTATATTATAAATTGCTAACTTTGGAGATATTTTATTTAAAGACATGCACACTTATTTGTTTGACATGCACATACACGTTTTGACACTATAGGCTTCAATAGCAGCAGGTTCTATTAAATTGAATTAATATTCCCTTCTACACCGCAACTATCTAATAGATGCACCAGTATCTAAGTTGAAGATGTAGAATCAAATCCAGGTCAGTGTTTTAGTTTGTCAAATGTTGATGCTTTTAATTTTATCAGAATGTTCAGCTTTAATCAAACAAATTAATATCGCAGAAATTTAATGCCTGGCACACACCTCCCGTTTACAATTCACACACTAAAACTGACTGCGCATCACGACCCCGACCCGTCCCGTTTCGCGACTAAAACTGCCCGATTCGTTTTTCGAATCCCTTGCGATTTCAGTTTTAACCCCTAAAACTGAGTTTTAAGTCGTGAATCGCAAGGCTCTGGTGTGCTAGGGGGTCGCACACCTAACGCCTAAAACTCAAACTTATGTGCGAAACGGGCAGTTTTAGATCGTATACGGGAGGTGTGTACCGGGCATAAAGCCATCGGATTATGCAACTTTAAATATAAATAAACTAAAAACAACAAAAACGCGCACACGACGCTTGTTCTATTTTTAGCTGTGCACTGCTCGGAGAACGCCCGTAACGCGCAGAAACCCCTAGCAACCCTAGCAACAGATGATAAATAATAAATAATGGCGGCCTCGTTTCCATTTACCACGGTGCGAATGTAAATTCTTTGTTGCGGATTGGCCAATGATGAATCACGTGACCTGATAGTGATACCAGTTGCAGCGACGTTGTGGCTGTAATTCGATAGGTGCGGAGACACTTGGTTCAAAACGCGGGCCGTGGTGTTACTTTCCGACAGAGTAGGTCGATTTGTAATGGGACCCGTCTAATAACCAGCAAATGTAGCTGCGATAGCATCAACTACTTACTAGTATTAAAGTTGATTGTCCGATGGTTTTGAATTTCTGAAATATTAGGTTGATCATTATTATGTACCTTACTTTAGCTTGAAATAACTTTTATTTTAAGTGGCTAACTTTTGAGATATTTGAAGTGGAAACATACCAAATTAATTTTGGCAAGCACGTCAAAACTCTGACCCGATAGGCTTCTGCAGTAACAGGTTCTATTCAATTGCTCAGTATTCCCTTCTGTGTGGTGATACATGTTTAATAAGTGCACCAGTATCTAAGTTAGATATGTACAATCAAATTTAGGTAATTGTTTTGGTTTTGAAAATTTGATATTTTAATCGGACTATGCAGCTTTAATACTACTTCAATATTACACTGCTGCACTGAGTAGAAAACCTAAACACCGACCATATTTAAATGAAAATACCGGAAAACTGCAAATGATGAATCCAAAGTGCCTTTGGTGATATACTTGACAAATCAACCTGCACATCTCTAAGTATCATTATTATTATTATTATCATTATTATTACTCTTCAGCAGAGTATTCTCGATGTCGGACATCCGGGCACTTTTGGGGTTCACGGCGCGCAAAGGGTAAAACAAATGCCAGTCTCATAGAAACAACATTAAAACTACCCTAACTATCAGTGATTTGTGCTTTTTGGTGCTTTGAAAGCAAATTTCTCTTGTTTCTATTAAATAGTTAGGATCTTTCTCTATAATTTCACATTCAGCTTTTTTTTTATCAGGCAATTGGAAGTTCTTGAATTTATTTGGCGAAAATAGTTTTTGAGGCCATGATCTGGTAAGGCTAACACTGGCACTGACACTCAGAATATCCCAACTTTCACTATTATCTCTGTTTTTAATACTTTCAGAGAAAATTGCTCTTAGGTTAAATTAAATACCTCAGATCTTCCTCTTCAATCGCGCATTAAGATATTTTTAATCGATCCAATCAAAGCTTTTAAATTCATTTTACAAAAGTAAATGCTTCGCATAGACATAGCATTGCTGCAGCGCATTTCACTGCAGTATTTTACCCTTCGCGGGCTAGTTTCCGGGGTTGTGACGTCATGCCGACATCGAGAATACACTCTTTCCATGGTGAGGCAATGGTCGGCCAGCCTTAAGTATATCTGTGCAGCTGGGTATGGCAGCGTGCACCTAAATAGGGTAGATTGGTAACTCAGGAAGTAGGTCAGTGGGTTACAGGGTTAATAGGTTAGACATCGGGGTGAGTTATGGTCTCGTGAGTTAGGGCCGTGAGTTGTTGGGTAAACTGTTATCATGGGTGAGTTGAACGAGCCGCAGGTTGGTTGGTTGTTGGAGTTTTACATCCTGGCAATATCAAAGTTCACGTCAGGATGACTTGTGACAGTGCACACTCATGGTAACTTTATAGTGGTGCCCCACTGGGAGACCAGCCACCAGCTCCATGACCTGATAATGTAATATCCCACTCAGTCGCATTATCCTGACAGCGAGCTAACCAGTTCTTCCATATCCTATTTATACTGAGCACCAGGCTAGGAAGTGACAAGTATCAATTTTATAAGTCATTGGTTTGACTCGACCAGGAACGGAACTTCAGGTCTCCCGCACGCGAGGCCCGCGCTCTGCCGATTCGGCTACCGCGCCCGGTGAGTTGTTGTGTAAATTGTGCTGTTATGACGGGTGAGTTGAACGCGACAAAGGTAGCTCTCTCCTCACATAAGTTGATATTCTCAATTTGTGAGCGTGATACCTAATTTATCCAGAAGAGGGGTGGGGGTAGATTGAGTATGAGAGTGCGGCGGTGGGTGACTCCATGAAGTGGGTGGGGTGCAGGTGTTGAGAGGGTGGAGGGTGGAGGGAGGCGGGGTGGGCACAGATTTCATGCTGTGTGGTGCATGTTCAATATTTGCCAGGTCAGATTGGTTCTGATCAGTGATTGAAAGCCCGGGTAGGACAGTGCATTTCGACTCTCAGACACATTGTACATATTCCTTCCACTGAAAAAAATGCTGCCTTAGCTTTTCTCACGAAACAAACTGATTGGACGCCGTGGTCAAATCGGTAAAACTAAAGGCCCTGTCAGACTACGACGTTTCTCACCGGCGTGCCGGCAACATGCAAAATATTTGCAACCCGTCGACACACGTCCAACTCTTCGGCGTTTTGGCAGAAAGTTTGACGGGGCGCAGCGTGTTAGTAGCGTGCTATGAGCGCGCGGCCAACGGGGTTCGACGTGCGGCGGAACAAAGTGTCAACGTCCCACCAGCGGGTTCCCAGCGTGCCATCAGCGTGTTATCGGCGCGTTGTCGGCGCGCCACTGGCGCGCCGACGGCATGGGGGCAGCGCGTCATTAAGGTTCGCAGAACGCTGGGTAACGTTAGGCGCGCGGAAGACGCGCCAGCAACACGTCAAGACGTGCCAGCAACATGTCCAACATGTCGAGAAACGCTGGAGCAACGCCAATAGCACGGCCACTACACGTCGATTGGAGGTCACCGACGCGCCGACGGAACGATCACAGTTTGGCGAATAAAATGCCAATGTTAATCGACGTTGATCAACGTCCTGCCAGCATTCCACCGGCGCGCCGCCAACGGGTGTCGACGTGTTGGTAACGCGTCCGTAACGCGCCCGCCAATACGCTGACTCGCGTTGCGGCCCGTCGAAAGTTTTGTGCAAGCACAAAACGATCGGCGCGAGCCGGCGGGCGCCGACGGGAGCCGACATGTTGGATTACACGTTGCTATCAGTCTACGTGTATCGACGTGCCGGTAACACGCCGGTAATGCACCGGTAATGCGCCGGTAACGTACCGGACGTGTAACGACGTTTCGACCAAAAAGGCAACACGTCGACGCGCATTGGTGGGAAACGTCGTAGTGTGACAGGGCCTTAAGAGCACAGGCTTTGTATCTGGAAGGTCGGAAGTCTCATTCCCAGCCGAGTCAAACCAATGACTTACTGAATTGATTCTTGTCACTCCCGAGCCTGGTCTTCGGCATTATATGAGAGGGCAAGGTCTGGTTAGCTTAGTATAAGGATAATGTGAATAAGTGGGAAATTGTGTCATGGTGCCAGCGGCCTGGTGTCCCAGTGCAGCAACACTATGTAGTAAGCATGAGTGTGCACTGTCACAAGTCGGTGTCTGTCCTGATATGACCACAGATGTTGCTAGAACATACAACACCATCAAAGAAACGATAGGAAACCGGCAGGAAGTTCACTCCCTGGACGGGGGGGATACTATTCAAAACCACCCTACTAATAGTACCATATGCAATGAGTAAATGGGATAAAACCTCACGCCGTCGGGGCTAGTCGCGTCGGGGCGGGTCGCATCGGGGCGGGTCGCGTCAGGGCGGATCGCGTCGGGGTGGGTCCCGTCGGAGAGGCGGCGTCTTTACGATGCGCGGCCGTCATCTGTCAGCGTTCGTGGCGGCGCGCACGCAACCCCGCGCACGCGCAGCTGACAGGGCGCGCATGCGTGCCGAGCGTCGCGGCGCAGGCCGCCGCTTTCCCCGGGCGTGCATGGCGGGCGGCCATTATACCACGGTCATTCTCAATGCATGGGTGCAATGCAATTTAAGACAGAAAACAACTTTTTTATTATATCTTTTTTTGTTTGTTTTTTAAACTTTTAAAATGTCGCTCGCGCAAGTTCACCTCTGAAGTACACGCGCTTTTGAGGAATTTCATGCCCGAAAGAGGTAGGTATGGTGTAGTATAGCTGAAGTATTATATTGAAATGATATATATTATATACAATATTATATATACTATTCTATAATATATAATATTATAGAACATGCAATATTCTATATAATATTCTATAATATATAATAATATATAATATTATGCAATATACAATATTATATAAATATTGTATACAATATTATATATTATCTAATATATAATAATATTTATAATATATACAATATTATATATTATCTAATATATAATAATATTTATAATACATACAATATACATATATACTAACATATACATATTATATAAATATTACATAAAATAGATTATATTATCTAATATATAATAATATTTATTGTACATACTATATATATAATATTATACAGCCTAATATATATATCCATATTGGAAATTTGGACGACTGCATGTTGAAGCACTAATTTCAGCATAAATGTAATGAATATATTCTTTCATAAAACCAGTGAGAGAATAAATTCTACTAACTTTTTTCCATGAATGTGGCCTTTGCTGTCAGCACAGCATTAAGCCAATGCCATTTAATCAATCATTTACTCAGCTTAAAAAAACACCCCGCTAGTCATTCATAGAGTCATGCAGTAGTAGACTTGCAGCATATTGCGCTATTTCCTCAGCTAAATTAACTACTTAGTCACTGCATTCTTAGTAACAGAAAACACCACTCACTGCATTCTGCAGACCGGATGCGGTGGACGAATCGGCAGCGCACAGGCAGAAGGTCGGGAGTTTGAAACTAAGCCAAGTCAAACCAATGATTTACTAAATTGATACCTGTCGCTACCTCGGCATTAATATGATAGGGCAAAGACTGTTAGCTGAGTAATAGGACTGAATGGGAAATTGGGTCACTGGTCACCCAGTGGGGCAGCACTATAAAGTCGTCATGCGTGCGCACTGTCACAAGTCAGAACCCATCCTGATACGACCTTAGATGTTGCCAGGATATAAGACCCCAATAAACAAGCATTCTGCAGCAAGTTGTAGCACAATATATGTTAGAACCGTTAAGTGCACATGCACCCAGCCCACAAGTCGGCTGTTGTCATGAGATTACACAATAGAACCGTTAAGTGCACATGCACCCTGCCCACAAGTCGGCTGTTGTCATGAGATTACACACTAGAACCGTTAAGTGCACATGCACCCTGCCCACAAGTCGGCTGTTGTCATGAGATTACACACTAGAACCGTTAAGTGCACATGCACCCTGCCCACAAGTCGGCTGTTGTCATGAGATTACACACTAGAACCGTTAAGTGCACATGCACCCTGCTCACAGGTCAGCTGTCGTCGTGAGATTACACACTAGAACCGTTAAGTGCACATGCACCCTGCCCACAAGTCGGCTGTCGTCATGAGATTACACACTAGAACCATTAAGTGTGCATGTGCCCTGCCCACAAGTTGGCTGTCATCGTGAGATTACACAATAGAACCGTTAAGTGTGCATGCGCCCTGCCCACAGGTCAGTTGTCATCGTGAGATTACACAATAGAACCGTTAAGTGGGCATGCGCCCTGCCCACAGGTCGGTTGTCGTCATGAGATTACACAATAGAACCGTTAAGTGGGCATGTGCCCTGCCCACAGGTCAGTTGTCGTCGTGAGATTACACAATAGAACCGTTAAGTGGGCATGCGCCCTGCCCACAGGTCAGTTGTCATCGTGAGATTACACAATAGAACCGTTAAGTGGGCATGCGCCCTGCCCACAGGTCAGTTGTCGTCGTGAGATTACACAATAGAACCGTTAAGTGGGCATGTGCCCTGCCCACAGGTCAGTTGTCGTCGTGAGATTACACAATAGAACCGTTAAGTGGGCATGCGCCCTGCCCACAGGTCAGTTGTCGTCGTGAGATTACACAATAGAACCGTTAAGTGGACATGCGCCCTGCCCACAGGTCAGTTGTCGTCGTGAGATTACACAATAGAACCGTTAAGTGGGCATGCGCCCTGACCACAGGTCAGTTGTCGTCGTGAGATTACACAATAGAACCGTTAAGTGGGCATGCGCCCTGCCCACAGGTCGGTTGTCGTCGTGAGATTACATATCTGTTGGTTACAAAGTAACACCGCAATCAATCAACCAATCAACCGAGCAATCAATCAACCAGTCATATTGATTGATTGATTGGTGGTTGCTTTACGACGTGTCGGCAGCATAGGCCATATTCATGGCGAGAAATGTTTGTTTTTGTTCAAACCATCGCTTTTACATGTAAAAGCATACAATCAATTTTGTGTCAATGGACACTCATGAATTTTGTAAACTCACAATCATATAGCTAAATAAAAGTCTAAATGATAGTATTATTCACTGATGAAATTTCAACCAGTCATATCTCACCTCTAACCACCCGACGGGGCTGGGCCCAAATTGTGTAATAAATGTTTCGGTTTCAAGTTCGGAGTGCTTATATTTACAATTGTATAATCAGATTAGTTTTAGTTTAGTTGAATCCTGCCACCTGCCCAAACGGGAACCGAACGCGCCACTCATCCGGCCACCGAGCGCCCCAGGCTAGGTGCTTCAGGATTGGAACCCGCGACCTTCGGTATAGGAAAGCTTGCATCGCTCTTCCCGATTCAGCCACAGCGTGTGGTTCAATGCTCTATGGACGCGCCAGTATCTAACGTAGATATGTACGATTACATTTGGTTAATGCTTTGGTTTTTTGAAAAGTTGATGCTTTTCCATCGGAATCAGCAGCATTAATTACACCGCGCTCAACTTGTATTGTACGTCCATTCAGCTAACCCTCTGAGGGGACGCTTTGAAGACATATCAACACGACGTCCTCACACACAGCTGCGGCCATACAGCCGTCGATGAATACTTTAAGGATGCTTTGATTGGGAAGCTTTGATGCGACGTGAATCCACAATAAATCGAGGCAACCTAACAGAGGAGAAACAATGCACAATGATTCATGTGCTACATGCACATTTCATGTTTAATAAGAAAGAATTGATTGTGCCCATCTGCCATGATGATTGCTGCTCTTTCCGAGCTTCCGACTAAATGAGGCGCTAACATGCAATGGTAAATGGTGTGTGCAGTGTATATCTAACCTAAATAATATGTATATATAACCTAAATATACTAAAACTATACCCCTGCATGCGCTGGCCTAATCGGTGGAACTCAGACTTTCTGTGTGGAAGGTCCAGAGTTTGAGTCCCAGCTGAGTCAAACAAATGACTTATAAAATTGATACTTGTAGCTACCTAGATAAAGGATTCACCCGGTACTCGGAGTACACGGGTGAACGACAACATAATCTAAATACGGGCGAAAATAGCTTTAGTATGGAACAGGGAGTAGAATGCCTGCCTCCAGTATCAAATGGATACTTATATAGGCACAGAGTTGGTGAAATGGGAGAGAATGCAAAAAGACAAAATGGCGGCCGCAGAACGCCGTCGATTTCACTTTTAAATCTTATTAAACTAGATATTGTATTATATTTTTCAACTCAAAGGTAGCAGGCTATCAATAAGACATATGTAAAGAATAATTGTTGCTTCTAAGATTGTGAAATTAGGCTCTCAATTCATTGACCCACATTTTCGACCGTTTTTATATAGGGTTTGTATTCACCCATGTACTGCGACTGCGAGTACCAGGTGAATCCTTTATCTAGTCGCTACCTAGCTTGGCGCTCTGCATTAATAGGATAGGGCAAGGACTGGTTTGCACAATATGAGGATAATGTGAATGTATGGGACAGCACTGCAATTATAAAGTCGCAATGAGTGTGCACTGTCACAAGTCGGTACCCGTCCTGATACGCCCTTAGATGTTGCTGGGTGGTAAAACAACAACAAACAAACTATAGCGACCCGCCACACTCAGCCAGACCAGTCGCAATCAACGCTTGGCATTTCTCACGCACTCGTGCGAACATTCACATGTGCAAATTGGTTCTACATTCCAGGGACCTGCAACAATTTGATCCCATGCCTGCCGCCAGTTTGAAAGGCAATATTTTGGCGAAGAAATGGGGTGATGCATGTAAATAATATATATAATATATAATATCTACCAGAGTGTTTTTGTGTGTACAAAACTGATGGTTTTATTGGGCTTTATGCAGCTTTCATAAATATGTTACTGGTTGGCTGTTGTTATTTTCCATGGCACGGTTGAGGCTAAACGCGACTATATATATAAGTTTTTTTGCAGCAGGATTATCAATACGGCGATGGAGATAAGTGACAATAACTGCCGGTGGCAGTGCCACCGTAGGCCAGTATGCCGCAGTTAATCAACATTCGTCTGTAATTGGACCTTAAATATAATATAAGAATGGTAATAGTAATAGGAAAACCTCCTACCGATGATTTATACCCGTATATTTATATACTAACTATATATATATATATATATATATATATATATATATAAGTGAGGGTGCAGGTAGTGATGGTAATTATTATTATTTGTTTGTTATGGTTTTCGTCCTAGCAACATCTGAGGACATATCGGGCTCTATTAAATATAGATTATCATGACAGGGCAACTGCCATCTACTAGTAGTAGTACTAATACTATCCAACATGAACTACTGTCATGGTCGCGCACTCAACCAATGCCGATACCGATCTCTCAATCCGCCCCTATAGCACTATTAACCAGCTCTCAGTGTGAGCATCAGCGCGCTCCATGTACCCCAAGCCCGGCATCATGCCGCCCCCTCCTCCCCCTCCCCCCCCCTCCCCTTCCCTCCCCCCTTCCCCTCTCCCAGATCCCCCTTACCCAACTCCCCCTCCTCCTCCCCCCTCCCACTCCCCTGCCCCTCTCCTCCTCTCCTCCCCCCTGCCCATCGCCTCCTCCCCCTACCCCTACCCTCCCCTTCCCAATACCCTACCCTTCCCCCCTCCCCCCTCCCCCCTCCCCACTGCTGCTCCTCAGGGAGTATCGGGTCTCGGGCTCCCGATGAGCCTCAGTCACGACATTATGATTATATCATGCGCGGTAATATTCCCCAAAGGCAACCGCCATAATTGTTTGATTGCAATTACTCAATAAATCAAACCCGATATTAACTGCTGCTTAGTGATGCTCACAAAACATGTCTAAACAGACTAATGATGCGTGACCATCTGGCGCCACGGAGGAGCCTGTTACTAGTGATTGAAGATTTATACTGCATATCATGGATAAGTCTGAATAGACTTGTTTTCACCATTAGACAGTTGGTCGACAGAAAGCCCGAGCCTACACTTTTACCGACCCAAGGGATTTTTAACCTCCCACACCACATAGACATGGTATGAGAGCAACCGGCCTTTGATGATGCTGTAAGTTATACAGGTATGCAGGTATGCAGGTATGCAGGTATTGCAATACCTCAGGGAGTTTGACGCCCCTGCCCTGCAGAGTTGTAAACCACTGCCTTGTGGTACAGGTTCTTGACAGAACCAAAGGCTAAGGGAGCAAACCCTGAACAGAAAACCATGTCACTGTGGCAGCATCAAGGGCGGTTGATGTATGGAACTCCCAACATCTCCCGACCAGCCACTGCAGGGACAAATAGTTTTGCGCCTGTCTTGACATGTTCTTGCCGGTGTGAAACCTCTATTTGCTCCCCGAGAGAGTGCTGCTGGTAACTTGCAAAAGCCAGCAGCACTTCAACACTTTTGCAGGCAGCTTTCATGAAATGAGAGTGGCAGTCAAGTAATGAAAGCAGTCTTTGTCGCATCGCGACCGACAGCATGATGATGATGAAGTTATACACAGCTGTGGAAATCCAAAGTGGCAGAGGTGGGGGCATGGGGAATCGAACCACCGACCTTCAGATTAGGAGTCCGACCTAGAAAAAAGTCAGACACGCTAACCACTCTGCCACTAGTGTTAGAGTTGGGCAGTGGCCGCCCGGACAAGTGTAAGGGTGTGCTTCCGGTCACCTGATGACCAAACATACACCACCGGATACGCATTCTCTCAGTACAGTAAAGCCTCTCCAAATCGGCCGACCATGGGACCGACATTAATTGGTCCACTTAGGGAGATGGTCGGTTTAGGGAGTTAGAATATCCTCACAATGGTATTTTTGGGATCCAAATAAAGCGATCGATATAGGGGAGTGGTCGATCTGTGGAGGGGTCGGTATAGAGAGGTTTTACTGCACTTATCATATATAGTTTATGGTGTATGTATATCCTGATATCACTTTAGATGTTGTCGGGACCGTAAACCCTCACAAACAAAATCAATGTATGTCATATAATTATATATGGTATACATGGTATATATTATATATGGTATACACGTACGGCATGCATGTTATATGTATATATACATATATTCCTTAAGCATGATAATTGATATATATTCCTTATATATATTCTATATCTATGGCATATATATGATATATATGCCATATATATGCCTTATAATTAGTTTTATATACCTTAGTTATATCTGCATAAGCCGTATAAGTTATATCTGCCTTATATATGCCATATACATAGCATATGTGCCATATATATTTCTTATATGCAATGTATATATATGCCATACATATGCCTTGTATATGCCATATCTATCCTGTATATATGCGATGTAGACATCACACATTTACATGCTTGATTCCAATCCCTGAAGTACCTAGTTATATGTAGTATTGCTTAGATATGGGACATACTTAGAAAAACGAAATTTAAAGCCATCGAACAATGCAACATTCAGTTAAACTAAAAGCTGCATAATCCGATAAAGCATCACATTTTCAAAACCAAAACATTCACCTAAATTAGATTTTACATATTTAACTTAGATCCCTGTTTTTTAAAATTGTATTTAACTTAGATCCCTGTGCACCTATTAAGCAGTTATTGGCACATAGAAGGACATACCGAATCCATTTAATAGAACCCGTTACTGCGTAAGCCTATGGTTTTTACGTGCTTGCCCAAATTAATTTGGTATGTTTGCACTTCAAATATTTCCAAACCCATCCATTTAAAATAAAAGTTATTTCAATGGAAAGTAAGGTAGATCATAACAACCAATTTAACATATTTATATTTAAAAAAATTAAAATGAAACTTAAAACCATCGGACTATGCAGCTGTAAGACTGAGAAGGTAATATGTTACAGCGTGGTGATTGTGACTCTAGCATTATGGCACACTCCCCATCGTTATTCACCAACACTACTAATATATACTAATAACGTAACACTGTAATAACTATCCCCCGTGCACATTCCCACGGGTATGTGTGTCGTCTGTAGTATTCTGGTGGGGACTAAAAGCACGTGAGACAGAGAGAGGGGGCTGTGTGTGTTATGTGTACATGGCTCGGTGAGTTCTTGAGATGCACGCCCTACTACTGACCCCCCACCTCACCCCCTCCCACCCACTACTCCCCTCCCACCCCCATTCCCCGCTCATTCATCTCCTCAGTGATTATTCGCTGCTTATTTACTGCTTGCGTGCCATGTTGCGCAGATCTCGTCTAATCAAGGGACAAGGTGCGCGCGCAGCCGCACCGCCTCGGCATGACAAAACACGAATAGCCTCGAATGTATTTTTTTAGCAATCCAAAAAATTTAATTTTGGAAGTATTTCAGCACGTTCCTGTTAATTAATGGTTGGTTGGTTGTTGGAGTTTTACGTCCTGGCAACATTAAAGGTCATATCAGGACCCTGTTGATGACATGTGTATTATCAAACATGCTGGTTATAAGTATAGGTTGATTGGCAAGTGTCAGTTGATTGATAAATAGAAGTGAAGTTGTGGATGCATCAAAGTGTATGTGCTTATCATTTCATTAAACTGTATAGTCTAATGAAAGTATCTTATTTTAACATTAACACACATACCTCACTTTGATATGTAGCATCAAATTCAGATTAGTGTTTTGATTTAGAAAATGTGATGCTTTCATGTAACTGTAAATCATGTAACTTTAATATGGATATCAATGTTTCTCGTCACTACATCATGCATCAGGTGTACAATAGGACCTGTCTTCAACGACACCAGTCATTAGCCAACTCCATACAATGTGCAAACATTCTTTTAATGTAGAAATTGTTCGATTCCCCCCCCTTGGGGTTTGTTTTGTGGGTTTGTGTGTGTGTTGGGGGGGGGGGGCATTTGACTGTCCCTTCGATGACAGGACACTTCTTATGTCAGAGCATCCAACAAAGCTGAACTGGGAGAAGAGGCAAAAAACTGGGTATTCCGTGTCAGAGGACCGCCATGGGAACAAAAAATAGTGAGAGTGAGACCACGCACCCAGGTTTAGATGTCAGCCGAAGTAACATCAACTGTAACATCAGAAGTATGCAAGAAACAACTAAACCTAAACCATGTATAACACATAAGTATCATTGGGGCCACAATCCTAACTCAAACTTGAACAAAAACAGAATCCATATCAGCACATCTCATAAAATTATCAATGGCCTGAGATGTATGTATACCAACGCAGACTCAATTATGAACAAGCGAGCCGAACTGGAAGCAAATACTGCAATTTACAACCCAGATATCATTGCAATTAGCGAAGTCATACCAAAAAATCCAAAAGACCCAGTCCAGCTATGTGAGATTGCCATAAATGGATTTGATATTTTCAGCAATATCAATGAAGGGAGGAGGGGTGTGTGTATATATACTAAATGCAACCTTAATGCAGTCCCTTTAGATGTACTACCATGTAACTCAACAGAAGCGATATGGTGCGAGATTAAGCTAGACGACAGGGACAGTCTGCTTGTTGGATGCATCTACAGGTCACCCAACAGCGACAACAGTGCCCATGAGGAAACTCGACAGCTGATCCAAAAGGCCTCAGCCCTAAACCACAGCCACCTCCTAATCATGGGAGACTTCAATTATCCAGAAATCAGTTGGCAACCTATGCGGACACCAAATAGCGAACAACATCCAGCAACACTCTTTGTCGAAAATCTTAGAGATTGTTTCCTTTTCCAGCACGTCACGGAACCAACGCATAAGCGTGGTAACCAGGCTGCAAATATACTAGATCTCATCATCACAAATGAGGAAGAAATGATTGGAAACCCTAAGCATGTTGCGAGACTTGGAAATAGCCACCATGATTGCCTTTTCTTTAATTTCAGTTGCTATTACCATGCAAACCCAAGTGGAAAGCACAAATTCATATTGGATAAAGGCGACTATGAGGGCTTGAGACAGGAACTTGACCAAGTTCTACTAAGTGCAGCCCCAAATACAGACACTGTTGACGAAAATTGGAATGCATTTGAAAAAACCTTCATGGAAAAATGCAAACAGCACATACCCATGTCATCTGGCAAAATGAATAATGGCAGACCACGGCCAGAATGGATGAATGACCAAGTCAAGCAGAAGATCAGCTTGAAACAACAGGCATACGCAGTGAAGAGACAGTCGGGCACAGAAAGTGACAGAATTCGATATGCAAAACTATGTAACCAAGTAAAGTGGGAATGTAGGAAAGCAAAGAGAGAGCATGAGAAAAACATAGCCAAAAATGCCAAAGAGAACCCAAAAGCCTTCTATAAATATGCTAGGAGTAAACTCAAAGTACATATACCAGTTGGAGATTTGAGGCGGGATGATGGGACCATTGCACAAAAGGATATCGACAAAGCTAATACTTTGAACACCAGATTCGCAAGTGTCTTCACACAAGAAGACCTGTCATATATACCAATATTTGAGGACCGACTCTTTCGTGCCCCCCTGACCAACATAAATATTGCACCATCCGATCTGAAGAAAAAATTATACAATCTTAATGCATCTAAGGCAGCAGGTCCTGACGGAATATACCCACGCATATTGAAGGAGCTACACAATGAGCTTGTTGAACCACTTAAACACATTTTCCAAAAATCACTAAACCAAAGAAAACTTCCTCACCCATGGAAGGATGGACATGTGGCTCCCATCTTCAAAAAAGGGTAACAGAAGTGATCCAGGAAACTATAGACCAATCAGTCTAACATCTGTAGTGTGTAGGTTGCTGGAATCAATAATAAGAGATTCTATCATGGCTCATCTTGTCGAAAACAACCTCCTATCAACACAGCAGCATGGCTTTGTGCAAGGAAGATCTTGTACGACCCAACTACTGGCATGTATGGATGAGTGGACCCGCGTTATTGATGACTTTGGAGATCTGGATGCTATTTATCTAGATTTCCAAAAAAGCATTCAACACTGTTCCACACCAGAGACTGCTAAAAAAACTGCATGGCTATGGCATAAGAGGAGATGTCCTACACTGGATAAAGGATTTTCTGAGCAACAGAAGACAGCGAGTCATTGTAAATGGCAAACCATCAGGATGGTGCTCGGTGAAAAGCGGAATACCTCAGGGCAGCGTGCTTGGACCAGTCTTATTTGTGATATCAATGACTTACCAGAGGTTGTACATTCTATGGTCCAAATGTTTGCTGACGATACCAAAGTATTCCGCCGTATGGAGAAAGGTAGTGACTCACGGGACTTGCAGAAGGACCTCAACAACATGCAGAAGTGGTCAAGTGATTGGCAGCTGAAGTTTAATGCTTCAAAATGCAAAGTGATGCACTTAGGGGCCAAAAACAGCAAGCACATCTATGTAATGAACGATGGTGTGAATAATGTTCTGCTCTCCGAAACAATGATAGAAAAGGACTTGGGTGTCAAGGTGGACAACAAACTGACATTCAGCGACCACATCCAGGAAGCCGCCAACAGAGCTAATGGAATACTGGCTATCATTCGAAGATCGTACACATACCTAGACGAGGATGTTGTACGCAAACTGTACACATCCCTTGCACGTCCACTTTTGGAATATGGAAATGTTGTGTGGTCACCACTCTACAGGAAGGATGCTGAGTCAATTGAGAGGATCCAAAGAAGGGCAACGAAGCTTGTACATGGATTTGATGCAATACCCTATGAACAACGTATGCGTCATTTGAAGATCCCAAGCATGTACTACAGACGGGCCCGGGGGGATATGATTGAAGTATTCAAATATCTCCATGGTATCTACAAGACAGGCGGCACCCTTATCAGAGACTCCAACGCCAGGACCAGAGGGCACTCCCTGAAGCTGAGGAAGCGGTACTCCAGACTGGATCTGCGACACAACTTTTTCGGCTTTAGGGTGGTTGACCTGTGGAATGACCTGCCGGAGAGTGTCATAGCAGCGGAGTCGGTGAACTGCTTCAAGTCCCGACTGTATGCATACTGGTCAAGCATTACATATATCTTGGAGCCAGTGACAGTTGCTACGATTGACCACATCTGAAGAACTGTCTCCATTTCAATTAATTAAGAGCGGCTAACAGGTCCAAGGCCTATTATAGCTGTATCCTATTGATTGATATCCTATTGATTGAACATTGGTTGGATGCAGAGTTGTCCTCTGGAGACATGTGTGTATCTGTCTAGTATGATAGTCATATATGCTGATTTCAAACAGAACAACGCCAGAAGAACTTGAAGTGCGGTGGAAGTCAGAACGTCCATTCGGCTTCATTTGGGCTCAATCCTTTAACCGTGAGGCTTGTGGGGCACCACACATAACATTGTAACAAGTTGTCTTCATGTTTCCGCTGTTCTCGACTGCGCTCTGAGACTTGCCAAACTCCAGGTTTGTCCACACCCTTGTATTGTCTTCCCACCTCCTCCTCCATCCTCACTGTCTTCTTCCCCCTTTCACTGTTTCTCGCCAGGTGGTTTTAGCCAGCTGTGATGAACGTGAACTGTGAGAATACCACTGCAGCTTGCATCTCGTTACGTGCATTAGCAGATCTTCATGGGGTCCAAGTTGCCTGTTGGATCTTGACTCATATTTCCTCATTGGTGCATGGCCTTTGCTGAAATGTTCAGTATCTTGCAGTAGAACCTCATGTTCATCATACACAAGGTCAGTCAGACAGTGTCGGGTGAAAATTGACAATAATCGCCCATTCATTAAAGCTGCATAGTCCGATGAAATATAAAATTTTCAAAACCAAACCAATTATCTAGATTTGATTTTACATATCTAACTTAGATACTGATGCACTTATTAAGCATTTGTTTCTGTCTAGAAGGCAATACTGAGTCAATTTAAGAGAACCTGTTACTGCAGAAGTCTATGGTGTCAGAGGTTTGGCAAGCTTGCCAAAACTAATTTTCCATGTTTGCACTCAAAATATCTCAAAAGCTTACCATTTAAAATAAAAGTATCTTTGAACTAATGTAAAGTAGATAGTATCGATCGATCTAATATATTTATCTCAGAAAAAATACGGAAATTCAAAACCATCGGACCATGCAACTTTAAATACTCCTCCTCTCCAGTTTGTCTGCATGTGAACACGAAAGCAGTATTTTTTATTTGCATCATTGTAGCTCTAAAATATGTTGGGTCACGTTTAATGGATGGGCAGATTGACAGTCAATGGCTAGATAAAAGCCAGTGGATATATTTTCAATGTTTGGATTTACAGGCGATGGGTACATTGGCAGTCAACGGTTGGTTTAACAGTCAACACCCAGATTGACAGCTTCTCGTATCTAAATGGTTACATGGCCCTTCAATGATCAGATTCCCAATGAATGGAAAGATTGACAGTTAAAAGACATATTGGGAGGCAATGGTAAGATTGACAGTCAATGAACAGATTGTCAGGCAATGGTCAGTTTGACTGTCAATGGTCAGCATGATATCCAACAGTCAGCTTGGCAGTTAATGGTAAGTTTGACAGTCAATGGTCAGCATGAGATTCAATGGTAAACTTGACAGTCAATGGTCAGCATTTCAGTCAATGGTCAGCATTACTGTCAATGGTCAGCATGACAGTCAATGGTCAGCTTGACAGTCAATGGTCAGCATGACAGTCAATGGTCAGCATGACAGTCAATGGTCAGCATGACAGTCAATGGTCAGCATGACAGTCAATGGTCAGATTGACAGTCAATGGTCAGCTTGACAGTCAATGGTCAGCATGACAGTCAATGGTCAGCTTGACAGTCAATGGTCAGCTTGACAGTCAATGGTCAGCATTACAGTCAATGGTCAGCATGACAGTCAATGGTCAGCATGACAGTCAATGGTCAGATTGGCAGTCAATGGTCAGATTAACAGTACCCGTGGCTATCCTGCCTTATTCACTTTCATTCAGTATAAGTTAAATAAGTGTTCTCTTGAACTTGAAGCACACAGGGAAATCTAATAACAATGCATATAACTTATAAGAGTGCGGAGTGGAGACCGAGCGGTTGAGTAACTGCTTCAAATAACAGCCTGGTTGGGGAAGTGGAAGCCCAACTTGAGATTTCGCGCTCTCCACCTTCCACCCCCCTCTCCATACACACACTCACATCCTCATTACACATGCAGTACTCAGTAAAACACACGCGACGAATTGCATCGTGTTGGATACATTAATTTGATCACTGCGGAACTTTTTCAGGCGAAATCGTGTGGCAGATTTGGTTGTGCAGAGAACGCTGCAATGGGGGCGAGGTCACCGGGTCATTGGAGTGGGTGAGGGGTGGGTGGACTGGCCGTCACGGGTCAGTGCGCATGGACATGCATGGTAATCATTGGTCGTGTTCTGACTTAATGTCTCGATGTGTAAATGCCATTATAATAGCGGGAAATGCACTCGCATCACGTGCACCGTAGGACTTACACGCCACTTATACTAGGCAATTAGCCGTATACAAAATAGAATATATATATATATGTATTATGTGTATGTATGTATGTGTATATATATATATATATATATATGCATATGCATATATATATATATATATATATGTATATATATGTATTTTTATCTGTATATAAAATTATGTTATATAATATATATTTGTATGTTATGTGTATATTTATATACATACATATGTATATATATATACTATGTATGTATATATATTATATATAATATATATTATTATATATATCTTGTATATAATATATGTATATTATAGATATATATGTATATAATGTATATATGTATATACTATATATATACATGATATATATCATATATATATGTATATATGTATATATGTATATATGTATATATATGTATATATATGTAATATATATATATATGTAATATATGCGTATATATATATATATATATATGTACATGTATATATATATATATATATCTATATGTATATATATATGTATGTATATATATGGTGAAGGTGGGAAAGATATCATATACATCAACATATATACACATATATAGTTTTGTGTGGCGAACACGTGTAATATATGGATTCAAGGTTAGGGGTAGGACTGAAGTCCCCGCAGACCGCACACTAAAGTAGCGCCAACGATCTTTTTTTACAAACACACACATATATGTTTGTGCAAATAATATGTTCCATATGTTATATATATCATATATGTGTGAACAAATATATTTCCTATGTTCACCATTTGCTCCAAAGGTCCCTATATATTTTAGTCACCTTTTTAAATATATGTTCCATGTATGTATAATTATGTTCTTTTGTTTAAAGCATATTCACTTATTCACCAATGTGCATTATTAATAACTCACATTTCTCATGTTGCTTTTTTGTAGTCTGTATATGTATATCACCTGTCCTGTACTCTCAGGTATACAAAATACAGCAAGGATTAATGAGGTCAGTGTCAGGACGGTAACATGACTGAGTGCGATATTGTGTTATGATGCCATTTGGGGAAAATCTATTAAGCCACCATCGGAGTGCCCATGGCTCGTTGTCTGCCAATACCGGTCCTTATGTAACCTCAAATGTTGCTAGGATGCAAAGCTCCCCACAACTCACTTAGTCACTCAATCACTCATTAAGCATTGAAACTGTGGGCTCATTGCATGAAATTACTTATTTACTCGAAAGGTCGATAGTTTGGCAAGCAAGACAAGCAGTGTCCGTGTATAATGAATTGACACATGTTTGTTACAATGCTGAAGTTTACAAACAATTCAATTATAACTCTCAGAAGCAATATTAATCACACAAACACACCAGATGCAAAGGGGCGCCCCCACCCGCCACCCGCCACACACACACACACAGCGCGACTAAAACAAAGTGCAAGTCGAACGCCGACCCTTCATGCACTTGTTCTCATTGTTCTGCAAAGCCAACCTCGTTTTCATGTGAGTAGTCATGTGTCATAGGCGAATTCCGGTGTGCATTGTTTTAATTAACGGGCTCCTAATCAAAGAGGTTAATTCCGAGTTAACCCGACGCGGTCCGAGGTGAGTGGAATTCACCCTCGGCACGCAATCGGAGAGGACGCGCCGGGACGGGCAGGCTAATCGCTTGTTTACATGATACCAGCCGCTGGTACCGTCCGGGCGGGCTTCTTTCATGCATTGTCCGACGGTGGGAGGGTGGTAGTGGGTGGAGGGTGGGGTGTGGGGGAGGGGAGGGGGTGGCCCTGGGCTGTATCAAATGTGGTTGTGAATAAAAGATAAAATCGTGGAGTCAGCGAAATAGGCATGCGTCTTTACACAGCGCTGATTGGCTGTCTCGTTGTTGAGCTAATCCAGAAACATGAATTCAAACTCACACCACAGTTGTGTTGGAGTTTTACGTCCTGGCAACATCTAAGATCATATCAGGACGGGTACCGATTTGTGACAGTGCATACTTATGGCGACTTTATAGTGCTGCTCGACTGGGAGACCAGGCTACCAGCATCATGACCTGATGTCCCACTCAGTCACATTATTCCGACACTGAGCCTATTAGTCCTTGCCCTTTCCTAATAATGGCGAGTGCCTGGTTAGGAAGCAACAAGTATCAATTTGGTAAGTCATTGGTTTGACTCGACCGGGAATTGAACTCCCGACCTTCCACACGGGAGGCATGCGCTCTACTGATTCGGCCAGTTAACAGAACCTGTCCCTGCTGAAGCTTATGATGCCCAGTCTTTCAATGATATGCACGCCAACATTAATTGTGCGTGATTTCATGTGATAGAGATACTGGGTTGCTTGTAACCTTACGATGGTTACCGGTTGCAGAACTGCAACATTATAGAGAGGCTCCGATAAATCGGCCCAATCTTTGGTTGAAAAATAATCTTCTGGTGGGGCGGTGGGGTGGTTGTAGAAGCTGGGGGATGTCTTTACAACGATAAAACGACGAATCGTTGGGGCAGTCCAGAATCTCCGGTCCGGCGGTAGCACAGCACTTGTACCCAGCAGACAGCAGCAAGGGTTTCCGAGGAAGGGCAGGTGAAGATGGGTCCAGCGGCTCCAGCAACGAGAAGAAAGTGAGAGAAACCTAAAGGTGAAGGGCCCCACCCAAGCACATAACTCTCTTGGTCAGGGGGAGAAGTATGCCTGGGAGGGAAAAAAAGGGTAGAGTCTAGGAAAGAGAAATGAGGAGAGTTGAGTCAAAGGACCTTGTCCATTTGCTCAATGGCGACCATCCAGCGAGCCAAAGACACGGACAGAGTAAGGGTAGAAAGTGAAATGCTGGTGTGCTCCCCCTCCTTGAACTCTTTTCAGACATATCAAGGAGGAAAGAGCAAGGCCAGCGGAGAGGAGATAGAGAGAGGTGCGGATGAAGTGCGGTCCGGATAGTAAGTGAGATGATTTCATATATAATAGAAGATAAGTCCGCGGTGCATTGGTTTTAAATAATGCACGTAACCTTTTAGCTCTGTTCGCCCTTTGAAATTAAACGTATTTCAAAGTAAATTAAGGTAGATAATGATCAACATAATATATTAAAATTTGTTTAAAGAATATGGCAGGAACGCAAAAGCATCAGACTATGCAACTTCAATTGTATTTAAATCTAGAATTTGAGAATACATTTAAATTTTGAATTTGAGAATTGTGTGCCCTGTCCGATCGCACTCCACCGACTTGTGAGAGTGCGCACGCATAACAACTTTATAGTGCTGCTCCACTGTGAGACCAAGGCTGCTGGCACCATGACCCAATTTTCCACTCAGTCATATTATTCTGATACCAAGCTAACCAGTCCTTGCCCTATCCTAGTGATGCCAAGCACCAGACTAGGTGGTAGCGACAAGTATACATTTTGTAAGTCATTGGTTTGACTCGACCGGGATTCCAACTGCTAACCTTCCACACAAAAAGCTAGCTCTATACAGATTTAACCACTGTGTCCGGTGGGTATAGGATCAAATTTGGGTAAGTGTCTCTGTTGTGAAAATGTGATGGTTTCATTGGATTATGTAGCTTTAATATTCTCACAGATAACAATTGCTATGATAGTATGAACAACTAAGTTCTATGTGTAAGTGCACTTTCTGTTTGTTGTTGTTTTACGTCCTAACAACATCTAAGGTCATATCAGGACGGGTACCGACTTGTGACAGTGCGCACTCATGGCGACTTTATAGTGCTGCCCCACTGGAAGACTAGGGCACCAGCACCATGACCTGATATCCCACTCAGTCACATTATCCTGACACTGAGCCAACCAGTCCTTGCCCTATCCTAATAATGGCGAGAGCCAGGCTAGGAAGCGACAAGTATCAATTTTTAAGTTCATTGGTTTGACTCTACCAGGGTTCGAACCCACGACCCCGCGACCTTCCAACACGGGAGACGGACGCTCTAACTCGTAAGTGCACTTTCTGTGTCATTGCTTCTCTAGTATTGCAGGTCAGCGCTGCCATGACCAGTGGATCAGCAGCATTTATGGGGGGGGGGGGGGAGTGGCGGGCCTGGCATGCGGACAGCTCGTACATTGTGTGCTCACACTGTCAGCAGAGCTGTCGGGTCGAGCTGTAACAGGTACCCAGCAGTCAATCACTGTCAGAGGCACGGCTCCCGTCACCATCGATAAGTTCAAAGCAGGCTGTGCAATATCAGTGTCCGGAGGCAGTGTTGGTTGTTTGTTGGAGTTTTACGTCCTAGCAACAACCAAGGTCATATCAGGACGTGTACCGACTTGTGACAGTGTGCACTCATGGTGACTTTCATTGTGCTGCCCCACTTGGAGACCAGGCAGCAGCACCATGACCTGATATCCCACTCAGTCACATTATCCCAACACTGAGCCAACCAGTCCTTTCCCTATCCTAATAATGCAGAGTCCCTGGGTAGGAAGTGACATGTATAAATTTGTAAGTCATTGTTTTGACTCGACCATGGGTTCGAACCCCACGATCTATAAAATGTTTGTGTTTGTGTGTTTGTGTGGGTGTGGGTGGTGTGGGTGTGGGTGTTTGGTTTGGTTTATGTGGGTGTGGATATGTATATGTGTGGTGTGTATGTGTGGGGGGGGGTATATGGACGTGTGTCTGTGATGCATGTGGTGTGGGTGTTTGCATATATGTGAGTGAGTGTGTATGTGGATATGGATGTGTGTTTATGTGTGAAAGTGTGAGTGTGTTTTGGGTTACGTGGGTGTGGGTGTTTGTGTGTGGCTGTGCTTATACGAGTGCGTGTGTATTTGGGTGTGTGGGAGTGTATGTGTGGGTGAGTGGATGTGGGTGTGGAAGTGTGAGTGCATTTGTCGTTGGGTGGGTGGGGTGGGTGGGGTGTTTGTTTATGGGGGGTGGCTGTGGCTGTCTATGTGTGGGTTTGTATGTGGATGCTTGGATGCGTTTGTGTGCATGGGTGTGAATGTGTATGTGTGTGTTTAGGTGTCGGTGTGTGGTTGTGTATTTGTGGGTGTGAGTGTGTTCTGTTTGTGGAATTAGTGGGGTGGGGTGGGTGTGTGGAGACGGGGATGGGGAGGAGGGTGTATGGGTGTTGAGTATGAGGATGTTGGTGTGTGTTGATGTGGGTGTGAGTGAGTGTGGGTGTGGGTGGGTGACAGAGGGGGGGGCGGAACGCTTGGATCTCTTAATGCTGCAATAAGAGGGTTTGCCAAACACGTGACAGCTTCACCGGAAGTGTCCATATGGTGCTTGCGCACGGCGCCAAAAGCTTTGTAGAATGGTGGGTTTGTGTGAAACATTCTCTGACATTTATTGCCGAATGAGGTGGCTTTATTGATGCAAGGATAACCCCCATCACCACACCCCACACACCCCAACACCCCACACCCCACACACCCCACACACCCAACACACCTCCACACCACACCACACACATACACCCACGCATACCCACACCCACACAACTACACCCACTCCCTCCAGTAGATTATCAGAACAGTCTGAACATTTCCCACGTTGGTTAGTTCAGAAATTCCGGGTAATTAATAAAGCATTGGATAATTTAATCTCCCTTGGTTAATGGAGATTGGCTTCTGGGTGTGATCCATTGTAGAATTGAACCTCCTGACTTGATCACTATGAGGTATTGTAGAGAAGCCATAGCTGCACTGGAGCATGGTGTGGCTGCTGGGTGGATATTGGTGTGGAAACCAATCAGTCATTGCAACATGCGCCTGTTAATGGAAGAGGCGACAGTTCTATGGTTAGCATTGCAGCCTACTGAGCCGGTTGTGCCACAACTACATTATATTCCCTTAGACTAGGCAGTAGCAGGCACTATGTTGTAATAGTACTATACAGTATCATGTATTATGTTGTAACAGTAGGTACTCCAAAGTGATCATTTATTTTAATGTGTAGGGTGCTTAAAATTATATAGGTTTATAGATCTTTTAAATCCTATTCCAGTAATGTAACATGTGTATAGATCTCTTGAAAAGTTCTGAAATTATGAGGTTTTAAATATTAATTTTTTCACTCTTATATATGTGCACATTTCCAAATTAGGGAAATCTAGGTTTTCAAGGCCCCCAACACAAAAGCTATGTTGTGTATAATTTGTCCAATATTAAAGAATCTCACTCTCTATAGAACAAATAACAGGCTCGATTTTTTTCCCAGACCATTAGCTTTGTTATTCTGTCAGATATTTCATGCTAAACTTGCTAAATTCCTTAATTTCTACTGATTATCATCAGGGTTAATGATAAATTCTTTGAAACATCATAACTTCTGTTCTACTTACACCATCACTCTATTTTTTACTCCAAAATAATCAGAATCAAAAGCTGTATATGATCATACATGTTTTGAATTAATATGAGGCAAAAGCTAAAATGTTATAGGCATTGCTAGTTGACTACAAGTCTAGGTCGCAAAGACATTAACTTTATTAAGATGATTAAACAGATTCCCTTGGTCGACAATAGGCTTCAGAAATCTTTTCAATGTCTGGCCCCTTCCATACTCTAAAGTCTTCATTGATGAGTGCCACATCAAGCCTTTTCTGATGAAACAGGAACTTCAATCAACACCATGTTTGTCGCTCCGGTGCAGGAGACAGGAAGACATGGTCATTTCTCAGACCAACCTAGCCAAGTATGATATAAATCTCAACCAAATATTGTTCTGGTTAGGTAGAGGAAGACTTGAGCTTTCTGATGATATAATTTTCAGGACTATCCTGATTAATTTTCAAGGAGAATGAGCGTCTGAATGTTTTCACTCCTTCTGTTCAATCAAATTTCCCACTCAAAGACAGCCATGCTTGATATGCTAATGAAGCATGGTTTCTTCTCCATCTTTCATTGATAGTTATTTTTAGCCCAGATGAACGTATTCAGCAAGATAGCAATTTTAGGGAAGGGAGTGGCTAAGACTGGATGCAAGCAGACTATGGCAAACATGCACAGAGCTGCTGATGGTACAACTGAACAAGTGCCCATTGACTCCAATTTATTTCATCATGTTAATTATAAATTGAACACCCTAACAAAAACAGGCATTTATTTCATATAATTTTTATTTCAAACAAAGCAGAATTACTGGATATTGAAGTGGCTTTAGAACAGTTAAATTATGTCGGATTTCGCGATGTGGACAGTGTATCCGTCCACTTTGGAGTACCTAGTAACAGTACTATATAGTATCATGCACTATGCTGTAATAGTACTATACAATATCATGCCAGATGGGATGGCCGAATGAGCTGAGTGTCTGTCTCCCGTCTTGGTAGATTGTGGGATTCGAACCCGCGGGATAGAACCCTGGTCGAGGCATGACTTAAAAATTGGTACTTTTCACTTCCTAGCCAAGTGCTCGGCATTATTAGGATATGGCATGAACTGATTGATTGGCTCAGTATCAGGATATCAGGTTATGGTGCTGGTGGCCTGGTCTCCCAGTGGGGCAGCACTTTAAACTCATCGTGAGTGCACACTGTCACAAGTCGGTACCCATTCTGATATGACCTTAGATGTTGCCAGGACGTAAAACTCCAACAACTAACCATCCTCACTTGGCGCTGGTCTTTCACTTCAGCGTGTGTCGACCGCTGGTAACATTGCTGTGTGTCTGTCTACTCCCCCCCCCCCCCCCCCCCCATTCACCTCCTCCCATCACCGACGCCCCCCCCCCCCCACACACACACATTACCCGCCGGCCACAATGCCCAAGACCCATTATTACCTTACCCCCTCTATGGAGGTAATGTCCGATCCCAGCCTTCTCAGTTCCCATTTGCCAATGTCGCCGGGCACAGAAAATGGGCATCTGTTATATAAGCTAACCATCCATGCATACATACATATATATATATATATATATATATATAAATACATATGTGTGTGTATATCTATATAGTATATGTATGCATGGATATATATATATATATATATATATATATATCAAGGAATGGGCAGAATATGGTATATTAAGTATTATCGTGTGATATTTTGAGAATTTTCTATTTTCAATGATGAAATATTAAATATTTGGGTGCACTCATTCTGGGAACATTGCCCCGGCTCCGCCTCTCCCCCCAACCCACGCCCTCTTCTCCTCTTCCCCACGCCCCATCCTCAATCCGGACATTACTCAATTAAGGGTGGGGGGTTGGGGGGGTTGAGGGTTGGTAGGAAAGGGGAGGCGAGAGGGTTCCGAACTGAGTGGGATTCACCCGAGAGCGGGTTAATTAGGAGGTGGGATTCGCGGGGTCACTTGGCACGGGGAGGGGGGGGGGGGGTCATCGCGGGTTATCTGCACGTGTAGGTGTGTGCAGGTGGTTGGAGGTGTGTGGGGTGTGGAAGTGTGGATGTGTGGGGGTGTGGAGGTTGGGAGGTGTGGATGTGTGGATGTGTGGAGGTGTGGAGGTGTGGAAATGTAGAGGTATGGATGTGTGGATGTGTGGATGTGTGGATGTGTGGAAATGTAGAGGTATGAATGTGTGGATGTGTGGATGTGTGGATGTGTGGATGTGTGGATGTGTGGATGTGTGGATGTGTGGATGTGTGGAGGTGTGGATGTGTGGATGTGTGGATGTGGGATGTGTGGAGTGTGGAGTGTGGGGGTGTGGAGTGTGGGGGTGTGGAGGTATGGAAGTGTGAGGGTGTGGAGGTATGGAGGTGGGAGGTGTGAGGGTGTGGAGGTGTGGAGGTGGGAGGTATGGAGGTGTGGAGGTGTGGAGGTGTGGAGGTGTGGAGGTGTGGAGGTGTGGAGGTGTGGAGGTGTGGAGGTGTGGAGGTGGGGAGGTGTGGAGGTGTGGGAGGTGTGGGGGGTGGGAGTGGGATGTTGGAGGTGTGGAGGTGGGGATGTGGAGGTGTGGAGTGGGAGGTGTGGAGGTGTGGAGGTGTGGAGGTGTGGAGGTGTGTGAGATGTTGGAGGTGTGGAGGTGTGGAGGTGTGGAGGTGTGGATGTGTAGAGGTGTGGAGGTGTGGAGGTGTGGAGGTGTGGAGGTGTGGAAGTGTGGAGGTGTGGAGGTGTGAAGGTGTGGAGGTGTGGAGGTGTGGCGGTGTGGAGGTGTGGAGGTGTGGAGGTATGGAGGTGTGGAGGTGTGGAAGTGTGGATGTGTGGAGGTGTGGAGGTGTGGAGGTGTGGAGGCGTGGCTGTGTGGATGTGTGGATGTGTGGCGGTGTGGAGGTGTGGAGGTGTGGAGGTGTGGTGGTGAGGAGGTCTGGAGGCGTGGATGTGTGGTGGTGTGGAGGTGGGGAGGCGAGGTGGTGTGGAGGTGTGGAGGTGTGGTGGTGAGGAGGTGTGGAGGTGTGGAGGTGTGGAGGTGTGGAGGTGGAGGTGTGGAGGTGTGGAGGTGTGGAGGTGTGGAGGTGTGGAGGTGTGGGAGTGGATGTGGGAGTGTGGAGTGTGGAGGTGTGGAGTGTGGAGGTGTTGGAGTGTGGAGGTGTGGAGGTGGGAGGTGTGGAGGTGAGGTGTGGAGGTGTGGAGGTGGGGAGTGTGGAGGTGTGAGGTTGGAGGTGTGGAGGTGTGGAGGTGTGGAGTGTGGAGGTGGTGGAGGTGTGGAGGTGTGGAGGTGTGGAGGTGAGGAGGTGTGGAGGTGTGGAGGTGTGGAGGTGTGGAGGTGTGGAGGTGTGGAGGTGTGGAGGTGTGGAGGTGTGGAGGTGTGGAGGTGTGGAGGTGTGGAGGTGAGGAGGTGTGGAGGTGTGGAGGTGTGGAGGTGTGGAGGTGTGGAGGTGTGGAGGTGTGGAGGTGTGGAGGTGTGGAGGTGAGGAGGTGTGGAGGTGTTGGGGTCTGAATACTGACCTCTAGAGTGTCTCAAGGACCTCTGAACTGTCACAGAGTTGGAAAAAGGTCGGATTGGACTAAAAATGGTCGCAAATTGTTCTCACACATCCTTTAACATCATATTGAATGTCAGAAATGGTTTATGTTCTTCGTAAGTGGCAGAAAAAAAAGTGATTATAATTTTTTTAATTTTGTATGATTCGAAGTCAGAAAACCATATCCATTACAACTGTTCATTGAAGATTTGTACTGCATATCATGGATAAGTCTGAATAGACTTGTTTTCACCATTAGACCAATTGTTAGATATTAAGAAATAATTACTTATTGCTTGGTGGATTCAACATGGTGATATGGAAACAACGTAGAGATGTAAACTTCTTTCCTCACTGCGTTATAACTGCAATGTATAACGGATCATATTTCCGCTCCAAAGGTCCAGATTCATTCACTCACTAATAAACAACTTTATCACCTGGTTTTAATTTAATTGCATTGGCTTTTTTCTACGCATGAGCAATATTGTATTTTCCACTCTCCCGTCGATTGTCAATTGCTTTCTTTAAAGTAATAGACAAGTCATCTATCTGATACACTAAGTTTGAATCCTCCGTACCCTTAGAATAATATAGCAAAGAACTACGTTTCGTACCTGGATGTCTACCATAAGTTAGAAAGAAAGAAGAAAACCCTGTACTGTCTGAAGGTACAGTGTGATATACATATATCACATCAGGTAAAGAACTTTCCCATAGATTAGCCCGAGAAGTTACCAACTTTCTCAAGATGCTTTTTTAGTGTGCTATGATAACGTTCCACCATACCATTAGACTGTGGATGATATGTTGTAGTATGCCTTACCTCTACTCCAAGTTCTCTGAAATGATCTATAATCATCTTATTCTTAAATTCCAACCCATTATCAGAAATAAACACACATGGCATAGAATGGTGAGGAATATAATCATTTAATATGTAATCATGAACACCTTTCACTGATTTATTAGGTAACGATTTATATTCTACCCAACCACTACAATGGTCAATTACAGACAGTAAATATATATTTCCATTGGTACTTATTGGATAAGGACTAGAAAGATCTGCAGCAATTACGATGCCAGGTGCTACCGATAATGGCATCGACTCTGGATACACATGTGAAACAGTCCAATATGAGTGTTAATAGCTGTTTTAGGTCTACTTTCCTCCTCTACCATTACCTTCAATAACCAGATTTTAGGCCTATCATGGTAAAATTTTAGCTCCATGAAGTTGATCATAAATATCCTGTATCTTGGGCAGAGGATAAGTATCTTTAGTTGTCACTGCATTTAGCTTACGACAGTCCCCACCAAGACAAATAGTACCATCCTTTTTCGGCACAATAGTGACTGGTAAAGCCCAAGGACTACAACTTGCGTCTATAATATCATCTTCAAGCATTCTATTTAACTCTTTTTCTACAAGATGTCGTTTAGTCAAAGGTATCCTGTAAGGACTCTGATTAGCAGGATATGCATTGCCCATATCGATATGCATTTCTACAACCTTAGTAGCTCTGAGTTTAACATCAGATTCAGGAAATATAGAAGGAAATTGTATCTTCCAATAGTCTAATTCGAGAACTATACCTGCAATTCCTCTATTCATAGTCTCTAGACCTATCCAAGGATGTAGAATATCACACAAGGAAACAAATTTATCTTTATAGCTAATTTCAGCTGCACAAATTTCCATTACATCTGTACCTATGAACATATCAAAACTCAATGAATCTACTACAAAGAAAGGACATAACGTATCGTAAAGAGAAATATACGCTATATCTACAGTAGGAATTAGATGTCCTGACAGAGATCTCAATCTACTACCCGGATACAATTGCCCATCGGATACAACGATGTCAATTAAAGATTGGAAAACAAATGTATCAAACTCTTAGCTGCATCTGGGTCTACAAGGCCAGATAAATTAAACCCGTCAAATTCAATTTTAATAGAAGGACGTGCATCAAGTGTGCTTTCTAGTTTCCCGACATTGTAGTACTGCTCATATTAAAGTTACCTGGAGGTTATTTTATTTTATATGGATAATCGCACATCATGTGTGCTTCATTGCACAAGTAACAAGATATTGTATGCTTTGGCGCTGAACTATGTTTTCTTTGCATAAAAGCATTGCTTTTCCACGACTGTGGATATGCATGAGATGTACCAACAGGTAACATCTGCATCTGCACAACTGGTGGAAAATTTCCATTGCTGTTGTGTTGACAGCACATGCCCCACTGTGTGCTATATGACTCGAGTGTGCCTACTTACACCGGCATTTTCTACCCTGAACGAATGCCCTAGGTTTATGTGCGGCAATCCACCACGTACGCCTTGGTTGTAAGAATTGACACTAGAAGATGTCACAGTATTCACAGCATCAATCGCCGAATGCTCAGAAACTCCACTGCCTAATGACAAGTTACTTATGCACTTCCTAAGAGAATTTATTTCACCTTGAAGTGATTTCATGGCCTGAATATCTGAACCAGAGGATTTAGAACCTCTGAACGAAGAGAAAGACTTGGAAAGATCTAAAAAAGTACCATTTAGACTATCTATTTGCTCACAAAAAGCTAAATTCCCAAGACGTGATTTCACATGTGTCTGCTGCCTGATAACAGACCTATCACTGAGAATAGAAATTTTGACGGCTTCTTCAAGAGTTTTTGGTCGGTTTGCTTCCACATACCACATGGTATTATTATCAAGTAAGGAGTCGAGAAATCTCGAAAGGATTATTTTCGAAGGTGTCAGTACCGAAAACTGCACTTTCGCTGCCGCAGTCTTAAAACGCTGCAGCTACTGCTTCCCCCTCCTCTTGCTTCATAGACATGACTACCCCCTTCAAGTGACTATGTTAATCCGCTGTCAAAACAGTTGATGCTATCACTTCCTTAATTTCTCTCCAGGACCTAGCATTTTCATGCAGAAAAACTGTGAAAAGAACCTCATGCAGCGTTCCCATTGCATTGGACAAAGCAAAACCAATAATCTCCAGGTCTGAAACATCAGCAAGAGTCCCTATGCGTTCGATCAAATCAATCCAATTACCCATCTAATAGGGAAACAGACTTGCCCTTAATGATCTTCACCATACCTCTCTCTGCCTGTGCTCAACCTGTAAAAGTTCCCGTGCCTACCTGCGTTCTTCTCTTTCTTCCCGTATCTCTGTCCTATCCCCTATTTCTGACAAACGCCCCTCCTGCTCTTCTTTAAGAATATCTAACCTAAGTGCCATAAACTTAGCCCATGCTTCTACCACTCCCGTTTCAGATGAATAATTGCACAATATACACTGACCTTGAAACCATTGTTAAAACTCATCGCGCAACAATTCATCCCTTGCGCGTGTGAGCGGCATCTTCAAGCTGCTGCTGTATGCGGTGGTAGAAAAGATTTAGCAGAATTGATATCCAAGTATAGAAATGTCTGTAAAGAAGAAAAAATAGTTAAAATAACAAGGTAGTGTATCACTATGCTCCCCCCTCTGTGATAAGCTTAAAGAAAAGCCAAAAATAGTCCCGTATGAAAATAATATTGCAGTGGCGACGCGAGGCTTCAATGACGGCACGTTACAGACATACCATCAATAAAGTTTAGCGGACCTTCCAAAATAGCGGTATTTTTTTATAAATCGTCGACAACCCGAATTCTGATGAATTTCAAACCCTCACAGAGTAAAAAAATATAAGAAAAAACACTACTTAACAGCGCACAAAACAAGCATCAGCACCAGCAAGTATCTACTGTCAAATCAACACTGTGTGTTAATAACTGTCATAGTTACCAGTTTGTAGAATCTAATGCTCGGATCTGTGGCTGTGTACGTAGGCTATGAGGAAAACATTACAGACAAAGAGAAAGGAAGAGAGTAAAGTATAAGAGAAGAGAAGAGAAGAAGAGAGTCCAGCCCTCTGGTTTATTGTTTATATAGTTACATGCGTCTCGGTAGCAACAAATGCTTAATAAATGCGCTGGTATCTAAGTTGGATATATAGCATCAACTCTAGGTAAGTGTTTTGGTTTAAATTCTTTGATGTTTGATGTGACTATGCAGCTTTAAACTTTTCTTGGGCTCCCGCCCCCCCCCCCCACACACACACAAACAGTATTTTTAATGTAAATATAAGTTGAAGGGACGGACAAAACCTGTATCGAGTGCAACGCAGCTACACTGGAAGGGAGGGTTCAATCTTTTCTGCTACCCCTCCCCCAAACACCATCACCTCCACCCCACTCCCAATCTAAAAAACGAGCAGTCACCCAAATACTACTAACCACCCAGCACCTTATCTAGGCGAGGTGGTCGAGGGGTGGGTGTGGGTGTGGGTGTGGGTGTGGGTGTGGGTGTGGAGGTGTGGAAGGTTAGTGGTTTGGTGTGGGTGTTGTGGGTGTGGTGTGGGTGTGGGGTGGTGTGTGGTTGTGTGGGTGTGGATGTGGGTGTGGGTGTGGCGTGGGCGTGGGCATGGGCGTGGGCGTGGGCGTGGGCGTGGGTGTGTGGGCGTGGGTGTGTGGGTGTGGGTGGGGGTGTGGGCGTGGGCGTGGATGTGGGTGTGGGTGTGGGTGTGTGGGTGTGGGTGTGTGGGTGTGGGTGGGGGACGAGTATGGTGTCAACATTACCTGCAGGTGAGTTGAGGGTGTTAGTGTAGGGTGCAGCGGGAAAGGCTGGGGGGACGGGGAGACGGGAGAGGGAGGGGGGGGGGGGTGTTCCACTCAGAACTATATTGGCGTTAGACAAGGCAGCGAGCACAATAGCACAAGTAGGAGCAGTGATTGGTACCTTGCCTCTGTGTGAGGGGGTGTCAGTGGCTGTCTGGTCGGCGGGCGGGGGAGCCGTGGAAGCCGGGGAAGCCGGGCGGGCAGGGGCGGTGTGTGTTCCCAACGCAGGTAACAAGGCTACGCACCTGCGCTGTTTGTTAGGTGCGCCTGGCCCACTTACAAACGAGGCATTGCGCATTAAGTTGTACAGACGGAGTCAGCAACATGCAAGTCGCACCCTACTCGCCCACCAGCGCCTCTCGCCTGCCAGACATCAGTTCATCTATAAAGGGGATGTCACCTTACAACGCCAACATATGTGATTTTTGGCCGCTACGTCATTATGCGGTATGCGTGCGTTAGGCACTCGTTGGTATACGTCAATGTACGTCGACATTCGTTGAGATACGGGATCACGCATCAGGGGGTCAGCAAAGTTTTGTGCATGCACAAAACTTTCAACGTACGACAACGTTCGACAACATGTGGCTTTTACGTCAGCCGTACATTATGTATACGTTAGGTGTACGTCGATGTGCATTAGACGTATGTTAGCCAAACGTTGTTCACTATGTTGCACTACGTTGACCTACATTAAAGGCAGTGGGAGGGTACAATCCGCGTTTTGACAACATATGGATAACGTGCATGTAACATACATCTAACGAACAGGTAGCATTTCTCCAGCATGTCTTGAGGTACGTAACGTATGAGGCGTAGTTCTGGCGATCGAATAATGTATATAACTTTCACCGGCATTCTGTGAACGTACCGTGAGCGTAATTTTAGTGTTTTTCACCCGGAAGCACGTTAGTCATACGGCGGTCATACGTTGGCCATATGCTTCGTATACTGTATGTATACATCCAACTTCCCCACCCCGCACCGAAAGGTTCGACGCTTCTCGACGTAAAAAAATTATTTTGCACATTGGATTAGGATTAGGGTTAGGGTTAGGGTTAGGGTTAGGGTTAGGGTTAGGGTTAGGGTTAGGGTTAGGATTAGGGTTAGGGTATGGGTGTAGGGTTAGGGTTAGTGTTAGGGTTAGGGTTAGGGATATGGTTAGGGTTAGGGATATGGTTAGGGTTAGGTTTAGGATTAGGGTTAGGGTAAGGGTGTAGGGTTAGGGTTAGTGTTAGGGTTAGGGTTAGATTTAGGTTTAGGGTTAAGGTTAGGGTTAGGGTTAGGGTTAGGGTTAGGGTTAGGGTTAGGGCTAGGGGTTAGGGTTAGGGTTAGGGTTAGGGTTAGGGTTAGGTTCAGGGTCAGGGTCAGGGTTAGGGTTAGGGTTAAGGTTAGGGTTAGGGTTAGGATTAGGGCTACCTTCTCCTCATGGGCTGTCTGTGGATGTTATCGGAGTGAATACATGCACATATACACATGTTGTTGGTGTGGCACATGATTTGTTGCACTAGTACTCACTGCAGACTCCAGCTGGCATGCCCTAAACTAACGACTGCGCGCGACTATAAAGTATAACTATAAAGTATAAGCCTCCTGGCGAGAGGGACGCAAGGGTGCTATTGGGGGGTGAGTCGGATTAGGGTTAGGGTTAGGGTTAGGGTTAGGGTTAGGTTAGGGTTAGGGTTAGGGTTAGGGCTAGGGTTAGGGTTAGGGTTAGGATTAGGGTTATGGTTAGAGTTAAGGTTAGGGGTAGGGTTAGGGTTAGGGTTAGGGTTAGGTTATGGTTATGGTTAGGGTTAGGGTTAGGGTTAGGGTTAGCGTTAGGGTTAGGGTTAGGGTTAGGGTTAGGGTTACCTTCTCCTCATGGACTGTCTGTGGATGTTATTGGAGTGAATCCATGCACACGTACACATGTTGTTGGTGTGGCGCATGATTTGTAGCAATAGTACTCACTGCAGACTCCAGCTGGCATGCAGTAAACTAACGACTGCACGTGACTATAGAGTATAACTATAAAGTATAAGCCTCCTGGCGAGAGGGACGCAGGGGTGCTATTGGGGGGTGAGTCGGGTTAGGGTTAGGGTTAGGGTTAGGGTTAAGGTTAGGGTTAGGGTTAGGGTTAGGGTTAGGGTTAGGGTTAGGGTTATGGGTTAGGGTTAGGGTTAGGGTTAGGGTTAGGGTTAGGGTTAGGGTTAGGGTTAGGGTTAGGGTTAGGGTTAGGGGTAGGGGTAGGGGTAGGGGTAGGGTTATGGTTAGGGTTATGGTTAGGGTTAGGGTTAGGGTTAGGGTTACCTTCTCCTCATGGGCTGTCTGTGGATGTTATCAGAGTGAATCCATGCACACGTACACATGTTGTTGGTGTGGCGCATGATTTGTAGCAATAGTATTCACTGCAGACTCCAGCTGGCATGCAGTAAACTAACGACTGCACGTGACTATAAAGTATAACTATAAACTATAAGCCTCCTGGCGAGAGGGACGCAGGGGTGCTATTGGGGGGTGAGTCGGGTTAGTGTTAGGGTTAGGGTTAGGGTTAGGGTTAGGGTTAGCGTTAGGTTCAGGGTTAGGGTTAGGGTTAGGGTTAGGGTTAGGGTTAGGCTTATGGTTACCTTCTCCTCACGGGCTTTCTGCGGATATTATCGGAGTGAATACATGCACACATACACATGTTGTTGGTGTGGCACATGATTTGTTGCACTAGTACTCACTGCAGACTCCAGCTGGCATGCACTAAACTAACGACTGCGTGCGACTATAAAGTATAACTATAAAGTATAAGTCTCCTGGCGAGAGGGACGCAGGGGTGCTATTGGGGGGTGAGTCGGGTTAGGGTTAGGGTTAGGGTTAGGGTTAGGGTTAGGGATAGGGTTAGGGTTAGGGTTAGGGCTAGGGTTAGGTTTAGGGTTAGGGTTAGGGTTAGGGATAGGGTTAGGGTTAGGGTTAGGGTTAGTTAGGGTTACCTTCTCCTCACAGGCTGTCTGTGGATGTTATCGGAGTGAATACATGCACACATACACATGTTGTTGGCGTGGCGCATGATTTGTAGCACTAGTACTCACTGCAGACTCCAGGGGCCATATGCAGGAGTCAGTGTTAGTGGGGTTTGGTGTTAGAGCCTGTTACCATTTAGCTATCACCGAAGTCGGGACCTGTGTCAAGTCGTATGCAGGAGCGCGTAACACTTTCATTATAGCTAAACGTGAAGTTATTTATAGATTTGGGAAATCCCTCTGCGTCTGTACCCATATATTAGGCTTAAATATATTAAATGCGAACATATTTAACAGAATTTTAAATGCAATAAGTGAAATTTCATGAAATTAACCCTAAATTCGAAGCGTTATTAAGGCTACCGCCGCATTGGCGGCGATATTAATAGTTATATTTTGAATCGACGAACGTATAGTAAACAAATCGCCGCCGCTGCATCGACGTCGCTTTCCATACTGGCGGCGGTTGCTTGCAGTCCTTCGTCGATTCGAAAATATAAATATTAATATCGGCGCCGTTGCGGTGGCAGCATTAATATTGCTTCGAATTTAGGGTTAATTTAATGAAATTTCACTTATTGCGTATGTACTTGTGTTAAATATGATAGCATTGAATAGATTTGGGCCTAATGCACAGTATGGAAAGCGACGTCGATGCGGCGGCGGCGGCGATTTGTTGACTTTACGTTCGTCGATTCGAAAATATAACTATTAATATCGCCGCGGTTACGGCGGCAGCGTTAATATTGCTTCGAATTTAGGGTTAAATTAGTAAAATTTCACTTATTGCGTATGTAATTCTGTTAAATATGATCTCATTGAATAGATTTGGGCCTAATCGGTGCCTAACCCCAACCTTAAACCACCTATGGATCAGGGTTACCCTAACCTCGTTTAAGGTTTTGGTGTTAGGCCTATCACTGACTCGTGCATACCGACTTTTCGGCTAAACCAGAAATCCCGTCTAAACGTGTTTTGGCTCGCAAACACCGCGTCCTGCATATGGCCCCAGCTGGCATGCACTAAACTAACGACTGCATGTGACTATAAAGTATAACTATAAAGTATAAGCCTCCTGGCGAGAGGGACGCAGGGGTGCTATTGGGGGGTAAGTCGGGTGTGTGCGCGCGTGGTGGGTGTGAGGGTGTAGGGTTGTTATTGGGGGCTGGTCCGGGTATGTGGGTGCGTGGTGGGTGTGAGGGTGTAGGGGTGTTATTTGGGGGCTGATCAGGTGTGTGTGTGCGTGGTGGGTGTGAGGGTGTAGGGTTGCTATTGGGTGCTGGTCTGGTGAGTGTGTGTGGTGGGTGTGAGGGTGTAGGGTTGTTATTCGGGGCTGGTTCGGGTGTGCGTGTGTGTGTGGTGGGTATGAGGGTGTAGGGTTGTTATTAGGGGCTGGTCCGGGGATGTCTGTGCGTGGTGGGTGTGAGGGTGTAGGGTTGTTATTTGGGGCTGGTCCGGGTGTGTGTATGTTCGTGGTGGGTGTGAGGGTGTAGGGTTGTTATTCGGGGCTGGTCCGGGTGTGTGTGTGTGTGTGTGGTGGGTGTGAGGGTGTAGGGTTGTTATTGGGGGCTGGTCCGGGTGTGTGTGTGTATGGTGGGTGTGAGGGTGTAGGGGTGGTATTTAGGGGCTGGTCGGGTGTGTGTGTGTGGTGGGTGTGAGGGTGTAGGGTTGTTATTGGGGGCCTGGTCTGGTGTGTGTGTGTGGTGGGTGTGAGGGTGTAGGGTTGTTATTGGGGGCTGGTCCGGGTGTGTGTGTGTATGGTGGATGTGAGGGTGTAGGGTTGTTATTGGGGGCTGGTTGGGTGTGTGTGTGCATGGTGGGTGTGAGGGTGTTTCTCTCTTTCTCTCTTTCTCTCGTTCTCTCTTTCTCTCTTTCTCGTTTTTTCACTCTCGATTTGTCTCTCCCCCTTTCTCTCCCGCCTTTTCTCCCTCTTTCTAGCTCACTCCATTCTTCATGTTCAGTGCAGTCCTTGCTGGCCAAAAGGGACGAGGTGGGAGAGTGTCAGTAGTGCTGGGGTAGCAGCAGGAATAGTTAGTAGTACATATAAGCGGGAGTCGCTCAGGAGTGGGTGGGGTGTTGGCCGGGGGGGTTTGCTATCGGAGGGGGTGGCGAGGGCGGGGAAGGTGGCGGGAGGGGTTGTTGGCCACCGACATGAGAACCATGCGTTGTTTCTGATGTAGACGCAGGTGGTTGCAGTGCATTCCTGTATTGAGGATGCACGCATCACACCGCACACCGCACATTCAGGCAACCGGCACACAGACAGCTCAGAATGTCCCACATGATGTAGACGCAGGAGGTTGCAGTGTATTCCTGTATTGAGGGTACACGCATCACACCGCACACTGCACATTCAGGCAACCGGCACACAGACAGCTCAGAATGTCCCACATGATGTAGATGCAGCAGGTTGCAGTGCATTCCTGTATTGAGGGTACACGCATCACACCGCACACCGCACATTCAGGCAACCGGCACACAGACAGCTCAGAACATCCCACATGATGTAGACTCAGGAGGTTGCAGTGCATTCCTGTATTGAGGGTACACGCATCACACCGCACACCGCACATTCAGGCAACCGGCACACAGACAGCTCAGAACATCCCACATGATGTAGAAGCTGGAGGTTGCAGTGCATTCCTGTATTGAGGGTACACGCATCACACCGCACACCGCACATTCAGGCAACCGGCACACAGACAGCTCAGAACATCCCACATGATGTAGAAGCTGGAGGTTGCAGTGCATTCCTGTATTGAGGGTACACGCATCACACCGCACACTGCACATTCAGGCAACCGGCACACAGACAGCTCAGAACATCCCACATGATGTAGAAGCTGGAGGTTGCAGTGTATTCCTGTATTGAGGGTACACGCATCACACCGCACACGCACATTCAGGCAACCGGCCACAGACAGCTCAGAATGTCCCACATGATGTAGATGCAGCAGGTTGCAGTGCATTCCTGTATTGAGGGTACACGCATCACACCGCACACTGCACATTCAGGCAACCGGCACACAGACAGCTCAGAACATCCCACATGATGTAGAAGCTGGAGGTTGCAGTGTATTCCTGTATTGAGGGTACACGCATCATACCGCACACTGCACATTCAGGCAACCGGCACACAGACAGCTCAGAACATCCCACATGATGTAGAAGCTGGAGGTTGCAGTGTATTCCTGTATTGAGGGTACACGCATCACACCGCACACTGCACATTCAGGCAACTGGCACACAGACAGCTCAGAATGTCCCACATGATGTAGATGCAGCAGGTTGCAGTGCATTCCTGTATTGAGGGTACACGCATCACACCGCACACCGCACATTCAGGCAACCGGCACACAGACAGCTCAGAACATCCCACATGATGTAGACGCAGGAGGTTGCAGTGCATTCCTGTATTGAGGGTACACGCATCACACCGCACACCGCACATTCAGGCAACCGGCACACAGACAGCTCAGAACATCCCACATGATGTAGAAGCTGGAGGTTGCAGTGCATTCCTGTATTGAGGGTACACGCATCACACCGCACACTGCACATTCAGGTAACCGGCACACAGACAGCTCAGAACGTCCCACATGATGTAGCCGCAGGAGGTTGCAGTGTATTCCTGTATTGAGGGTACATGCATCACACCACACACTGCACATTCAGGCAACCAGTACACAGACAGCTCAGAACGTCCCACATGATGTAGACACAGGAGGTTGCAGTGTATTCCTGTATTGAGGGTACACGCATCACACCACACACCGCACATTCAGGCAACCAGCACACAGACAGCTCAGAACGTCCCACATGATGTAGACGCAGGAGGTTGCAGTGTATTCCTGTATTGAGGGTACACGCATCACACCACACACTGCACATCCAGGCAACCAGCACACAGACAGCTCAGAACGTCCCACATGATGTAGAACCAGGAGGTTGCAGTGTATTCCTGTATTGAGGGTACATGCATCACACCGCACACCGCACATTCAGGCAAATGGCACACAGACAGCTGAGAACATCCTACATGCACGCTGCCAACAGCTGTGCACATAACACAAAATGCCTGCCACAGGCAGTGACACCCACGGTTTGACCCCCTACCACCACACACACACATGCCCCTCCTTCCACGTGTCCATGACCCCTTTAAATGGTTGGTTGTTGGAGTTTCACGTCCGGGCAACATCTAATGTCATATCAGGACGGTTCCTGACTTGCGACTGCGCACTCATGGCGACTTTATAGTGCTACCTCACTGTGAGACCAGGCTGTCAGCACCATGACCTGATATCCCGCTCAGTCACATTATTCTGACACTGAGCCAACCAGTCCTTGCCCTATTGTAATAATGCCGAGCGCCTGGCGAGGAAGTGACAAGCATCGATCTCTAAGTCATTGGTTTCACTCGACTACATTTCGAATCCCACAATCTACCAAAACGGGAGACGGATGCTCAACTCATTCGGCCATCCCGTCTGGTGTGACCCGAGTAAAGCCTTCTGGACATATCACAAGGTTTGTGATTATCAACAGAGAGGTGAACATGCACAGACAGTGTCTTGGGACCACATTATATGCGGTTTTGCAGACATCCAGGTTAGCAGCCACTGAGAAATTGTCACTAACAGTTAGTTACCTTACATGATGACCTGCATGGTAACCAATGCGCTGTAGTTGCTTATCAATAATATCATTGCGTTACGTGAGACTTAACCTGCATGACAACCAATCTTAAGTGCTTCTCCGTCTCCAACTCCCAAAATATATGTAGAAATGAGAACTATGTGTTGGCAACAATACATTTTCATAACCCTTTCAACTGTTTAAAATGCGTATAAGTGTATGAATAATCGCTGCCACTACATCTCCAGAATGTCACTTTTCTCGACCTACCTCTCTGAGGTAATGGCTCATGACTAAGGCTACGTGGTTACCATGAGGCTACATCATTATACATTTGAGAAACCATTATGTTCATAATTTATGTTATCTGTTTTATTGTTTCTTTTCATCTTTAAAAGAAAAGTGTAAACTTGATAGTGAATGCATGAAGTTCTTGATGCGCAAAGTTCTCCATCCTCCCTCAGAAAGGATTGCGATGTTATCATTGAAAGTATATGTATTTAGTTAGTGTCCAGTAGGTTTGGAATGTTCTATAAGGTAGGTTGATTGATTGATTGGTGATAGTTTAACCCCTGATGTCCACACTCACACCCACATCCCACACATACCCCCGTACACTCCCTCCGCTCTTCACCCACCACCCACCACCCACCACCCACCACCCACATTCACGCCCCAACACGTATACACGGACACCCACACCCACATATACTCCCACACCCACACCCACATCCCACACATACCCCACACATACCCCCGTACACTCCCTCCGCTCTTTACCCTCCACCCACCACCCCCCACCCACATTCACGCCCCAACACGTATACCGGCACCCAAACCCACATATACTCCCACACCCACACCCACACCCACACCCTCACCCCACCCACACCACACCCACACCCACATCCCACACATACCCCCGTACACTCCCTCCGCTCTTCACCCACCACCCACACCGCCACCCCACCCACATTCACGCCCCAACACGTATACACGGACACCCACACCCACACCCACACCCCACACCCACACCCACACCCACACCCACACCCACACCCACACCCACACCCACACCAACCGCCCTAGGCCCTAGGCCCTAGGCCCTAGGCCCTAGGCCCTAGGCCCTACACCATGCACCCTGCACCCTGCACCCTGCACCCTACACCCTACACCCTACACCCTACACCCACCACATGCACTCCCACACCCACACCCTCCTCCCACACCCACCCCTCTTCCCACCAAGCATACACCACCCACCCACACCCATCTTCCACGCCCACCCCACCCCCCTACACCCGGAGTAAAATGCGGCGTGCGTGCACTGACTGACACAAATTGGCAATCCACCATTACAGTTCTCCCTCCCTATAGCTGCTAGTTTGCGGTGTGCTCAGTGATTAGCCATCATTCCCACCCAATCAACTCGCAACGGTCGGTGGAATCGGGGTCAGCTCCGGCCGACACCCCCCCCCCCCCCACCCCCACCGCCGGTGTACGCGCATGCTCCGTGACCTCGGCGTTGCGTTAAAAACAGCCTAACCCTGGCGACTGTAGTGTAACTGACTACCATAGCTGAGTGTTGGTTATTAATATGTGTAATATCACACAGCGCAACTCTTATGCGAGGCAGTGCACCACTTCCGGGACATGTCAATGGTGACACCCCCCTCCCATACCACCCCCCCCCCCCGCCCCTCCCTAGGGGCAAAGATTCTCCTATATATATAATTAATACAATCTTGAGGGGCGAATCGTATTGCAGCAATACACATACTGCCAAGCACCCGTCTCCCATTTTGGTAGATCGTGGGATTCGAACCCATGTGTTCTAACCCTGGTCGAGTCAAACCAATGACTTAAAAATTGATACTTTTCACTTCCTAGCCAGATGCTCGGCATTATTAAGATAAGTCAATGACTGGTTGGCTCAGTTTCAGGATAATGTGACTGAGTGGGATATCAGGTCATGGTGCTGGTGGCCTGGTCTCCCAGTGGGGCAGTGCTATCAAGTTTCCATGAGCGTGCACTGTCACAAATCAGTACCCGTCCTGATATGACCTTAGACGGAAAGCCCAATAACCAACCGTATTACCAATAACGTGTAAATAAGAAGCTTGGATTCACACACATGTAAAGTGTTGACATTCCTGTATGTGCAGATTTTCAATGACATAGGTGTAGGCATATGATGGATAAACAAATCTATATTTACCGTTTATATTAAAGTTGTATAGCCATATGGTTTTGAGTTTTTGACATTTTCTGAGATAGATACATTAGATTGGTCAGTATAATCTACCTACTTTTAGTTTGAAATAGCTTTTATTTTAAACTTTGGAGACATTTGAAGTGAAAAGATGCCAAATTAATTCTGGCAAACATGTCAAAATACCAATATGATATGCTTCAGCTGTAACAGTTCTATTAACTTGGCTTAGTCTCCCCCTTCTATGCAGACCAAGTGTTTAATAAGTGCACCAGAATCTCAGTTGGATATGTAGGATCAAATCTAGGTAAGTATTTTTGTTTTGAAATTGTTATGCTTTTATCGGACTATGCCCCCTTAAAGTTGCATAGTCCGATGGTTGTGTTTATTTGTTAGGGTTTTACATCCTAGCAACATCTACGGAAACATGTCGCAGTGCCAGTACTGCACTGTAAAGTTGGTGTAACTAAAACGGCCGGGTAACCTGTGAGTTGGACGCAGCGACCCGTCACCACACACAAGAGAATTTTAAAAGTACTCAACTTTTTTTTTTAATGTGCAATAAGTTCTTTATTCATTTTGCTTTGTTAGTACAAAAAAGCTCCGACACACAAACCGATAACTTATTTCACTTTTTTTTCCATTGTAGTTATTATGTTATCCATTTCTTTTTCTTCTTTAAATCTCTATATAATTATTTGTTTACTTAAATATTCGTGGCACCATTGTGGTGGCAATGTATGTCAACGAATTTAGCCATTGGCGCTGGTACTGAGCACACACAAAGCGCGCCCCCTACAATAACCATTCATTCTCTACTACCAAATCTCAGTCCCCCCCCCCCCCCCCCCCCCTAAGTATGTATCAATCAATCAATAGTTCCGTCCTCTAGTCGAGGGTTGGATGCAATGGTTCTCCACTTGTCCCGATGGTGTGCTGTTCTGATAGACTGTGAATAATTCAAGCCTGTCCACTGTGAAATATTTGTAAACCATGATGTTCTTGGTCTCCCTCTCCCTCTGCTGCCATTCACCTTCCCTTCCAACAATGTACGGTATATTGAACTCTGACGAATGATGTGGCCAAAATAAATAAGTTTCTTTGTCTGTATAGTGGCAAACAAGCTTTTCTTATTTTTAATTTTTCTGAGAACTTCTTTGTTGGTGATCTTCTTTGTTGGTGATCTTCTTTGTCCAAGTATGTATAAAGAGGGTTATTTATAACAGACCGCATCGGCTCTCTTCACATAGATACATATACATATATACATATGCACATAAATATACATATACATATACATATACACATATATATACTTATACATATACATATGTATACACATATACAAACACATACACATACATATACACATACACATACATATACATATACATATACATATACAGATACACATACATATACATATACATATACATATACATACATACAAGTACATGTACATGTTTTCTTTGTTGTTGTTTTACCTCCTAGCAAAATCTAAGGTCACATAAGGATGGGTACCGACTTGTGACAGTGCGCACTCATGGCGACTTTATATTGCTGCCCCACTGGGAGACCAGGCCAGCAGCACCATGACCTGATCTCCCACTCAATTTCATTATCATCACACTGAGCCAACCAGTCCTTGCCCTATCCTAATAATGCCGAGCGCCTGGCTAGGAAGTGACAAGTATAAAATTGTTTGTTTGGTGTGACTCAACTAGGGTTTGAACCCATGAACCCATGGGTTCGGATCCCCGATCTCCCAAAACAGGAGACGGACACTCAACTCATTCGGCCATCCCGTCTGGTCGACATGTACATGCACACATACACACATACATATATATACATATGTATATGTGTGTATATAGGGATATGCATATGTACATATACGTTCATCATTATTTATATACACATATATAAGTATATACACCAGCGGTACTGGTGAATGACTGGTGAATGACTGGTGAAGGGGTCACCCATATAATAGTACTAGTAGTAGTACTGGACTGGACACCTCATGAGGATGTCATCAGACAGGCTACCAAAGCAGATCCTCTATTCTCAACTGTCTTCTGGTTACAGAAAGAGAGGCCACCCTCATCTCAGGTTCAAGGATACCATCAAGAGAAACCTGAAGCTGAGAGACATTAAGACCAACTCATGGACACAACTCTCACAGAGAGCTAAATGGAGAGCAGCAGTCAAGTAATGAAAGCAGTCTTTGTCGCATCGTGACCACAGCATGATGATGATGATGATGATGAGTAGTACACAACATATGGGTGATAATTATTAGGGAACATTCCCTTACGCGCCTTTATACTCTCATTATTCTTATACATCACATATGTATATATATATATATATATATCTGTTTTCATAGGTGTATATATATATATTTATTTATTTAAAATACCCCTTCTGACTAGAATGGTGTGCAAGAGGTAGCGAACAGAGCGGGGTGCCACAGCAAGAGAGTGTGTGGGGAGACCAGAGAGAAGAGAGTGAGACTGAGAGAGAGGGTGAAGAGAAAAGGAGAGAGAGAGGGGGGAAAGAAAAGGAGAGAGGGAGAAGGGGACGGTGGGTTGGTAGGCAACAAAAGAGGCAAGTCAAGCTGATGATTACTGGGGCTGGGAGAGCGTGACACGACTACCAAACAAAGCCGAACCAACCCCTCCCCCTCCCGACAACACCCCCGGACACCCCCCTCCCTCCCTCCGTCGTCCGTCCGACATCTACCCCGTCATCTCCCGCCCCCCCCCCCCCACACACACACACACTACTCACGCACCATTGCCTTTATATCGTACCCTGCACAGTTCGTCGGGAACCCCTCCGAGGGCCCACTTTGTTCCCAGCCGCGACGACGTGCAATTAAAATCAATTAATGTCGTCTCCATTTCACTTCCGCCAGCGGGGAGATCGCGGCGGCGCCTGGGTGGGCGGCTCTTTCCGCATCCCACTCTCGTCTTTTTGTTTTTCCTGTTCAGAGGACGTAGGGGGAGAAGGTGGTGAGATGAAAGGTGGGGGAGAACGTGGAAGAGAAGGTGCAGGTTGAGGTGGTCGTGGTGGAGGTGGAAGAAGAGCTGGTGGAAGGGATTGAGGAGAAGGAGGAGGAAGCGGGTATGGAACTGGAGGAGATGGGGCGAGAGGGGGTGGGAGGGGGCAGGGAGCAGGGAGCAGGGAGCAGGGAGCAGGGAGCAGGGAGTAGGGAGTAGGGAGTAGGGAGTAGGGAGTAGGGAGTAGGGAGTTGGGAGCAGGGAGCACGGAGCAAGGAGTAGGGAGCAGGGAGCAGGGAGCAGGGAGCAGGGAGCAGGGAGCAGGGAGCAAGGAGAGAGGAGGAAAAGGGAGAGGAGGAGGGACGAAGGAGATGAGGGGAACATGATGTAGACAGGAGACTGGTCGGCAGCACGAGGTGGGGAAAAATCGATGAGGCTAAGGAGGAGGAAAATGAGGAGTATGAGGTAAAGAGGATAGAAAAGAGGAAAGGAGGAAGGGGGAAGAGGAGTAGGAGGATGAGTGGGAGTAGAAGGAGCGGAAGTGGAAATGGGAGTGGGAGGAGGAGGAAGAGGAGGACGAAGAGGAGGAGTGGGGGGAGAGGAAGGGGATAATGGGTTGGGAGGAAGAGGAATAGGAGGAGGAGGAAGAAGGGGAGGAGTGGAGGGAGAGGAAGGGAATATGGGAGAGGGAGGACGAGGAAGGGGAGGAGGAGTGGAGGGAGAGAAAGGGGATGGGAAGAGGAGGAAGAGGAGAAGATAGACGAGGACGGGTGGACATGGAGAACGAGGTGAAAGAGAAGGAGGAGGGGAGGCGAAGGAAGAGGAGGGGATGGGGAGAATAGAAGTCAGTGGGGTGGGGGATTTGTTGGTTGTTGGAGTTTTACATCCTGGCAACATCTAAGGTCATATCAGGACAGGTACCGACTTGTGACAGTGTACACTCATGATGAGTATTATAGTGTTGCCCCACTGGGAGACTAGGCTGTCAGGACCAGGACCCGATATCCCCCTCAGTTACATTATCCTGACACTGAGCCAACCAGTCCTTGCTCTATCTTATTAATGCCGAGCTCCTAGCTATGAAGCGACAAGTATCAATTTTGTAAGTCATTGGTTTGACTCGACCTGGAATTGAACTCCCGATCTCTCGCGCTCTACCGATTCGGCCACCGCGTCCGGTGGAGGAAGAGGAGAAAAGAGGAGTAGAAAGGGGGAATCGAGGAGGGTGTGAGGTGCGGAGAGGATGATTGATAGGGTGGAGTGGGAAGAGGGGGTGGAGGGACATAATGAGGGGAGAGGAAAGGTGCGCCGAAGGGAGTAGAAAGGAGGTGAAGGGGAAACGAGAAGGGAGAGGAGATAAACAAGCGTTGAATCGCGTGGCAAAAGCCCACTGTGAGATTCGGACTGACTTTACGGGTAGCACGGGGCTGGCGGCGGGCGGGCAGTGTGAGCATCCAGCCGGCCGTGTGAGGGACAGAACCCCCGGGGGCGCGGGGCGGGAAGCCCCGGGCCGGAATAAAAGGGCATCAGCGGGGCAGGGCACCGGGTCGGGTTTCTATGGCTGCCACACAATGGGCACCTGCTTAATGACATGTGCATGCCGAGCACAAAAATAATGTGCGCTCGTTAATGTAGTCCAACACGGGGTCTAATGTGTGTGAGAGTGTGTGGTGTTTGTGTGATGTATAAGGTATTATACGAGTATAAAGGCGCGGCAGGGAATTACTTGATTAAATTATATAGTACCGATTATTCTATGTTCTGCCTCCTGTACGTGTGTGTCACTCGCGACCGGTGGCGCCACCACCGACCATCCCCATCTCTAACGGAGGCGGAAAACCTCAGTCGCGCCAGAGGATTCTTTTCTATATTTATCATGTGATATGGGGACCAGACGGGATGGCCAAATGAGTTATGCCTAGTACACACCTACCGTTTGTGCGCACCCACCTACCGTATACGATCGAAAACTGCCCATTTCACGCACAAAAATCACTAGGTGTGCGCTCCCCGCGCACACCTAGCGATTGCAATTCGTGACTAAAACCTCAGTTTTAGGGCTAAAACGGGCGGTTTACGATTGCGATTCGTGATTCGAAAAATGAATTGGCCCGTCAGGTCGAGTCGCGAGTTTTAGTGCGCGAATCGTATACAGTAGGTGTGTACCAGGCATTAGAGCGTCCGTCACCCGTGTTGGTAGATCATGGGGTCGTGGGTTCGAACCCTGGTCGAGTTAAACCAATGACTTTCAAATTGATACTTGTTGCTTCTTAGCCTGGCGCTAGGCATTATTAGGATAGGACAATGACTGTTTGGCTCAGTGTCAGGATAATGTGACTGAGTGGGATATTAGGACATGGTGCTGGTGGCCTGGTATTCCAGTGGGGCAGCACTATAAAGTCACAAGTCGGTACCCGTCCTGATATGACCTTAGATGTTGCTAGGACGTAAAACAACAACAAACAAACAAAAACAAATGTAATATGGGGTGATATGACCTTAGATATTGCGAGGACATAAAACCCTAGCAAACAAACCATATTATTTATGTGTATATATACACACATACGTTTATGACATACCTTATATTTATATGGCCCCTCTCGATATCCAGGAAAGATCGATTTTAATATGAGTAAGAATTCACACAGCAACACGGTAAATTCAATCTGAACAAACTGTGACCTTGCATTGCAGATAAGGAATTGAATGACCGCTGTTTCGCCGACAACCCCTTGGACCTCTTCACCTCTCACCTCATCGCCCGACTGTGGATCGCCGTTAACCAAATGCAAATGTTACCACCGATACTCACCCACTCACCCACACACACACTCACGACCACCTCTATCCCCTCACACCAACTGCCTGTAGTGAATGCAGCCGTCCGTACCCTGGATTTCAGTCCTGTTTATGTGTTGTTTTGGTCCAAGGAACATCAGAAGTAAGCGCCCTGTTTTGGCTTGCATGGAGCTTTGGAAAGTAATCCAAGTAAATTGGCCTTACGGGAGGTATTTTCTACCCAACGGGCGTTTCCATTTTAACTTGAATATTATAAACTAAGAATTCTTCCCCTCACACCTCTCTATTCCCCTCTATAACCACGGGGGTGGGGGGGGGGGTGGAGATGGTAGGGGGATGTGGGAGAGAGACGGGGGGTGGGGGAGTGGGAGGGGGAAGAGGAGAGGGGGGAAGTGGAAGAGAAGGCGGCAGGGGTGAGAGGAAGAGGAATGAAAGAGGAAGAGGAATGGAAGAAGAATGGGGAGGGGAGGGGAGGAGGGAGAGGGAAGGGAAGAGGGGAGATGGAAAGGGGTAGGGTGAGAGTAGTGATGGAAGTGGAGGGAGGGTAACCTTTTGTGTTTCTTTGTGTGTAAACAGTTTATTCATCAGAACATTCATTTTTTCCAGCACCAATGCACCGGACTTCCGGTCATTAATATTACATTGTTGCTAGGTTTGGGGAGGGAAAAGAAAGGGATGGTGGGAAGGGAAAGGGTGAAAAAGAGGGGAGGAGAGAAGGAGTGGCTGGTTGATTGGTTGTTGGAGTTTTACGTCCTGGCAACATCTAAGGTAATATCATGATTGGTACCGACTTGTGACTATGCGCACTCATGGGACTTTATAGTGTTGCCACACTGGGAGACCTGACCACCAGCACCATGACCTGATATCCCACTCAGTCACATTATCCTGACACAGAGCCAACCCATCCTTGCCCTATCCTAATAATGCCTAGCACCTGGCTAGGAAGCAACACATATCAATTTTGTCAGTCATTGCTTTGACTCGACTGGGAATTGAACTCCCAACAGCTCTACCGATTCGACTACCACGTCCAGTCGGAGAGGGAGTGGAGGGGGAGCGGGAGGTAAAGGGGGGTGGGGTGTTGGCAGGGATGGTTGAGGTGAGACATGATTTATGAGATGAGCCAGACGATTCAAAGAGGAAATTATACACAGGGCGGGTACAAAGAGAAGCAAGTCTCACTTCGCCCCAAGGTGCAGCCGGGGACCCGAGCCCATCCCAACCCCCACTTCCGGTGACAAGACGCGGCCATTGTGACACGTCGTGTATCGATCTGGGTGTTAGTATTCAGCGTGCATGTAGCATTACTGCGAATAAAACAAGCGGCCCACTGGTCCCCTAGCCCCCCGAGCGCATTCCGCCGTAACAATGGCGCACTGATGGGTATCGGTCCACCAACCCGGTACCAGGCTGAGGCAGGCGCCAGCCAATCATCGTCCGCCACCCGCCGCTGAGGACTTCACACCTCCCCACACCATCTGCGACATCATCAGGAACCAATTTCAACTTAGGCGTCTTAGGCGTAACCACAGTCGGGTGTTTGGGGGGGGGGGGTGCAGGATTGGTAGGGGGGGGGCAGAGTAGATTTAGTTTTGTTTGTTTATTGTTTTACCCTCTAGCAACATCTAAGGTCATATCAGGACGGGGAACAGAATATATGTTTGGTTTTGGTTATATATAGCCAGCCTCATCCTGGCTCGTGTACATTGTTAACTTAAAGGTCTGTTTTTAATTGTAAGAAGGAAGTTAGGTTGAGCTATGTTATTAACTGAGATCTCTGACGGATTTACAATAATAACAAAAGGTTTCCCAGCTAGCCCAACCTTTACATCTTGGCAAATATAGCTGGGAAAGAATAGCATTGTTATTTCATACAATTAACACCCAACTTAGGCAGAACAATAATATTGTTTGAACACATACAGGAAACAGCGCAATGTTATTGCTTTGTGTAAAGTGTAAATCATCTTTTCTAGATACAGCATGCTAATTTCCCATTTTTGTGTTTAAAAGCCAAACCATTAGTCTCAGGTATGTTGAGAATACTAGGATTACACATAAAATTATATGGGCATGTTCTATTCCATTATATTAAGATGTTATGTCTATGTAAAGGATGTACTTGTTTTATTTGTGGGTGGGTGGGTGCAATTATCATATTTTTACTCCATGAATTATCATTTCAAAAGCATTGTTCACTCTTCCACCGCCAGGGGTGAAAGGTAATGTTTGTTTACAGCAGCAATAAGTACAGTAAAACCTCTCTATACCGACCCCTCCACAGATCGACCACTCCCCTATTTCGATCGCTTTATTTGGGTCCCCAAAATACCATTGTAAGGATATTCTAACTCTCTAGACCGACCATCTCCCTAAATGGACCAAGTAAAGTCGGTCCCATGGTTGGTCGAGTCAGAGAGGTTTTACTGTATATATTTAATTGAGGTATTCTTGCCACAATGTGTTGCTACCTTGACGTGGTTGGGAGGCTTGTGTGTCTCCGTGACCATGAGAGCTATGCCGGCGGGGGCTAGCCCCCTGGCAGGTTTAACCAAGCCGGGCAGGACTCATGGTAGAGGACAGACTAAGAGCAGCAACTGGTCCTCCAGGTTGGGGGTTGGGCGTGGGGCCAACAACCCCACCCCGGAAAAAAGAACAATGTTACAGAATCACGAACAAGAAACTCAAGGCCCAGTACCGGGAAAACTGGAGAGCCCTTGTTTGTGGCCTATGCCCAAAGTTGGGCGGTAGGCGACACGTTCATCTACGACACGGCTGAGGACGTGTTTGTGTGGGTGGGCGCTGATGCCACAACAGGCGAAGAAGAAGAAGAAGATTCTTGCCAATATTTTTATAATTACAATGCCAGTGGTTTTGTAGTTTGTATATTGGAACTACACATTAGATATGTGTACATATAATTTATATGCAGATATATTCTAATTTAAATATACATAAATATATTGGTGTTCTATCAAATATAATGCAATTATGAGAATATAAATCACAAAATGGCCTACATGCTAATAGCATGGGGGGGGGGGGGGGGGTTAAGTCCTAGCACCATTTAATGTCACATCAAGACGGTACTAATAACATTACTATATCTATAGCATTTGTAGGTAACAATTACAGATGCATAGCTCTCAGTTATGTGAGGACGGTGCTCATAACATCAAAGTATATGCTCTGTAATTCAGTAGGGGAATATAAAGACAGACACTGTTCACCTACAGTTCCTGGACTGTCTCCCCATTTAGAGGCAGGACTTGATTACTGCCTTTAAACTGACACAAGACCAGTCATATATAAATACCCACTACAATCTCAGACTTCCATTCCATTCATCAAATCACACAAAACAAATAACTAACATTTACGAGTTAAATAACTCAAACATTATTGCAAAAAATAACATCATACTAACAACACACTGACATCCACTGTTCTGATTTACTTAAGTCTTTCCTCTGTCACCGTCATAGCTTATTCTTCCGTATATAATAACTTACGTTTATGGGGGAAATCAGTGTAGGTATTTACTACATACCAAGCTATTAATTTTGATTAAATCCACTGATTTTGATACTTACTATATATATTTATTTTTAAATATGTATATATTTATGTTTTTTAGAAAAAAGGAGAGGACAAAAATGTCTAAAGAAAATTCTCGAACCATGCAATACATATTCACTGAATGCATGATACTTTTTTGGACTGCAATTGTACACAGCAACTACTACTACTACTACAGTAGATATTTCATTTATAAAATGTATAATAATTTTAGTATCGAACAGGATTTGCATGCATTTACTATTACAACCCATTGTAGTTTAATTTATGTATCAACAAATTAATTGTATTGTATGGCCGGAAGACCAGTACTCGGGCGGTGACAAGAGATATTCTGTGAATAAAATACACTTAAGTAATAAACAAAAAAGAGGTCCTAGTGCCCTTTTCTGTGATGGTGGCGCCACCTGCGAGTGGACTCTCTCATTAGTTAACACAACTTTCACTGTTTCAGCCGCACTTATCAGCTGAATTTGTATGCATATATGTATATATATATCACATATAATTGACAATTGCAATCCAATCAATATATTTTTGTCGATAGCAAATAAGAAATTATTATGTTGAGCTCGACCACTTCACTGAAGACCACAAGACTTACTGGGTGAGCAGAGCCAACTGAGAACCTCATATCCAAACCCACAACCACAACCACAACCACAACCACACCCACAAGCACAACCACAACAACCACAACAACATCCACATCCACATACATGTGCACACCCACACCCACACCCACAACCACAACCACAACCACACCCACGCCCACAACCACACCCACAACTACAACCCCACACAAAGTAACAATCAGACCAGTAAGAACAGAAACTGAAATGCTAAGTGAAAAAAACGTACACTAGCAACTGAAAGCAAAAATGAAAAGATCAAATCAGTCAAAATGAGAGGGTGCAACATCGAGGTAAATGGAACAATATACACACCAAACGACTTTGGGAAAATAGAGATAACAGAAATCACCCCGGAGAAAGCTGCAACCAGAGAACATGCCTGGGGAGTGTCCTTCCAGGGACACAATTCCCCCTTCAGCAACCTGTACAAGTATGACATCACAGGAAAAGATGGGAAAAAATACACATCAGCTGAGCAATATTACTGCTCGATAATGGCCAAATTCCATGAGAAACATAATATAATGAGGATGATTGACAATGCAGACAACCCATACACGATAAAGGCAATGGCAAAAAAAATATGGAGAACACCGGAATGGTGCCAAAAAAAACGAAAAAGTATTAGAGGATATCATCCATGCAATATTCACCCAAAACGAGGAACTAAAGAAAAAGCTAATAGATGCCCCAGAAAATGCATTCAGAGAATGCACAAAGTGCCTATACTGGGGCTCAGGTAGGTTTCTAGACTCAGCCAGTGAAGGTGAAATGGTGAAGCAAGGATACAAAAACAGGATGGGAGACATCCTTCAAAAAGTCAAGGAAAGCCTAACAAACACCGACAAATAACTGGGAAGAACAGCAGGACTCAAAACCATAAGTATCACAAACCTTTTTACAAATTTCAATAACTGAATCCTAAAACATAAGTAATAACATATACAAATAGTACATGATATAGTGCCCATGCCTTCTCCCATGCACACAGGTAAGAACTATGGAGGTGGACATGGACATCTTTTCTTTTTTTTCCTTTTTATCGTCTACTGTTAGGGACCATATGTTCTGTATGCACCAGCACATATGCCCTGAACCCACGAATCACTGAACTAAAATAAACTCAAATTACAATCAAAACTCGCGTTAATCAAGCAACCACTACCCTAAAGAAAATATGTATGGTAGAAGAAATTGAATGCAAACTGGGAAGGGGCACACACTTTGCCCACCTAAACTGCCAGAGCGCATCCAACAAAATAGACATAATAAAAATGCATCTGAAAAAAGACAATCTAGATGTCCTAACACTATCAGAGACTTGGTTCACTGACAAACACCAAAATAACTACCTAAATATAAACGGATATAGGCTTGTACGTAAAGATAGACATCAAAATAACACTCTAAACGAAACAAAAAAAGGTAGAGGTGTTGCGCTTTACTGCAAAAACACCAAAATTCTAGATCTTGAAGCACTAATATCAGCTAACTTATCAAATGAACACATAAAACTACTATGGTGCCAAATAAATAATGAAAAGCAAGCAAATATAGCCATAGCAATAGCTCTACAGACCTCCATTAGGGGAAGTTGATCTCTTCATTGAAGCCCTAGAAAAGAGCATAAACACCATAAAAAAAACTGACAAAGGCAGACATCTTCATACGAGGAGACTTTAACACAAATTACAACAGCAATGATAAAAACAAACTAATGCTGCAAACCACAATCCAAATCTTAGGCCTACAACAGCTCATCACTGAAAAAACAAGGCTAAGTAAAAATAGCACAACAATTGACCTAATACTAACCAACTCAAACCATGCCACTAAATGGGGCACCAGGAGCTGGGGTATAAGTGATCATGAGCTAATATATATAACAAGGAAAAAACTAAAAAGCACAAATCACTATGAATATAAGATGGGCAGGTCCCTAAAAAACTACTCAGAAGATGCATTAAAAAATCATCTGCACCAAAACATAAACAACATCACACAAAACAGAGATAATGTTAATATCTATTGGGGCAACATCGTCACAGAAATAAGAAAATCAGCTGATGAGATGTGCCCCATTAAGAAAATAAAAATACAAAAAAAACAGGACCCCTGGGTAGACAATGACCTGCTAACGCTCATCATAGCCAAAAGTAAACTGGGTAATAAAGCAAAGCTCCCAGAAACTATAGAAGACAAACTGGCCTACCATATCGCCAGAAACAACTCTCTCAAAGCTGTGAGAACAGCAAAAAAGAAATACATAATAAAGCAGGACAAAGACTGGGGAAGCAATACAAACAGATTCTGGAAAATGTAAACCTATTATTCCCCAAAAATAACAAAGAAGAGCACACAAACTTCCAAGATAACAAAGGGACGATGCTCACAGACAAAGATGCAGCAAACAAACCGAACACACACTTTGCCACAATAGGACAAAAGCTGTCAGAAAAATTCAAAAAAAGGTGGGAAAATAGATCAGGAACTGTGCAGAATTAAATCCCCACCTGCAAAACAGATATAATAGAAGTAAAAAAAATTAATAAATGAAATAGACACAAATAAACCAAGTGGAATAGATGAAATACCAACCAAAATACTGAAAGAGGCACTCCAAGTCATCCCAGCCACTATAGCAGACCTATTCAACACTTCCTTTGAACAGGGGCGTTTTATCTCAGCCTGGAAAATGGCAACCATTACCCCTATTCACAAAAGTGGAGACAAACAAGATATGGGAAACTACAGGCCAATATCGATTCTTCAAACCCAAGGCAAGCTCATTGAAAAATTGTTACATAGACACATAAATGAAAACCTGGTAAAAACCATATACTAAACGAAAGGCAAGGGGGTTTCAGGAAACTGCACTCCACATCTAAAACAATAGCTAACCTAACAAATCACATATTGGCGTCAATGAACCAAAAACAATTAGTTGGAGCAGCCTTCATTGACTTCAGCAAAGCATTCGATACGGTAGACCATAACATACTACTGGAAAAACTAGAACCCATGGGCATAAAATCCAACACTATGGACTGGATAAAATGCAACCTGAACAACAGGCAACAGAAAACAAAAATCGACAATACACTATCAGACAACCAACCTGTCACATGTGGTGTACCCCAAGGGTCAGTGTTGGGGGCACTACTCTTTATAATCTACATAAATGATCTTGAAAAATGGTTGCAAACTTAATGCCTGCAACTATATGCAGATGACACAGTCATATATGCAAATGGCACCACAGAAGAGGAGGTAATAACTAAACTAAACAAGCTCCTACTAAAACTGGATGAGTGGTGTGAGTCCAACAAAATAACCATCAACACAAGCAAGTCAAAAACAGTTCTCTTCTCATATAAACAAATGCCAGAAAGAAAACTACACTGTAAGCTAGGAAACCAAACACTAGAAAATGTAGACCATTACAAATACCTAGGCCTTGAGTTGGACAGCCAACTAAACTACAACCTATGTATAAACAAAATTGTCCAAAAAGTAAACCACAAACTGTGGCTATTTGCAAAGCTATGAGACTACATGACACAAGAAATGTCAATAAAAATATTCAAGGGCATGGTGCTCCCCTATTTTGACTATGGAGATGTAAACTACGTGGGTGCGAAAAAGAACTTCTAAAAAAACTGCAAAAACTTCAGAACAGAGCCCTGAAAATCTGCCTCAGTGTAGACAAGCTGCACCCCACCTATGACATACACAAAAGAACCAAAGTAAAACTGCTAGAAAATAGAAGAATAATTCATCTGAAAACATTAGCATACAGCTATAGTCAAGACAATAAACTCCTAACAAAACCACAAAGGGCTACTAGAGCAAATAATGCACCACTACTAAAGCAGACCAGAAGCCAAATAAAAGCTCACGAGAAAAGCATGCTGGAAATGGCTGCCAATGTGTGGAATGCCCAAACAGTAAAGGAACGACAAATTCATGACCTAAAAACATACACAAAATATCTGTGCAAAATAAGACTAGGAAACCCCCACTAAGCTACACTGCAAAGGGGCATGTGATATGTCACGGCCCACCAGCGGGACGCCCAATGGAAGGTAACCATGCCAAAAGTAGCCAGATAGCACACCACACAGCTACATACAAGCCAATGATATGTAAATAGGAGTAGGCTAGTCTAGAAGTAAGAGTAGAAAAAATATAACACATATATATGCCAAGAAAATCGAACAAAATTAAGATAGATTACTAACCAGACCAACAAACTATCTATCTGCTGCTGAAATGCAGGCAATCAAATACCTTATCAGCAGCTACTGTATGATAAGATAACACAAACACTACAGCTGGCCAGCATTGAAAACAAGCCTGAATACCCAGGCTTATATGCTATGGACAGTATAAATACAGCCTCAATAAAAAAAATCCAAAAAAAACAACAGACCCACACCCACACCCACAACAACAACCACAACAACAACCACAACCACATACACATTCACACCCACACCCACACCCACACCCACCCCCACACCCATTCAAACCCATCCACACCCACCCACACCCACCCACACACTCACACCCATCCACCCCCACACACACATCCACACCCACACCCAAGCCCATACCCACACCCACACCCTTCCGCACCCACCAATACCCACACGCCTACCCACCCCCAAACCCACACACCCACAGCAACACCCTCACCCTCACCCTCATCCTCATCCTCACCCTCACCCTCACCCTCACCCTCACCCTCACGCACACCCACGGCCACCCTACCCACACCCACACACACCTTCACCCACACACCCACATCCACACACCTACGCACTCCCACATGCACACCACAGCCACAGCTACACCCACAGCCACACACCCGCACACCCGTGCACCCACAAACTCACACACACACTCACACCCCACAACAACATACACACATGCACATGCACACGCACATGCACACGCACACACACACACAAGCACCCACACCCACACCCACACCCACACCCTCACCCTCACCCGCACCCACACCCACATCCACACCCACACCCACACCCACACCCACAAACACAAACACACCCACAAACACAAACACACCCACAAACACACATACACACACACTACCCCCCACCCACCTAAACCTTTAAAGTTTAATGCCACAAAGACACCTGCCCTCCCCTCCCAACCGGGGGTCCCCAAATTAAACAAATTAAATACACTCAATCTAACCTGTTTTTTTAGAAATTCAATAGGAGTGGTTTTAATTAATTCCAATAGTGAACAGGGCCGGCCTACAAGCGCTGTGCATTGTGGGTACGGTTACTGCAGGGCACAGGTGTTGTTAGGCGGAGAAAGGCCCTTTTCTTCGGGGCGTCGATAAATTTGTGTCTCGTTGAAGACGGCTTCCCCAGGGCGACAGACGGACGTTATCGGGCTTGCACAGAAACACTGAGCTCATTTGTTGCCGGCCTAGTTAGGGCGGTGTGTGCAGGGAGTGGGTGCAGCAGAATGGTGCCGTTGTGCACAGTTCTAATGTGCAAAATGTACATATATGACGGAACAGGCTTGTTGAAATCCATAGCCAAGACTGGGATTCACGTCGGTTCAAAAGGGGAGTCGAGCTAATAATCAGCGATACCGATGAAATAACGATGTAGACTTAATGCAACGCCTTACTACTACTATATATACTAGCAATTCAAAGAAGGCTTAGGCTTCCGAATATAGACACATGATTGCGCCTATAAGCAATTATATAAATATAAACTTATATATATTTAAATATATTATGTATATCAACATAGACCTCTATACACAAACGTGTGGATAAATATAATATATATATATATTCCAATATATCAGTGTATGTCATTATATATATCATGTATATCTGATGCATATGTGCATCTGTCTAATTATATAAATATAAACTTGTGTATATATACATACATAGATGCATGCATACATATACTTATAATAGTTATATATACATATACAAATATGTGTACATCAATATATATCAATGTGTATATTATTAATATATATAAAAATGTGTATGCATCAATGTATATATGTACATCAATTCAATATCTTGATATACACATATATATATAGATATATATATATATATCAATATATAATAATGGAAAGTATATCTATGTAAATATATACTAATCGACATTATATTCTAATGTATGTATATCTATTTATATATATATTATACATAAATATACCTGAATATACCTGTGACATGTATAGGGAATTTGCTCTATAGAAGAATCATTTATGAATTGTCGCCCTTCCCCTCTCCCCGCCCCTCCACCTCCCCTCCCCCTCCTCCTCCTCCCCCACCCCCGCTGGCTACAGGCTGGGTCAGGCCACACCTCCAGGGGAAGAGTGCCCTATAATTTGTCGCCACTATCTTCCGGTGCGGCGGGTCACTAATTTCACTTCTTGCTAATGGGCAGCGGTGGCGCCCTCTACCGGCTGTGTGAATGGGCGGCCTTGTGCGCGCGCAGTATCTTCACGAGACCTGCCAGAGTGGATCAAGTAGGTCCTTAGTCGAGGTGACACGACCGCGGGACATGCATATATATGTGTGTATACATACATACACGCGTGTTTTCTAATGCCCGGTACACACCTCCCGTATACGATCTAAAAATGCCCGTTTCGCGCATAAGTTTGAGTTTTAGTCGTTAGGTGTGCGACCCCCTAGCACAGCTGGGGCCGTATGCAGGTGTCGGTGTTACAGATCCAAAAAGCGTTTAAAGGGGTTTTCTGGTTTAGCGCAAAAAAATTGGTATGCGGGAGGCGGTGTTACGCTAACACCGCGTCTTTAAGGTCCGCAACGCTAACCCCGTTTCATAGGACGTTTACGGGCGGTGTTAGCATAAGGTTGTGCCCAAATCTATTCAATGCTGTCACATTTAACAGAATTACATACGCAATAAGTGAAACCCGAGCAATTTAACCCTAAATTCGAAGCGTTCTTAAGGCTACCGCCGCATTGGCGGCGACACCAATACTTATATTTTCGAATCGACGAACACAAAGTAAACAAACCGCCGCCGCCGCCGCATTGACGTCGCTATCCATACTGGCGGCGGCGACGGTTTGTTTACTTTACCTTCGTGGACTCGAAAATACAAGTACCAACATCGCCGCCGTTACGGCGGCAGCGTTAATATTGCTTCGAATTTAGGGTTAATTTCACAAAATTTCACTTATTGCGTAACCAATTCTGTTAAACATGATAGCACTCAACATATTTAAGCCTAATATATGGGTACAGACCCAGAGGGATTTCCCAAATCTATAAATAATTTCACGTTTAGCTAACACTGACCGTTTAGGTGCCTCTGCATACCACTTGACATATTTCACCCGGTCGGTGTTAGCTATACGCGTTTAGCGGCTAACCTCAAACTCGCGTAACACCATTTCCTGCATATGGCCCCTGGGGCCATATGCAGGAGTCAGTGTTAGCGAGCCAAAACGCGTTTAGATGGGATTTCTGGTTTAGCGCCGAAAAGTTGGTATGCATGGAGCAGTGTTAGGCCTAACACCACGCATTTAAGGTCGGCGACACTAACCCCGTTTCATATGACGTTTACGGGCGGTGTTAGCGTACGGTTGTCGCCAAATCTATTGAATGCGATCATATTTAACAGAATTACATACGCAATAAGTGAAATTTCATTAAATTAACCGTAAATCCGAAGCAATATTAACGATGCTGCTGCATTGGCGGCGATGTTAATATTGTCAAATCGAATCGACGAACGTAAAGTAAACAAATCGCCGCTGCCGCCGCATCGACATCGCTTTCCATACTGGCAGCGGCGGCGGTTTGCTCACTGTACCTTCGTCGATTCGAAAATATAACTATTAATATTGCCGCCAATGCGGCGGTAGCCTTAATAACGCTTCGAATTTAGGGTTAAATTGATCAAATTTCACTTATTGCGTATGTAATTCTGTTAAATATGATCGCATTCAATAGATTTGAGCATAATATATGGCTACAAAGGTAGAGGGATTTCCCAAATCTATAAATAAATTCACGTTTAGCTATAATTAAAGTGTTACGCGCTCCTGCATATGACTTGACAGATTTCCCGACGTCGGTGATAGCTAAATGGTAATAGGGTCTAACACCAAACCCCGCTAACACTGACTCCTGCATATGGCCCCAGAGCCTTGCGATTCGCGACTTAAAACTCACTTTTAGGGGTTAAAACTGAAATTGCAAGGGATTCGAAAAACGAATCGGGCAGTTTTAGATCGTATATGGGACGGGTCAGGGTCGTGATGCGCAGTCAGTTTTAGTGCGTGAATCGTAAACGGGAGGTGTGTACCAGGCATTAGGTGCATATATATAAATATGTGTAAATATATAAGCACATGTGCATATGTGTATATACTTATTATATGTGTATTCATATGGTGGTATTTATGCATATAACTTTATAAGCATATGAGTGCTTATATATGTACACAGACACGTGCATATGGAAAGTGGGCGAGCCTGTGGGCGAGCCTGTGGGCGAGCCTGTGGGCGAGCCTGTGGGCGAGCCTGTGGGCGAGCCTGTGGGCGAGCTGGAAAAGCATGTAAACGCACAGTGCTTCCATATGTCCAGATGTGAATGTGAATGCGAATGTGGCAAGTGGATCGTAAGATGGACTGATCGGCGCGAATGCGAATGCTGTTCCATTTGTCATAGAACAAACAGGAACTTTGACTTTCCTTCACAAATTTGTATCAAGAAAGACCGAAAACCACATGGGTATTCATGCCGCATGTCACATTCACATTCCGCATGCTGCATGCTGCATGCCACATGCCGCATGCAGCTTGCCACATTTGGATGCCGCATATGGTATGGCACATTTGCATGCCACATGCAGTATTATACCACATATCACATGCCGCATGCCGCTTGCCGCATGCCGCGTATATGATATCTTAGCTTTAGCCGTTTGCAGGCTAAGGACGAGTGACACGCACTTATTTGCGGCTCACTCACCCATTTGGGTCTGCAAATGTCATAGGTGCTGAGAAAGGACTAGTTCTTCCTTCCCTCACTAGGTGGTGCCTGCTAGCATATCTAGTGGCTAGCCTGTGACAGTGTGACACACTAACCCTCCCAACACTTGCGACGAGTTCACCACGCTTGTCCGCCACGCCATGGAAGCCACCATCCAACAGACAACAAACCGCCGCCCCCCGGGCACCACTAACTCTCCCGCCATCAGGAGAGCCAAACACCACAAAAACAAACTCCTCCGCAAGCTTCGTTCCAACCCCAACCCAGGCACTGAAAAACTAGTCAACATTGCCACCCAATGGTTGAACGAGCTCATCACAACTGAAAACGACAGAAAGTGGAAGCTGTGGTGCACCAAAATCTCATGGAACACCTCACTCACACGCCTCTGACAGAAAATTCACAACCTACAGGGAACCACCCCACGGGCACCCTTTGAGCCTAACCTACTACAAACAGCCACAAACCAACTCACCACTTTCATTAACAGGACAGACCCACAACTCTACTTACCAAACACACACCTACAAACCCTCGCCAGAGACACCCCCCAGCGAGAGGAAGCTATAAACAGCGCCATAGACCTCCCTTCTGCCCATGGCTTTGACCGCCCCCTTACAAAGATCGAGCTCGGGAGGGCACTCCACCCTCCACGAAAGAAAACGAGCCCCGTAGCAGACGGTGTACCTACCACGGTGTGGACCCGCCTGACCACACACAACAGGGAAACTCTGCTCCCCCTCCTAAACTCGGTCTACACACGAGCAACTATACCGCAATCATGGAAGGACGCGGTCATCGTACCCATCCCAAAGAAAGACCCAGGCGAGTTCAGGCCGATCTCGCTACTACAATCCCTCGGGAAAGTGGTAGAGAGAATCGTACTGGGCCGGCTCGAGACCTTCTCCAATGACCCGGCCAATGGCTTTCCCGAGGAACTGGTCGGGTTCCGAGGTGGACGTGGCACGCAGCACGCCGTCCTCACCCTCATCGAGGAGATAGTACGTACCAGGGGAAATCGCTCCTGCGCGGCTGTTATCTTCCTCGACCTGGAGAAGGCCTTCGAGCTGGTCGACCACAACGTAGTCCTCGCCTCCTTGGTTGAGCTGGGAGTCACCGGGAAGCCCCTGGCGTTCGTCCAAAACTACCTAAGCAATAGGCGAGCCAGCGTCCGCTTCCAGGGCAGCACCTCTCCCCTCAACCACCTAAAAAACGGCGTCCCACAGGGGGCTGTCCTCAGCCCCTTTCTCTTTAATGCTGTAGTCGCTGCCCTCATAAGCCAACTGAAAACAGGCATTACGGAACGGCGCCTCAAACACGTCAAGATTCTGTGCTACGCAGACGACATCGCTGTCGTCTGCTCACGCACAAGGGACGTGGCCCTCCTCGCGGCGGATATCCTGCTCCTACTCAACAGCTCCTGCTGTGAGCTGGGGCTCAAAATATCCGCAAACAAAACAAAAGCTATGATGATGTTTGCTGATCAGCCTCCCCACCCACTCCATGCCGGGGACTTGGACGTCGAGTGGGTGGAAACCTTCGACTACCTCGGAGTCAGGCTCGACCACCAACTCTCCATGAGCCCACTGGTAAAGCAACTGACCTCCAGAATGAGCAAGAGACTTCTTCTAATGACTAGAATCTCTGGGTTCAACTGGGGAGCACCAGCTGAAGTGCTCAGGCTTTTCTACAAACAGGCCGTGCGGGCCCTTTACGACTATGCAGCCAACACCATTTCTTGGATTGGTTACTGCAGAGAGAACCGTAAGTCCCGCCTGCCTCGCAGTAGCACCCTGACCAAAGACCTCCTCACCCTGGAAAGAGTCCAATACCAGGCAGCGCGACTCATCACCCGAGCTCGCAGGACTACCAGGGTTGAGATCCTCCTCCTTGAGGCCAACCTCCCACCACTCCACCTACGCGGACAACAGCAGCTGGCAAACCACCTCTGCCAAGCACTGTCCACAGGCCATTCCACCTTCTACCGCAGCGCAGCCTCCTACCTACAAAACGGCCCAGGACGGCGCCTCGGCCTCTCCTGGGGTGCGAAAACGGCCATCCGCACCCTGAAAGAAACGCACGAGCTGGCACTCGCTGATGTCCCTGACCTCCGGGCGAGACCCCCTGGTACTCCGTGCCCGTTGAGGTCAGACTCACCAGCCTCTGCTCAGCATGAACCAACTACCCGACTATAGTCCTCAGAACACTGGCACAGGAAGCCATTGCCCGAGCCAAAGAGGACTTCCCTCTAGCCACCACGGTTTACACCGACGGCTCACTCAACCCTGACACAGGCCGAGCCGGGGCTGGCTACTTCCTGCCAGATGGGCAGGCTAGATGCCTTATCAGGGTCACGGACTACTCCTCCACCCTCGATACAGAGCTCGCCGCCATCCACCATGCACTGACCCACCTGCGGCACTGCAGTTGCATAGTGGTCACTGACTCACTCAACGCAGTCCGCAAGATCAAGGACCATAGAGCTAACCACTCTCTGGCCACCTTGATCCAGAACACCATCGTCACCAGGCATGAAGCTCAACTTGACACAGTGCTCCCACATAGGACTTCCCGGCAATGACCAGGCTGACTCAGCTGCTCTGGATGGCTCCCGCCGTCCTGAGATCGACCTCGTCATAGACCACTCCTTGTCCAAGCTCAAAGCCACCCACGCTAGAGCCACCAAAGCCCTGTGGGAGGCTTCCCTCCACAACACCGCCATCAGGAACCCATACTCCATCAGTTGGGCCTGGCACAAAAATGTCAGAGCGCGCCTACCAGTCCCAAAAAACCTCTCTGCATCCGTGCAAGAGGCGGTCATGCGCTTCAGGACTGGATACAGGCGGTTCATTGATACCCCTGCATTGCAACGATGTCCATGCGGTGACCAAATCTTCAACGTCGCCCACGTCTTGGCGTCATGTGTGGCCTTTGACAGGACCACCATCCGAGACTTCCTTGGCCCACCACACAGCTTGTCTGACGTCCGAGCTGCGCTCGCCATCCTCGAGAGACTCTCTGAGTCCTCATGGGAGCCACTCGGTAGATTCTACAGACAGAACTACCACACCTTCGAGATCGTCGGCGGCCCCGAACCCATCGTCGACGACTCTGAACCCAACAGTAGCGACAGTGACTAGCAACCACTGTCAGGGAGCCCTGTGAGGTCCCGACCGGGGAGCCCCGTGAGGTCCCCCAGCAGGGAGCCCTGTGAGGTCCCACCCGGGAGCCCGTGAGGTCCCACCCGGGAGCCCCGTGAGGTCCCACCCGGGAGCCCCGTGAGGTCCCGCCGGATGCAGCCCCTACATCAGGAGCCCTGTGTGGTCCCATCCTGGGAGCCCCGTGAGGTCCCACCCGGGAGCCCCGTGAGGTCCCACCAGATGCAGCCCATACATCGGGAGCCCCGTGAGGTCCCACCCGGGAGCCCCGAGAGGTCCCACCAGATGCAACCACAACACCAGGAGCCCCGTGCGGTCCGGGACACACCGATGTGACAGGCCTCGGCCTCTGCACCCACAACGCCGGTTCCCGCTTCGATCACCGACGGAGTGGATGCCGGGGCCGCGGATACAGCCACACCCACCCACATCACCCTGGCCCAAGAGCCACTGGCTCTGGACCACCCACCCTGTGACGAGGGCCCGGAGGTCCAATGCGCCACCCATGGCCCTGCTGCCAACGACACCGGAACACGCCTTGCTCTCCGGCCGAGGTACAGGACCGTGGGCCCAAGAACGTATTGCCACCGCCGGGCCACCGCCGCACCACAGCACAAGACACCGCACAAAGCACCATGCCCCCCCCCCCCACACCCCACCAAAGAAAGGCAAATTCAATAACAATGTAACCCCCCAAGAAAAACACGCCAAAAACGGGCCGTTTTAACGGCGCCGTTTAGTAATGCTGCAGTCCTGCAGCCAGTGACCGCTAGGTCACGAACCCCCCAATCAAGCAAGCAAGCAAGACAGTGTGAGGGAAGGACGTTTGAGCACTGCATTTGAGCCCGTCGGATGTGCCTCAGGCCTCCGCCAGAAATTACATTATTATTTATTTATTTTTAGATTTGGTTTTAATTGATCTGTTCTAAATATAATATGTAATTATATATATGATCGGCTATTATATCTTTCAGTCGGATATGTAGATCATCTTAGAGAATAAACAGTCAATTTCTTGTTTTAACAAATCTAACCTAAACAAATTAAATTTAAAAAAGACAAAAAAGAAGAGCCTGTCAGACGTGCCTCAGGCATCCAGGCGTTAATTTATGATTTCTTTATTTATAGATTTGGTTCTAATTCATCAGTGCTAAACTTATAATATGTAAGTATATATGTGATTGGCTATTGTTATTAGTAGTAAATCTTTCCGCCAGATATGTGGATGGTCTTAGAAATAAACAGTCAATTCCCTTTTCCCACTAGTCCCTTGCCTCCTTTTGCTGCCCGAACAGTCTCTATTATAATAATTAAATTATGTACTGTTGTACGAATGGTTAAATATCCATATGATTATGAAACCTCCTATTTATAACCATTTCAAAATTGCATCATACATTATAATGAACATTTAATGAGAATTATAATAAACATTTAATTAGCATTGTAATGAACATTTAATGAGAATTATAATACACATTTAATTAGCATTATATTAAACATTTAATAAGAATTATAATTATTATTGTAATAATCATTATAATAAACAGTATTATATTAATAAGAATTCCCATAAGCTTTATTGATCCTGACAGGTGGAAACGAGTGTAAGGAATCCAATACACATTTGGCAGGCAAACAGTTGGCATGCCAATATGCTTACCGACATTTCAGGAATATGTCTGCTGAGTAACACTAACAAAGTGACAGGTCGCATGGGGAAACACCACGATATTCTACGTCATTCTCCTTCAAGATCCGGAGGGAAAGCAGCAATGCCTAATAATATGTGTTAATAGGAAAGGGGAAGTGGATCAATCGAAAAGGCTTCAACTACTATGATTAATATTGATTCACAATTCTTCTTATATATTAATCCTGTTGTCATTGGCTGTCTTAATGGAAATTAAGCTACTGAGAAATTTGCAAAGTCACATCCACTTTAGCTGATGGCATCAAAATGTGCTATTCCGGTATTCTCTCATCATTATATATATATATATATATATATATATATATATATATATATATATATGTATATATATGTCGTGCCAGTGTTCAATCCCTGCACCTTATCGTGTAATCTCACGGCGCAGACATGACTTGTCAGTGATAACCTCAGCGCCCCATAGCGACACTACGGCTCAACGAGACGCGACCTGTGATACTTATCATCGCGCGCACATGTATGCGCTATATATATAGCAAAATAGTAATGCACGCCAACACGTCTTGTAACGTAAATAAACACAGTTAATACATCACACACTACCACTGTACCAGCAATGTTTAGTTCATCGGTCAGCCGATGGTGGCGCCCTTGATAGTAATAAGATATATGCATATATATAATTATTATATCGAAGTATGTATTATATTATTATTATATTATGTATGTATGTATGCGTGTTTGTATGTATGTATGTTTGTATGTTTGTATGTATGTATGTATGTATATGTATATGTATATGTATATGTATATATATATATATATATATATATATATATAAAGTTGGGCTACGGCAAGGAGAGAGACAAGAGGCGGTGATGGGTAGGAGACTTTATTTGCGTCAGGGCAGCAAAATATAGGCTACCGGTAAAAGAAAAAAAAAATTGTCAAAGGCAGGAGAGACACTGACAGCCCGGGCAAGTAGTGCCAGGAACCCACAGGTGGTGGCGCTGGGGTAGGCCAGGACCGGGGCAAATCCGGGCAAGTCAGCGATTGGACAATAATAATTGGAGAAATAACAGAGGAATAATCGTGATAATATTATAGATAATCATGCGAGAGCTCTGCCCCTTTTATATACGTATAATAAATTATACTCTCTATAAAGTTGGGCTACGGCAAAGAGAGAGACAAGAGGAGGTGATGGTATTTGCGTCAGGGCAGCAAAATATAGGCCAAGGAGCCGCCTAAGCGACTCCCCCCAACCCAACGCCAGCCTGACTCGAACATAGCGCCACCCCAACCCTCATGTCATTCACGATCCTTGTACCGAGCGGTGTCTTAAGATATGAGTAGACCATTTCGGAAGCCCAGTCGCCCCGGCCCTTCAGCTCCTCTATGGTGGCTCCGCACATGGAAAGGAAGGTGCAAACCCCCTCCTGAGTGAGTGGGACGAGAGGGAGGCGGCATCGAGCCCTGCCCTGGCCGAGAATATCTTTAGGGTCTCCTGATAGGCCGAGTAAGGGAAGGGGGCGGAACTCCCGACGCCGCATGGAATGCGGAAGGCTACCTGAGAAGGGTGAGCGGCAATCTGGCTGAAATGCCGCTCAGTCCAATAAACAGCACACATGTCCGTATCACAACACCTAGATATCGGGATCTCGAGGACCCTCTCGTTAAACTGAATCGTCTTGGAGCGCCGAACAGTCAAAAGCAGCCCCCAGTCATAAAACTGGAAGTCTGATCTCAATAAGGAGGCATCGGACCAGGTGACCTGGGACTTACGCAACAGCCCTCGGAATGAGCAGAGGACTGCTGCGCGCCAGGTGACATGGCCAGGGCTATTGGTTAGCAAAGCGAAGATCTTGCGAAGCATTTGGGGAAGGAGAGGCATAGCATGCCTAGGTATATCCCCCTTAACTCTCCGGATACCTTTAAGAGTAGTAGAAAGGACAAAGTTGGTATAGTCTATAGGCCTTTCGCCGTTTTGCTTAAGGAAAAAATTTAGACCACTGAGGTAGTTGATCACCGATACATACTTGAGGTCCCTAGCCAGCCAGGCGGCATATAGGGCCACCTGCTCCTCGGAGCATGGTAAGGGAGACCTGGAAGAATGGAAAAGTTCAGCATATCTTAAATATTTCTTGATCTGCGTGGCCCTCGCTATTGTTGAGTTCTGGGCGTATGCCTGATGCTGGTACTGCTGCTGCTCGACTCTCAGGGCTGCCATCCCTGAAAGAGACGAGCGATCGGTCAAACGTGTCGCTGCAACAGAGCATTCTGGCACCATCGCACTCCTGAATCTAGCGCGCACTTTCCTTGTCAACAGTCTACTTAGCGTCACATACTACATAACAGCACTACGTATATAACAGAAGTTAAAGGTTAAAATTGTATCTAACGAGAGACCAAAATATTCTGCGCAAGAGTGATGGATTTCGGCACTGCCTTGGACCTTGCAGTATTAAGGCTGCCTGCACGCAATCAGAGTTCTATTCGGTGACGAAAATGACCGCAAGTATCGCCCCAGCCGAACTCCAACGGACGCAGGATGGCTTAGACCAGCCCACATCTACCTGCCGTTGATGTGGGCGGTCCAGACATCTCCGGGGGGGTTCCCCCCCCCCCCCCCCCCCCCCCCCCCCCCCCCCCCCCCCCCCCCCGGGGGGGGGGGGGGGGGGGGGGGGGGGGGGGAGGGGTACGGACTGAAGTGGTGTATGACCAACGTCATTCTGTTCATGGATGTCTTCCGTCGATAGTCTGTGTATGCACCGACAGTCCAATCGCTGCCATGCAGGACACCGAAGCCCCACTTGGAAGAGTCGCTGTAACAGGATATAACTGGGGCAAATTTACCGAGAATCTTGGCTTTCCCGTTAAAGTTACTTGCAAAATTCAACCACCAGTCGAGGTCTTCCCTAACTCCAGTGCCTAGCCTCGTTCTATGGAAAGGTTGCTTGAGTTTAGACATGAGATCATAGAACCGCCTAGAGAAGGTCCGCCCGCCGCGGACGACCTTGGCACAGTGAGCGAGCAACCCGCCCACCTGCTCCAGCTCCTTTCTGCTGGCCTTCTTGCGCCCGCGTAGTTTGCGGAGGATCTCTAATGTTCTCTCTAATTTATCCGGAGGAAGGCTAAGCTCGAGGCTTACCGAATCTATGAATATGCCAAGGAACCTAACCTTGGTCTCGACCCCACTGACCTTCTTGAAGTTAACAAAAAAAACCAGTCTTCTCAAGATATGGATGAGGGTTCTCTGAGCGCCCTGGACCTCCGAACGCGTCCCACCGACTAGACAGAAGTCATCAAGGTAGTTTACGACTCTGGCCAAGCCTTCGCGAACACCGCATCTCACGATGAAGTCCGAAATCTTGGAAAAAATAAAGGGGCTCGATGACAGGCCCATGCTCAACCGATTATCCATAAAGTAATCGAAGTTCTCATCGCCATGGCGAAGGCCTTGACGCTGGCGGTCATCAGGGTGGATGGGGACTGCACGATAGGCGTCCTTTATGTCTATCGTCCCCATATAGTCACCCCTCTCGAGCATCTCGGTTACATCATCGAGGCCCTTATAGGAGAATTTGGTCCGGACTTCATCAGTGAAGTTGTTCACGGATTCGTTCGAAGGCATACTGCAGTCGATAACAACCCGACCTCCCCCATCGTCTTTAGGAACGACGAAGGCCTCGTGCGTGCAGAGAGGGGGGGCATCTACCCTAGAAATGAGGCCCTCCCGTTCCTCCTTGAGGAATTTCTTAGCAATTATGTCACGCTCCCACTTAGCCTTCCTCCTGGGCTTGTCTGGAATATAGGAGACCTCAACCCTTGGGTTAATCACCCTAAAACCAAAAGTGACCCCTATCAACAGATAAACCCAATCTGGGTCCCAATCGCCCCGAAGACATATTTCAGCGAACCACCTGCAAGGTTTAAATTGGCTCGGCTTGCCCGCTATCAAGTGGCTACAAGTGCAGATCCCGTCCACACAGGTGCGAGATACCTGAAAACTCTTTGGAGGCGCCCCCTTGGTTTCACTAACGTAGACTAGCAGGCCGCCCGATGCGGTCTGCTCTACAAATAGGCGATCCGCCTTGCTGGCGCCCTCAGGCTGCTCCCAGCGCAAGACCTTACTCCGATCATGAGTAAGACTGACCTCAACCCCCCCCGCACCGTCACAGATCTCGACCCCAGCTGAAAGATTTAGACATGGCATGCAATCATTATCAGAGAAGTTGTGATGTTCAGGCCGGTTAGGGTTGACAGTCCTAGAATCAATGCTATCTTTAGGATGATCACTGCTGCAAAGAAATTCAACATTGTGGCTATAGCCAGTAACGACCTCCGAATTGCGATTATTATCACCGATCCGGCAATCCCTCCCCAATTCAATCTTTGAGTCTCTTTCCCAATCCACTGTTCTGACGAGTCCGAATTGATGCCGGAAGGACCGTTGTAGTCGGGGGGCTATACTTGTTGAAGGTCCGACCACGTCAATCTTTACATTTTGACCTTTTGTGCGATTTAGCGCCACATCTTGAACAAGCGTGGGCGAAGCGGCACTCGTCGTCCGATCTTAAGCAGCCTGAATCGCCATTCCAGGCGTAACAGGCCTTCTTCGCGTTGTTGCCCGGTGATCTTCTCCGAGCACTGTATGTATTAGTCGCTTGTCTCTTGATCTTCATATTGTGTGGGCCGTAGTGTTCAATACTTTCATCTTGGTGTGATTTGGAAAATGCCGCGAACCCGATGCTTTCCCCGAGCTTGCGAATGGCAAGCACATGGTTGACATGGGCAACGTCCTTGTAATGATCTTCCCGCGCCCGCGTTGATATTTTCAAAGGCAGGAGAGAGACTGACAGCCCGGGCAAGTAGTGCCAGGAACCCACAGGTGGTGGCGCTGGGGTAGGCCAGGACCGGGGCAAATCCGGGCAAGTCAGCGATTGGACAATAATAGTAGTAGAAATAACAGAGGAATAATAGTGATAATATTATAGATAATCATGCGAGAGCTCCGCCCCTTTTATATACGTATAATAATCCATTTATACTCTCTATATATATATATATATATATATATATATATATATATATATATACATCCCTGTTGGCCTCACCAAAGGCGCCACCATATCTATAATACATAAATACAATAGTAAAAATAAAGTACTGGGCGCCATGGTGCAGTGTCAAATAAATATTTGGCAAAAGGCGATGCCTATCGGTAATGAGGCCAAAAAAAGGTGCGCACAAGTTAAGTGCGCATGTGTAGGGAGGTGAAGTTGGGGGTGGAGGTAGGAGGGGGGGGGGGGAGCTAGGAGCTTCAGGCTCTAACTTCTAAGCGCAGGCCCACAGTGTGTGTGGCCCTGGTAGGACGAGGAGGAAATACTTCCTGTGAATATGAAGCGGAGGTTTCACGCTGTTGTTCATGCTAAGCGCATTAGTTCAATAAATATCCACCAGAGGGCTACGGCTTCCCGGAGAGAAGTCGGTAGTGTCGATATGACGATGCTGCTACTATCTCCTCCCTCTCTCCACGTGTGCATGTGGTTGGGTGGGGGGGGGGGGGGGCATTTCCTCTCTGATGTACTGAGTAAAAGGAATACCAAACATAGTTATCGAGCTAACTGATTTATTAAAATGATCGATGTTTGATTGGAGTTTTGCCTTCTCACAGTATCTGAGGCTAATCACTTCCCCACCCCCTTTCGCCTCTTTCTGCCGCCTTTATTTATAATAGGAATTGATACCCTGGTGGAATTAGACAAATTCAGAAAACTCAGAAATGACTAACCCCAGCCTGCATGGACGGCGTCTAGCATATCTGCAATTATCAACAATGCCTTGATATAATTAGCATCAATTTTATAATCATACATTTACAATCATCTCGTAGGGTGGTCAGTCTATTCGTATCGCTGTAAACCGTGGCTTCAAGTATCTAGGTGCCATCTGATTCGCTAGATGTTATTTAATGTTCTATAATTTAGCTTGTGAGTGACTAATATATAGACCTACACTGTAAATCGGCAGTAATACCAGTGCCACGGTGCTGAAAATTGAATTATTCAGATGAACAAAAGAAATTTAAAAAAATATTATATCAGCCTCTGCGGCAATGTTCGCCTTTCATTTGATTTTGCGGAAGGATATGTCCCCCCCCCCCCCATCTCCTCCCACCCGCTGCTCCTTGGACTCTGTTTCGGGTGGATGGACGAGTCCATGCCCCCCCCCCCCACCCCCTCCCACCTGCTGCTCCTTGGACTCTACTTCGGGTGGATGGACGAGTCCATGTCCCCCCCCCCCACCCCCCCCACACCGCTGTCCTTGGACTCTACTTCGGGTTGGATGGATCGAGTCCATGCCCCCCCCACCCTTCCCACCCACTGCTCCTTGGACTCTTACTTCGGGTTGGATGGACGAGTCCATGCCCCCCCCCCCCCCCCCCCTCCCACCCACTGCTCCTTGGACTCTACTTCGGGTGGATGGACGAGTCCATGCCCCCCCCCCCCCCAGCCCCTCCCACCCATGCTCCTTGGACTCTACTTCGGTGTGATGGACGAGTCCATGTCCCCCCCAACCCCCTCCCACTGATGCTCTTGGACTCTACTTCGGGTGGATGGACGAGTCCATGTCCCCCCCCCTCTCTCCCACCCGCTGCTCCTTGGACTCTACTTCGGGTGGATGGACGAGTCCATTGCCACCCACCCCCTCAGCCCACTGCTCCTTGGACTCTTCTTCTGGGTGGATGGACGAGTCCATGCCTCCCCCAACCCCTCCCACCGCTGCTGTTGCTTACTTCGGTGGTATGGACGAGTCCATGCCCCCCCCCCACCCCCTCCACCCGCTGCCTCCTTGACTCTACTTCGTGTGGATGGACGAGTCCATGCCCACCCCCACCCCCTCCCACCCACTGCTCCTTGGACTCTACTTCGGGTGATGGACGAGTCCATGCCCCTACTTCGGGTGGATGGACGAGTCCATGCCCCCCCCCCCACACACCCAATTTCCCAGTGGGTTGTCACACCTTTTCCACTGTTGACCCCGGCTTGCCACTTTCTTTTCACTTCTCAGAGAGCCGGTGACGCGCACATTTCCCCACCCACCTCCTCATTTACTGGAATTGGTTTGTTTTCTTCTAAGTTCTAGGGCCGGGCCCGGACGCCGAGTCTCAGTAAACCTCCTTTTACTTGTACTACCAAACCAGGCGGGATGTCCGAAACAGTTAAGCGCCCGTCTCCCGTTTTGGCAGATCGTGGGATTCGAATCCATGGGTTCAAACACTGGTCAAGTCAAACCAATGACTTAAAAATTGATACTCGTCGCTTCCTAGCCAGACGCTTGACATTATTAGGATAAAGCAAGGACTGGTTGGCTCAGTGTCAGCATAGTGTGACTGAGTGGGATATCACTGTCAGGTCATGGTGCTGGTGGCCGGGTCTCCCAATTGAATAGCACTATAAAGTCACCAGGAGTGCGCACTGTCACACGTCACTATCCGTCCTGATATGGCCTTAGATGTTACCAGGATGTAAAACTCCAACAACAACAATATCCATGTTATTTTAAAACTAAATCAGTTGCCTCCCCGAGGTGTGACTGTGCACTCTCACGGCAGGTGTCGGGTGCAGTTCCGTGGCATCATGACCCCCATATCCCAGACACATTATCCTAATACTAAGCTATTCATGGACCCCATATCCCAGACACATTGTCCTAACACTAAGCTAATCATGGACCCCATATCCCAGACACATTGTCCTAACACTAAGCTATTCATGGACCCCATATCCCAGACACATTATCCTAACACTAAGCTATTCATGGACCCCATATCCCAGACACATTGTCCTAACACTAAGCTATTCATGGACCCCATATCCCGGACACATTGTCCTAACACTAAGCTATTCATGGCTAAATTATGCAACTTCTGTTTGACCCATGACACTCGCAACCTGCTGACCTGATATCCCACTTAGTCGCATTATCCTGACACTTAGGCAGCCAACCGTCACATATCATAGTAAAGCCAGACGCCAGGTAAGGAGTGACAAGTATCAATTTGATAAGTTTTTGGTTTGACTCGGCTGGGTAATGATCGCGCTCCCCTCCACCCACCTAGCCCCCCTCCCCCACCTCACCCCCTCTACGCGGGAACCAGGTGCACTACTGACGTGTCTTCTTGTCCGCTTATCATTATATATTGAATGAATATCATTGAAACCATACTGTTTTACAGTGAATTAAACCATAATAGTTTGATTGGTTGATTCGTTAATTGATTAATTAATTGATTGATTGATTGGCGGTTGCTTTACGTCTTGTCTGCAGGATAGGCGTTAAATGCCTACATAAGAAATAACTATATACCTATATGTTGTAAACAGAATGTTGAAGCAATGATAACAAGATTCTGTTTACAGCAACTCCCCCATTAACATTGTTTTATTCCACGTTCTTTCATTATAACATCGTCGAGGGGGATAAATAGACGATAACACAAAATATTATGTCTGAACAAATGATGATTTCATACATTTGGATACACCTATGGCAATTTTCAATTATACAGACACGGGTATATTTGAGAAAAGAACCCATGGTCTATTTAGTAAATACCATGTTCTACAAGGGGCGGGCAGAGCCAGAGGGGCGGAAAGGGGAGGAATATGGTCGCTATCTATCTGTCCAACGGTAATTTGACAGCATATAACAATAAATTATTAGTTGACAAAAAAGAAAAGAAGTAGGTAGTTATTGGTGGCAGGTCTTGGTGTTTGTTCAGGTGCGTAAGGATGTCGCCTGGCGACAGGTCGTAATGGGCGAAAATAGGGGTAGACGCCATGTGACTTGTTGACATCGCCCACTGACGACCCCCCCCCCCCCACACACACACACACAAACACACACACACATACTCCACCCCAGCTACAAAGGAAGCCTGCACAGCGCTGCCGGCCCGCTGCCAGGAACCAGCGGAGGGCAAGGCCGTCATATTGGGGGCATCCGCTGCCGTGACGCTGCCGCATAACTGCGAGTCAGCCGTATCATTATGTGTCAGTAGTGCCAGCTCACACCGCCAGGGTCCCCTGTGTAATTTAGGCCTTAAATGCCGTCGTTAGGGAACTAGCATCTGCCAACAAGGAAACCTAAGCCCTCCACCACCATCACCGCCATTGCCATCACCACCGCCACCACCATTACCACCACCACCTCCCATCATCACCATCATCGCCACCATCACATAACTATCATCACCACCATCATCACCACCACCTCCATCACCACCACCACTGCCATCACCATCTCTGGCACCACCACCACTACTACCACCATCATCCCCATCATCACTGCCACCACCGCCACCACCACCGCCATCATCACCTCCACCTCCACCACCTCAACCAATATTAGTATTACTACCACCACCACCTCCATCACCACCACCCCCACCATCACCATGTCTGTCACCACCACCACCACTACTACTATCATCATCCCCATCATCACCATCACCACCACCACCACCGGCATCATCACCTTCACCTCCACCTCCACCACCACCACCACCACTATTAGAATTACTACCACCACCACCTCCATCACCACCACCACTGCCATCACCATCTCTGGCACCACCACCACCACTACTATCATCATCCCCATCATCACCGTCACCACCACCGCCATCATCACCTCCACCTCCACCACCTCAACCAATATTAGTATTACTACCACCACCACCTCCATCACCACCACCCCCACCATCACCATGTCTGTCACCACCACCACCACTACTACTATCATCATCCCCATCATCACCATCACCACCACCACCACCGGCATCATCACCTTCACCTCCACCTCCACCACCACCACCACCACTATTAGAATTACTACCACCACCACCTCCATCACCACCACCACTGCCATCACCATCTCTGGCACCACCACCACCACTACTATCATCATCCCCATCATCACTGTCACCACCACCGCCATCATCACCTCCACCTCCACCACCACAACCACTATTACTACCACCACCACCCCCATCAACATGACCAAAGTGATTTGAAGTACCCAATATACCTTTTCCACCGAGCATGCACAATGAGTTTCCACCAACCACATTAGTTCTGGCAGTGGAAATCATCTATAGACCATTTCCCACAGAGCATGTACACAGTGAGTTACTTCTAACAACAGTAGTTCTTTTTCTACCGTCAGAGGGCAGGTTGGTGGTGGAAATCGACTATTGTGGGGAAGGCCGGGGACAGGGTCTCGTGGTTCATGAGGTGATCCTGTCAAAGCAGTGGTACAACATAATATATACCGTATCATTTTACACTCGTTATAGAAATAACACCGCACTTAAAGTTACTTAAACATCAATCTGTCAGCGCCAACCAGATTGTGAAAATGTTTTTTTTTAAAGTCACACACCTAGGATGTACAAAGGACATGTAAAATGTGTAGACACATTATAAAATAGTAACTGAAACTATGCATTTAAAATAATCTCTTTATGTATGTTTGAGGGACGTGGATATGGGAGTGGGGACTGGAGGAGTAGAGGTAATGGGGGGAATGGAAGTGTGGGGGTTTGATTGATTCACTGGGAGTTGCTTTACACCGTGTCGGCAGCATAGGCCATATTCACGGTGAGAGTTTTTTGTTCAAACCATCGCTTTTACATGTAAAAGCAGACAAACAATTATGTGCCAATAGACACTGATTAAATTAGAAAGCTCACAATCATATATTTGTGGTCAAGGGAAACAAATTCCCATAGCAAAAGAAAAGTTTTATTAATAATTGATAGAATCTATTTAGTAAACTATATGAGGTGATACAGTCCAGACACCCCCAAAAAGGCTAAAATGTTTTCCTGTTTTACCTTAGTAAAAAGGTCATGCATACTGTCTGCAGTGTAAAACTGTTGGTGCACGGCCAAAAAATCAACGCAACTTAGTAAAATGTGTTTCAGTGTCAGCGGGGACTGACACCCAATACATTCAGGGGGAGGTTCCCCCTTGAGCAGAAAAGCATGTGTAAGCCACGAGTGGCCAATATGGCAGCGGCTAAGGACCACTTGGTCCCGCCGACCTCCCGCATGAGTCTGTGGTGGCTTTCCCACAGATGGTTCAATTTCTTTAAGTTTATTAATGTTTTCATCCCACTCATGTTGCCATTTGGATTTTATGTGGGTGGCTATTAGTGGTTTCAGATCAGAGTGAGGGATCAGACACGGTTCAAGATCACAGTTCAGGGCCTTCTTCGCAGCCCGATCAGCTCGTTCGTTTCCTTGTATGCCGGCATGGCCGGGCACCTAGCACAGGTGGACATCATACCCATCCGTTGTCAGTTGGTTCATTTTATAAATGACCATTGCTAGAATAGGGTGATTCATTTTCAGTCCAGCAACAGCCAGGAGGCAAGAGAACGAATCAGCTAGTGTGGTTGGATACCTCGATACACTCCAACGCGAGAAGGAGTGCTCGGGCTTCTGCAGTGAATTTCGAGCTCTGATCGGGCAAATGTATGTCAAATTTTTCCCCTTGGCAGAATGCCGCAGCAGCTACCCGGCTTTGGTCTTTCAAACCATCAGTGTATATGGAGAGGTGGTCTGCAAACTGGCCTTGAATCTCTGCATGCAGTCCTTGGTACTCGAGTGGATGTGTCCTAGACTTCCTCAGTTCCGTGAGTCGGAGGATAACCGATGGCTTTCTCAACGACCACAGGGGATGTTCTGGGACTTTGGCATCCTCCAACATGTCCAAATCCACGCCCAAGGCCTCCAAATGAGGTTTCATTTGGAGCCTCAGTGGCAGGATGTAATTCGGCCTGGCTTCATACCTGGATTCGTTATGTTGTTCGAATAGACAATTGTGTGCAGGATTCAATGCATTAGTTTTTATCTTGACTACATATTGCATGGCCAGTTTAATTCTCCTGTTGTTAAGTGATGGTTCATTGGCTTCGACGTAGAGGCTCTGAACCGGTGAGGTGCGGAAGGCCCCAAGGGCTAGGCGCAGTCCCTGGTGGTGGATCGTGTCTAGCAGCCCAATATATGATTTTCTTGCGGAACCGTATACTATGCTGCCGTAATCCACTCATGACCAAACCAAGGTTCTGTACACGGAGAGCAGAACATCTCTGTCCGCTCCCCACTCTGAGCTGGACAGCACCCTCAGAATATCTAGCACTTTCAGGCATCTTGTTTTCAGGTACTTTATATGTGGCACTAAAAACAGTTTTGCGCCGAGAATGAGGCCCAGAAATTTTGTTTTCTCAACGACTTTAATGGGATTCCCATCCACGGTCAGCTCCGGTTCCGCATGCATTCTACGCAGCAGGCAGAAGTGCATGCAGACTGTTTTGGTCTTGGAAAATTTGAAACTGTTCAGAACTGATCATCGATGAATCCCATTTATGCTTGGTTGTGGCTGTCTCTCTATGACATTCATGTTAGGTGCAACTGCTGTGTAATGTGAGCTTTCCAAAGAACACCTCAACTCACCGAAGTGTGGGGGAGTAGGGTGGGGGTGGGGTGGGGTGGGGGTGGGGGAGTGGGGTCAGGGAGTGGGGGGGGAGTGAGGGAGTGAGGGTTTGGGTGGCGGGTAAGTAGTCCTGTGTTGGGATGACACCTCCTTATAGGAACATTTTCTCGGGCGATGTTGGCGCTTATTACTGTCGAGTGGGTTGTGAAATTGAGCATAACCTGTGACCCATGGCTATGTGAAGCACTTATTAGGCCTAGTCAAAATGGAGCAACACGCAATGCATGTGCACCGGCCGTCTACGTCAGTGTCATTAGGTTCCGTAGGACACATGCATGCGTACATCAAGCTGTAGGCTGTACATATCATGTAAACGAACCGAAGCTACCACCCCCCCCCCCCCCTCCATCTTTCCACGACGTGAATTTGATCAAAATTACTATGTAGGCTATATATATCTTTTTTTAAACAACCCTTAAAAAAACCCTGATTGAACGTACACAACTCTCTACCTATTACTCCAATTTCGCTCTCTCTCTCTCTAAACTGTTATAAGTATCTGTACCGTTTCCCTATTTTATTTAGCACAAGATATACACATATCAGATATATGATACACAGTCTACCAAATGAATATCAATTTAAAAAGCTATGGCTTACTGCTGTATTGTCTCTCTCACCCTCTCTCTCTCTGTCTCTATATATATCCCTTGCATAGAAGTTAGATATATTCCATGTCACGTATTTCACGGAATTTCTCTATACCTATGCTATATCTTATTATTGTATGTATGCAGATACTTTCTATACATACACATATTTATATATCTGCCATGCATACAACATGTATTTATATGAATATAAACAAGCAATTTGTCTATGATGGTTACTTCTATACCTCTTCTATACATACCGACACATATATATCCCATGTAATGCATTAAATGAATATCTGCTATGAAGAGCACCCATTCTATGGTATGGCTCACTGATAGTGATATAGCATGCCTGTATTAGTTCGCATACATCCCTAGTTCTTATACTCAACACTGGCATGTTGGTCTGTTCGAGAGAAAATTACATTACATTTGTTTCGAATTGAAAGTGTAGTCCATTTTATTCACTCAAAGACATGCTACTTATTTGAAGCTCCAGTCCGCGTATTGACAACATATTGACAATGTATGGATAACATACGTCTAACGGACATCTAACGTACGTTTTGCGTTTCTCCACCATGTCTTGACATATGTAACATATAAGGTGTACTTCTGGCAATCGAATTACTTATATAATGTTCACCGGCATTCAGCAAGCGTACCATGAGCATATTGCGAGCGTTTTTCGCCGGGAGGCATGTTAGCCATAAGTTTGCCATATGTTGGCCATATGCTCTACTACATTGCGTATACGGTATGTATGCGTCCAACTTTGCCCCCAGCGACAATGGCTCGATGCATCTGGACGTTTGAATATTATTTTAGTCATTGGCCACATGCTTGCATGATGCGTTGTAATGTGACAGGGCAATAAGTCAATACTTGTGTATGCTCTGTAAAATGGATCCCTTGTAAACAGTGCAATTGATAATCATCAATAATAATTAAAATGAATAGTATGGTAGCAAGCCTGGTTCTTTGCGATATTCACTGTGCTATTAAACTACATACGCAAGAGGCGATAAAAGGGGAACTGGATGAGAAGATGCTCCTGTGTTTCTATTAATATAAATGCCGACCTTGGCAATGACGTGTGGTGGAGAGTGACTTGCGGCTGATTAAACTGAATCAGCTGCGGTCTGAGACACGTCTTGTTGGTAGCCTCGGCAAATATAAAGAAGAGAACCTCTTGATTTAGTTCTGATTGTGCGCTCACATGTAGATTAATGCTGCGTTCATAGCGTCCTGGTGAATATGGTGAACTTCCCACTTACTGCTGGTGAACATGACCATGTAAACTGAGAGCGTTCATTTGAGAATTCACAGTAAACAATGACAATATGGACTCCAGAAGGCTTTTAGCTTTTTTACTATGGTGTAACCATTATATTAACACAGAATCTAAGTTTAAATACATAGATTTAATCAAAGATCATTGAAATAATTAATTTTGAGCAAGTTTTTGTGGTCTATGATAACAAAATTGAACGTTTAAGGCTGGGCGATAATAGAGGGAAACTACAATACATGCATAAATAACATGTAAACTGCACGTTTTTGGTAGATAGCATCCACTACTATATTATACACCATGTATGATTTGTTTTAAGACCACACATCATCGACAATGGTTTTATTACAAACATATTTTTGTCAATTTATTATGGAACCTTACAAGTTACCAAAGCAACTTTTCTCCATTCGCTGCCATTTTTTCTCAAGTGGTGAATAACGAGCCGCCTAAAAAAATCTCCAGTTCACAGGTGGTGTTCGCCAGTTGTGAAGTCAATTTAATACAATTTACCAGTTGTGAAGTGGGAAACACCATATTCACCAGTTCCCATGAACGCAGCATAAGTGTAGCTCATATGTCGATATATCAAAATCAAAAGGAGCTCAGCATGTGGGTAATGAACAAATTCCGTCTATTCTAACGTGGTCACACGTCAGACATTTATTCGTTTTCTTCTTCTTTTTGGTTGCTTTTCATTACAATTGATGTAATTTGTTTAAAGTTCCATAGTCCGATGAAAGCATGCAATTTTCAAAACCCAAATACTGCTCTAGATTGCATCCTACATACAAACGTTAGACAATGGGGCACTTATTTACCACGTAGAAGGGAAAAGACCAAGAGCGAGAAGGAGAACAACATGGATGGACAACATCACTGAGTGGACAGCAATGAGCTATGCGGAATGCGTGAGAGCAACGAATGACAGGAAGAGATGTAGGTCCATTGCAGCCAACCTTCTTCGAGAAGACGGCACCCATTGATTGATTGAGACCTGCCTAAAAGCACGCGCTAATCAAATAATAACAACAGAACCTGTCAGTGCAGAATCATACGGTGTCAGAATATTTAAGTGCTTGCCAAAATTATTTTGTCCATGTTTTCACTTCCAATATTTCCATGGTTATCGAATTATAATGAAAGCTACCTCACACTAAAGTAAAGTCGATTATAACAAACAACCTAAAATAGTTATCTTTAAAAAAACACCAGAAATACAAAACCATCGGACTATGCAACTTTTAGTGTGGATTTCTGTCCGAGGCGTAGGTCCTGCTTTATTCTATTCATGTTAAAGCTGCATAATCCGATGAAAGCCTCAATTTTGCAAGACTAAAACACTGACCTAGATTTGATCCTACATATCCAACCTCGATAGCGGGTCACATATTAAGTTCTTGTTACTGCATTGAAGACCCGTAAGCCAATTTCATAGAACCAGTTACTGCTGAAGCCTATTGTGGCAATATTTTGACATGTTTCCCAAAATTAATTTGGAATCTGTTTACTTCAAATATCTGTAAAGTTAGCCAAAGATCTGTAAAGTTACTTCAAACTAAATTACAGTTCAAGCTAATAATGTATGTATCTCACAAAATTGCTGCAGCTATCGGACTATGCAACTTTAATATTCATATTATATTTATATTAATATTTATGCCAAATATTAACGCTTAGCACTGTTGTGTTGTGTTTCTTTCCCCAATGTGTAACTTGAATGTGGTGGAGTGTGCGTGCACATATACGTTTACAATAGCAATGGTTGGCCAAAGAGAGAAATGCCCAGAAACAGCTGAAGGCCCTAATTCGGGTATTCCGCGTTCCGCTGGTTCCTCAGTAAGGAGGCTGAGACACAGTACGCCGAGTGGCAGCCACATGTAGATAATGCTGTGTTCATATGGACCTCGTGAATATGGTGAACTTCCCACTTACTGCTGGTGAACACGACCATGTATCTCATAAAATTGCTGCAGCTATCGGACTATGCAACTTTAATATTCATATTATATTTATATTAATATTTATGCCAAATATTAACGCTTAGCACGGTTGTGTTGTGTTTCTTTCCCCAATGTGTAACTTGAATGGGGTGGAGTGTGCGTGCACGTACACGTTTACAATAGCAATGGTTGGCCAAAGAGAGAAATGCCCAGAAACAGCTGAAGGCCCTAATTCGGGTATTCCGCGTTCCGCTGGTCCCTCAGTAAGGAGGCTGAGACACAGCACGCCGAGTGGCAGCAACATGTAGATAATGCTGTGTTCATATGGACCTCGTGAATATGGTGAACTTCCCACTTACTGCTGGTGAACACGACCATGTAAACTGAGAGCATTCATTTGGCAATTCGCGGTAAACACTCGACTCGCAGTGTTCGATTTGAAATTTTGACGACTCAGGTGACCTGAGTCGTGTTAATCGAATACGGCCCTTGTTTCATGCTGGGCGATAATAAAGGCACTGTCAAATCTTCATACAGGAAAAGTGATATATCTCTAAAACCACACCACCTAGAAACAAATCGCTTGGTACGCATATAGAAAACATCTTTACCAAAAAGATTATATCAAATTCATAATGTTAGGGTTCTGCATTTCTATTACTTTTGAATAAAACTAATGTTTTGCACCACACATATGATGGACGGCGGAAACTGCGACACTGCCATTTCTTCACGAGTGGTGAGTAAGGAGCAGGTTCCAAAATCTCCAGTTCACAGGTGGTGTTCACGAGTTGTGAACTCACTTGAACGCAATTCACAGGTCGTGAAGTCGGAAACACCATATTCAGCAGTTCATATGAATGCAGCATAATAGTTAATACAGACACCGTGATACACAAAGTAGTATCTAATAGAAGATATTTGCTCAGACAATAACAATGCAGTCCAGAGAAGAAACAAATGTATGGCAAGAATCCCTCCAAATTTGATCACCAGGCAGCATGTGATTATCCTAAGTATATCTTAAACTTACCGGTGCAAAGTGACTTTAAATGACAGGGATTTTATGTTTAGTGAAGAATGGCAAAAGGAGCGGAAACAACCCAACTTCCGGTGTGTAAGCTGAACCTGTGACCCGGCGTGCTGGGTCGCAGCTTCAGTCCTTACTGAGACCAGCGGAACTCGGAATACGTTTACAAGAGGCCGACCGGAAGTAGAATAAAAGAGAGGCGTTCGTCGGCAATCTGCACGTCTCTATATCCTATGCACACGTCAGGAATGGGGTACATGCATGCACACGGCTACATGGGCACCCGCTGGCCAGCATATGCAATAATCACACGGCTGACTCTTGACCATAGAGCATGCGCCTGTGTACACGCCCCGCCCCCCTTGATGATGCGTGCTGGAACTTTGATTTATGACCCAATTGTTGTCTGTACAATGCGCCGGGACGGGATACACGCCTCAGCACACAAGGTCAAGGTCGGTGGGAGGCACGAGTTAAAAGCTTCAATAGACAGAGAATCAATCGCCGGGTTGCGTTCCCAAAGAAGACCGCTCCTTGTTCAGTGATGTGTGTGAGAACGGTTGTCTGTGGTGTCTGTGTGTGTGTTGGGGGGGGGGGGGGGGGGCGGTGTGTGGTGTGTATATGTGTGTGTGTGGGTGGGTATATATTGTTCACTGTGCATCAGGGTGAGTTACAATGGTGCACAGCAATGGACATAATAGCCATATCAGCACTAAAGCTTTATCCACTATATATCAATCATTTGGTGCCTAATCCACTCTGACAATGTAGGTATCGAAAAGGGCTGCCTCTTTGTAGTGTGTGGTGTTTTTCTTTGTTGGGGGGGGGGGGGGGGGGGGGGGGGCTAGGGCATTGCATTTGGAATTGAATACAAATCTAATGATTCAATGAGTTCATTTATTGGATTTTACTATTATGTAAAATAAAATAAAACTTTAAATAGTTAATTTCCATCCGATATCATTATCAAGGTTGCTTTAATATTTAAAAAAACAAAATGTTCGCTCCAGCATCAAGATTAATATATACTTTATAATATATCATGTACTAAATAATAAGGTACCACGACCGGGGCATTTAATAATTATATAATGTATCCCAATGGATATTTTGCCAATATGATAAAATCCTTTTTAGAAAGTAACCTGTGATTTAATCATACGTTACTGCAACCATGACATTTACTAATCGCATAATGTAGCATAATGCTCATTTATCTAAAGTGATGATTCGTTTTCTTTAAAGTAACGCGTCGTTTAATAATAAGCCACCACAACGAAGACATATATAATAATTAATATATATACTAATCATAAAATCTACCACAAAGACCATTTCCTCAATGTGATGCTTTTTTTTAATATATATATTTTTTTAAGTACTCTGTTATTTACTAAGACATCATAATCAAGACACGATAACCATCATGAAAAGTATCACAATGACCACTTCAATGTGCAATTTAATCGTGATTCTAAATTTTGAGTGAGACCCCTCATATCTTAAAGGTTGAAGACCCCCCCCCCCCCCACACACACACAACTTACCCCCTGTGAGGAGGCTACAATAGTCCTGGTAGGAGGACGCCCGTTTAAAAATTAATTAAAGTTTAGTGTTCCTAACCTTTGACTGCCACCTGTCTGGGTCTGAGCCGGTGTCAACCTCCTGCAACTCTACACCGTGTACTCACACATCGACGGGGTCAACCCGAACCAGGGCCTTTTACCAACTACTTCCAGCGCCCGAGGTGTGGTGGGTGTGTGTGTGTGTGTGGTTGGGGTGTGTGTGGGTGGGTGTGTAGGTGTGTGGGGGTGTGGGGGTGCGTGGATGTGGGTGTGGATGTGTGGGTGTGTGGGTGTGTATGTGGATGTGGATGTGGATGTGGGTATGGATGTGGGTGTGGATGTGGGTGTGGGTGGGTGGGTGTGGGCGTGGGGGTGGGGGTGGGTGTGGGAGTGGGTGTGGGTGTGGGGGGTGGGTCTGGCGTAGTGTGGATGTGGATGTGGATGTGGGTGTGGGTGGGTGTGATGTGGATGTGGATGGTGTGGATGTGGGTGTGGGTGTGGTGTGTGGGTGTGGGTGTGGGTTGGTGTGGGTGTAGGTGTAGGTGTGGGTGTGGCTGTGAGTGTGGAAGTGGATGTGGATGTGGGTGTGGGTGGGTGTGAGTGTGGATGTGGATGTTGGAGTGGATGTGGGATGTGGTGTGTGGGTGTGGGGTGGGTGTGGGTGTGGGTGGGTGTGAGTGTGATGTGGATGTGGGTGTGGTGTGTGGGGTGTGGTGTGGGTGTGGGTGTAGGTGTATGTGTGGTTTGGCTGTGAGGGTGAAGTGGATTGGATTGGGGGGTGGTGAGTGTGGATGTGGATGTGGATGTGGATGTGGTGTGTGGGTGTGGGTGTGGGTGGGTGTGAGTGTGGATGTGGATGTGGATGTGGATGTGGTGTGTGGATGTGGATGTGGATGTGGTGTGGGGGTGTGGGTGTGGGTGGGTGTAGGGGTGGATGTGGTGTGTGGATGAGGATGTGGATGTCGGTGTAGGTGTGGAAATGTGGATGTATGTGTGGGTGTGAGTGAAGGGCGTGGGTGGATGTGTGGGTGGATGTGTGGATGTAGCTGCGGGTGTGCGTAAGGAATCTCATTTCCAAGAGAAACTATTTCTAGCACCGTAACCAAATATCATGGGATGGTTTGAAAACGATATATATGTAGACATACTATTAGTATATACAACTTGCAGGTGGCGCCGGTGTGGCCGCAGCTGTAACTAAGCACCGTGATAGGAGGTAATAAAGCAATGGTCAGTACAGAGATGTGGTAGTGTTCTTGTTTGTATTCCCCTAATACTTAGATTAGAACATATGTACATACATATATATATATGTGTGTGTGTGTGCGCGTCTTTATATGCTAGGCGTGGGCGTTGTGTTGACTGTGTCGTGTTGACTGTGTCGTGTTGACTGTGGGTGTGAACCGTTGACTGTGCAGGTACAATACATACCCGCAGCGTGCACCACAGACAGGCTCGCTCACACTTTGGGGTATCACTTACTAATTACCATCGGTGCATGGCTAACACATAGGCACGCGCTGAGACATCCCCACAGTGGGAGGCTGGACACCGGAGGGGTCGGCCGGTAATATACACAGGTCGGGGGTAGGATGGGGGTATGGGTGGGGGAGGGGCGGGGAGGGGTGGGGGATACAGGTGGTAAAAGTCAGGTACCAAAGGGCGTGGTATATACTGCGGTATGGCATCTTATGTGGCTGTCACACTACGACGACAAGCCTCGACGACAGCCCAGCGACAGCGACTTCCGGTCTGTCGTCGGGTGTCGCCTGATTGTCGCCTGACTGTCGCCTGATTGTCGCCGCAACACCTCCGCGTGACCTCCATTTTCTCACCTGTCGCCGGATTGTCGTCGGCGTTTTGGACATGTTGAAAAACTTCGACGACAGGTGACGACAGGCGACGACAGCCGATGTTGCGGCACTGTCGCGGCACTGTCGCGGCACTGCCGTGGCACTGTCGCCGCGCTGTCGTCATCTACTCATCAAAGAGTCGGAGGTGTCTACCGCTATCACAACTGTGTCTCTGTGTTGTGTCTCTGTGTCTCTGTGTGTGTCTCTGTGTCTGTGTGTGTATCTGTGTCTGTGTGTGTCTCTGTGTCTGTGTGTGTGTCTGTGTCTGTGTGTGTCTCTTGTGTGTGTGTCTCTGTGTGTGTGTGTGTCTCTGTGTCTGTGTGTGTGTCTCTGTGTCTGTGTGTGTGTCTCTGTGTGTGTGTGTCTGTGTGTGTCTCTGTGTGTGTGTCTCTGTGTGTGTCTGTGTCTCTGTGTCTTTGTGTCTCTGTTGCTGTGTGTGTGTCTGTGTGTGTATCTCTGTTTCTGTGTGTCTGTGTGTTTCTGTGTGTGTGTCTGTGTGTGTGTCTCTGTGTCTCTGTGTGTGTCTGTGTGTGTCTCTGTGTCTTGTGTGTGTGTCTGTGTGTGTGTCTCTGTGTGTGTGTCTCTGTGTCTGTGTGTGTCTCTCTGTGTTGTGTGTGTGTCTGTGTGTGTGTGTCTGTGTGTGTGTCTCTGTGTCTCTGTGTGTGTCTCTGTGTGTGTGTGTCTCTGTGTGTGTGTGTGTCTCTGTGTTGTGTCTCTGTGTCTGTGTGTGTGTCTGTGTCTCTGTTGCTGTGTGTCTCTGTGTGTGTCTCTGTGTGTGTCTCTGTGTGTGTCTCTGTGTGTGTCTCTGTGTCTGTGTGTGTGTCTCTGTGTGTGTCTCTGTGTGTGTCTGTGTGTGTCTGTGTGTCTGTGTGTGTCTCTTTGTTTGTGTGTGTCTGTGTGTGTCTCTGGGTGTGTGTGTCTCTGTGTGTGTCTCTGTGTTGTATCTGTCTGTGTGTGTCTGTGTGTGTATCTGTGTCTGTGTGTGTGTCTCTGTGTCTGTGTGTGTCTCTTTGTATCTGTGTGTGTCTTTGTGTCTCTGTTGCTGTGTGTGTCTCTGTGTGTGTGTGTGTGTCTCTGTGTGTGTCTGTGTGTGTGTCTCTGTGTGTGTCTCTGTTGTGTCTCTGTCTCTGTGTGTGTGATAAACCACACACACTCACACTCACTATCACACTCACACTCACTATCACACTCACACTCACTATCACACTCACTATCACACTCACTCTCACACTCACTATCACACTCACACTCACACTCACTATCACACTCACACTCACACTCACTATCACACTCACTCTCACTCACATCCACACCCACACTCAGACTTACACCCACACCCACACCCACACTCACTCTGTGTGTGTGTCTCTGTGTCTTTGTGTCTCTGTTGCAGACACACAGAGACAGAGACACAGAGACACACACACAGAGACACACACACCGAGACACACACAGACACAGAGACAGAGACACAGACACACACATAGAGACACACAGAGACAGAGTCACACACACAGAGACACACACAGATACACACACAGAGACACACACACAGAAACACAGAGACACACACACAGACACACACAGAGACACACACAGACACAGAGACACAGACACACGCATAGAGACACACAGAGACACAGAGTCACACACACAGACACACACAGAGACACACACAGACACAGAGACACAGACACACACATAGAGACACACACAGAGACACAGAGTCACACACACACACACAGACACTGTCGTCCCATCTGTCGTCCCGATGTCGTCGGGCTGTCGTCCGGATGTTGTCCGATTGTCGTCCAACTTAGCCCGAATTTGCATATGTCGTCGGGATTTCACAAAATCCCAGTCGCCGGGCTGTCGTCACCCCCTTGTCATCGTAGTGTGACAGCCGCATTAGTGGTGGACAACGGCAGTTTTGACAGTTGCAAGTTGGCTTGTGAAGACTTTCTGTCAAGTTTGGTACCCTTTCAAAAAATGCCCCCATCCTCACCCCACCTCCCTTCCCAGTCCCTCCCCTCCCCTTCTCTTCCCGTCCTTTCCTCTTTTCATCTCCCACCCCTGTCTCCTCCCTTCTCTCCTCTCTCCTCTCTCCTCTCTCCTCCCTTCCCTCCGCTCGCCCTCTCTCTCATGTCCCCTGTATTCCATCACCACCTCCCCCATTCCCCATCTCTCTTCCACCCTTCTCTTCCCTCTCCTCACCCTCCTGTTCCTACCTTCACAGTCCCTCTCCTCCCCCTCCCATTCTCCTTCCCTAACTGTCCCTTCATTTCTTATCCCTTCACCATTCTCTCTTCCTTTCATCTTCTCCTCAATCTCTCCCCCTCCCTTTCTCACTGTCCCCTCCACTCCCCGCACTTTCCCCTTCCCTCCTACTCCAGCTCCTGCTCTTCCTTCCCCTCAATCTCTTCCCCTCCCTCTCCTCCCCCTCCATCGCCCCTCTCCTTCCTATCTTCTCACTGCGTCTGCTCCCTCCACTCTCTTCCCCTCATTCCCTTTCCCCACTTTCTTCCCATCCCTCCCCTCTCTCCTCCTTGCTCCCAATCCCCCCCACCCCCCATACTCACCCTCTCCCCACCCACCTCCTCCCGTGTCATGTACGTGAAAGGTTGATGGCTACAAATGGCTGCTTACACAGACTAATTACACATAATGGAGGGTGGTAATGTCTGGTCCGATATATGCTTATGCACTCCTCAATTATTCATTTTAGTCTGTGCACCTATGACTATTGGTGTGATACTAGTGATACTAGTGATAATAGTGATACTAGTGATACTAGTGATACTAGTGATACTAGTGATACTAGTGATACTAGTGATACTAGTGATACTAGTGATACTAGTGACAATAGTAATACTAGTAATACTAGTGATACTAGTGACAATAGTGATACTAGTGATACTAATGATACTAGTGATACTAGTGATACTAGTGACACTAGTGATACTAGTGACACAAGTGATACTAGTGATACTAGTGATAATAGTTATACTAGTGATACTAGTGGTACTAGTGATGCTACTGGTACTAGTGATACTAGTGGTACTAGTTAAACTAGTGATACTACTACTAGTGATATTAGTGATACTAGGGTACCACTACTAGTGATAATAGCGGTACTAGTGATACTAGTGATACTAGTGATACTAGTTATACTAGTGATACTAGTGATACTAGTGATGCTAGTGATACTAGTGATACTAGCGATACTAGTGATACTAGTGATACTAGTGATACTAGTGATACTAGTGATACTAGTGGCAAGAGTGCCAATAGTGACAACAGTGACAACAGTGACAACAGTGACAACAGTGACACCAGTGACACCAGTGACAACAGTGACTAGTGACAGTAGTGACTAGTGACAGTAGTGACAGTAGTAACAGTAGTGACAGTAGTGACAGTAGTGACAGTAGTGACAGTAGTGATGATAGTGACGATAGTGATGATAGTGATGATAGTGACGATAGTGATGATACTGGTGATAGGGACGATGGGGATGATAGTGATGGTAGTGATGGTAGTGATGATAGTGACGATAGTGGCGATAGTGGTGATAGGGATGATATGGACGATAGTGACGATAGTGATGGTAGTGACGATAGTGATGATAGTGATGATAGTGATGGTAGTGACGATAGTGATGATAGTGATGATAGTGATGGTAGTGATGGTAGTGATGGTAGTGATGATTGTGATAATAGTGATAATAGTGATAATAGTGACAATAGTGTCAATAGTGGTAATCCATTAACAAACCCGGGTGGCGCCATGATGGTTCCAGGTGTAGGTGGTTCCTACGTGAATATTAGAGGTGCATAGTCCGATGCTTTTGAATTTCTCTCATTTCTGAGAGTGAGATAAATATATTAGGTTGATCGTTATAATTTATCTTAGTTTGAAGTAACTGTTATTTTTAATGGCTGACTTTTGAGATATTTGAAGTGCAAATATGCCAAATTAATTTTCGCAAGCATGCCAAAACTCTGACACCATAGGGTTCTTGTTCTATACTAACAGATTCTGTTAAATTGCCTCCATATTCAATTTTGTGCAGCAACAAACATTTTAATAAGTGCACCAGTATCTAAGTTAGATATGTGCGATAAAATCTAGATAATTGTTTTGGTTTTGAAAATTTTATGTTTTCATCGGACTATGCAGCTCTAAAGAAATGACGAAATAAAATAAAATAATAGGCAAGCCAACGTGAAGACAGTTTCGAGCTAAGTAAGTATACAGCGGATGAGAATTGGTGCAAATTGCAGGATCCAATTACACTGGGCTTTTCACTGCCGCTTGGTCCCGACCAATGAGAGTTCCTCACAAGATGGCGGTCTCCACCAAGTTAATAGGTTGGGTTTTGAATATTAAAGGGAGCGTGAAATTCTAACTTTTATGGGTGGAGGCGAGGAGGAAAGGTCAAGGAAAAAGCTAACTTATTCACCGTAACCCTACTTATTAATTCCCACTGTGGTTGTCAGTTAAATTTAGGAATGTGTGTGCGTACAAATATATATATGAATATATACATATATGTATATATATATATATATATATAATTTCAATTGTGAACAATTGGTTTTGCTCATTCCACTGCTTCTTGCCCTGTCCTAGTAATGCCGAATGCTGGGCTAAGTAGCGACAAATATCAATTTTGTTGTCATTGGTTGTATTTGGGCAGGATTTAAACCTGTTTGAATCCCACGATCTACAAAAATGGGGTGTGGACTCATTTGACGCTTACATGCGGTATATTTGTTGTTGAAGATTTATACTGCCAATCATGGATAAGCCTGAATAGGCTTGTTTTCACCATTAGACAGTTTGTTGATAGAAAGCCTGAGTCTACACTTTTACCGACCCAAGGGATTTTTAACCTCCCACACCACATAGACATGGTATGAGAGCAACTGGCCTTTGATGTTGATGTAAGTTATACACAGCGGTGGAAATCCAAATTGGCAGACGTGGGGGCACGGGGAATCGAACCACCGACCATCAGATTAGGAGTTCGACCTAGAAAAAAGTCAGACACTCTGACCACTCCCCCACAGAGAACATTGATATATCCATATACAGTAAAAACCTCCCTAACCGACCACCTCCACAGAGCGACCACTCCCCTATATCGATCGCTTTATTTGGGTCCCAACAATACCATTGTAACCATATTCTAACTCCCAAAACCGACCACCTCCCTAAATCGACTACTTAAAGGCAGTCCCAAGGTCGGACGATTTAGAGAGGTTTTACTGTATATCCATATATTATTTCAAATATGTATATTTCACGTTTGTATATTTCATATATATTTCAATATATATATTTCAATATATACATTTCATATATATATATTTCATTTAGGTATATTTCATATATGTATATTTGAGATATGTATATTTCATATATGTATATTCCATGTATGTATATTTCATATATATATAATCCAATTTATATATTCCATATGTGCATATTTGATATATGTATATTCTATAATGTATATATGTCCATTTCATATATGGATGTGGATATATATAATTATATATATATATATTAGTGTAGTGGTCTGCACTGACCTCTCAGGCAAGGAGCCGCATAGACAGATAGGCGCGGGTAGTGTGTTGATATCAGGGAGCCTAGGTGGTGTAATGGTTAGCACACTGGCCCAAAATGCAAAGAGATGTGGGTTCGAGTCCCACTCTAGGTGCAATATTTCCCCTTTTCATCACCCCCACGACACTGGTTGCCATGACCATGATCCTGTACAAGCTACGCGCTGTATAGTTGTTGAACCTACCCCATGTATGTAAGTGCGTTGCATTGCCTGTGTGTATGTAATTGTAAGCATTAAAAGACTTACAATTCCAGAGGGACGAGTGTAGTGGTCTGCACTGACCTCTCAGGCAAGGAGCCGCATAGACAGGTAGGCGTGGGTAGTGTGTTGATATCAAGGAGCCTAGGTGGTGTATTGGTTAGCACACTGGCCTGGAATGCAAAGAGATGTGCATTCGAGTCCCGCTCTAGGCGCAATAATTCCCATTTTCATCACCGAAGGCCAGGCGCAGCTGGCATACAGTGCACAGGGTAGTTTTGGCAAGCACGCCAAAACTCTGCCACCATAGGCTTCAGTTGTAACAAGTTCTATTAAATTGTCTCAGTATCCCCTTCTATGTGGCAACAAATGTTTAATAAGTACATCAATATGTAAGTTAGATGTGTAGAATCAAGGGGGCGCCACCGTGGTCTATGTCATAATAACAGGGTCAGCTAGATAGGATAAGTGCTAACTATTACATAGGGAACTGAAGATCGGTAGTGTCCTTGTTTATATTCCCATAATGGATTATAGAGCACATATATGTGGCTCATTGCCTGAGAGGTCAGTGCAGACCACAACACTTATATATATATATATATATATATATATATATATATCCCTATGCCCCCTTAGGAGAACATGGAGAGGAACGGGGAAGACAATGGGTGATAACCATGAACATTGAGAGGACACGCTATGTAACAGAAGGCGATGCGTACGGGGCTATGTGTATATATATTTATGAATATATATATATATATATATACATGTACATACATACATACATACATACATACGTACATACGTACATACATACATACATACATACATACATACACGTATATGCATCCATGTATCTATTTGTGACCGCATTGCAGATCTCCCCACGGGTTACCATGGCGACACCATCAAAGCTACGGTCATGGACATAATCCGCAAGCTTCAGATTTATAATGGCCGTCACGGTGTTGGCGTACGATGTAGACATCGTTGAAACGCTCCCGCCAAGGTCAAGGTCACGGCAGGATCTCCTCCCAGCTTCCAGATTCCTAAGCATTTCGCTGAGCACTTTCACAAAAATTGTTTATCTCCCGGAGTCACTATACCTACCTCATTTCCGGTGTTTATACATGTAAGCCCCCCCCCCCCCCCACACACACACAGAAGTCTACACGTTTTGCACTACTATTATCTCATCGGTAAGGGGCGTCTTTTCTTTTGAGAAATACTTCCAAATGTGATTATTGGGGGAGGGGTGGACGTGGGAAATCTTACTCAAGTGTTTGGTGATAGCTGGGTACCGATCCTGTATGGATGAGGACCGGTGGGGTGGGTGGGAGGGTGGTTGTGGTGGTGAGGAGAGGAGGTGGGAGGGTTGGGGGGCGGGGGGGGGGGGTAGCATATAAACCTTTGGATCTGGTATATGCTAGTGGCGCCCCTGGCGAGGTCCTCGTCAACAACGACCACCCACGGGCGTACATGACGGCCGCAGTCACGGCATAATGGTGCTCATATTCCTGTCGGCACTGCCGGTATATATATATATATATATATGTATATATATACATATATGTATATATATATGTCTATGAGAGCGAGTATATTGCTGCCTGAAAGCAGGAGTGTGCACTGCTGTAGTTTCCGATAGGTGAGTATGGCATGAGTTAGAAAAACATGGTCACTTTTGTTAAATTAATTTGTTTAAACCCGGTGTTGCGGATTCCGAGGGACACCAATTTGCCAGGGACACATCCATTCAAATGCATTGTCAATGGCCGTGAGCAAATCTTCATACAGAAAAAGTCAAATATCTCTCAAATTACACCACCTAGAAACAAATGGCTTGGTACACATATAGAAAACATCTTTACCATAAAGATTATATTAGATTTATAAGGTTAGGGTTCTTGATTTCTATTAATTTTGAATAAAACTAAGTTTTACACTGGGCGTCCCATCAAACTCAAGGCATTGTCAATGGCCGTGAGCAATCTTCATACAGAAAATACAGAAAAAGTGAAATATCGCTAAAACGACACCACCTAGAAACAAATCGCTTGGTACACATGTAGAAAACACGTTTACCAAAAACAGTATATTAAATTTATAAGGTTAGTGACGATGCTGTTCGATTTTGACGCATGCGCAGATGCGATGTGTCCCTGGCAAACTGGTGTGCCTCGGAAACTGCAACACCGGATCAAAACAAGTCAGAAACGTGTGCGGTTGTGGGGAAAGGACAGTGTAAGTATGGAGAGAATAGAAAAGATAACAGCCGACTTAATGTCAGTAATAAATATATCACCATGGAAACCCTTCGTCGAAAAGTTATCAGATACATGACATTTGCTGGGTCTTTTTTGTACTTACGTATTTGAATACCATTGTGTCCACAATTTAATATATCTGTTGCACGAAACTAAATATATAATACCAAAGAACAGGTTGTATCAACTATGGCCGGAAGATCAGCGATTCGGCACAGAATAATAATTTGTTCAAAGGAATAATAGATGTTTAAAAGAAATTAAAATAAAATAAATGTCTTAAAATAAATATTTTTTAACAAATGTTAAAGTTTTAAAAATGTCTTTAAAATAGACCATGTTTTAAAATAAAAAACGTTTCAAAAATAAAAATGTCTTATATTAAAATGTCGATTTCTTAAAACTGTTAAAACGTTGTTCAAAGGAATATATATATATATATATATGTATATATATATATATATACTGAATACCTTAAAATTACCCCCTCCCCCATGTTGCAATGTCAGAAAGAGGGAGGGTACGGCCCAGTTTCTAGTAGAAAATAATCAATTAGTTTGCAGTATCAACGGTTTTACCATTGCTTACTATGGGTAAATACTTGGTAGTTCCCCTTCCTTTCCAAGGTGACTGGGCACTTACTCATCTTTGTCAGAGTGTGCCCTGATGAGCCACATCATCTTGCTGTTACACCTTCAAAGCTATTGATCTTCTAACTCATCTGCTGCTCCAGTCTTCATGCACTTGAAGGGGTGACATCCCCTGACCACACCAACAAAGTTGATGTGCACTGCACTTAGTTTAGGCTGACAATTGAGTCGGTATGACCGCTGGTGTGCACTACCAACTTCTGGTCTTCCCATAAATGGGACTAGCAGCACGGCAGCGGGGGTTTTAAATCAGAGTTTACCTTCTCCTAGATGAGCAGTCAGCCAAGATTGACGAGCCCCACCTGCCCGAATGTTTATGCCTGCTTTATTGACTATGAGAAGGCCTTCGACCGAGTCAATCATGAACTGTTAATCAAATGTTTACAAGATATTGGTGTCAATGGCAAAGACATTAAACTAATTGTGAACTTATACTGGACACAACGTGCATTTATAAAAATGGAGCAGGGCCTATCGGATGAAGTTATGATTAAACGAGGAGTTCGACAGGGGTGTGTATTGTCACCATGTCTATTTAACCTGTACACAGAGATGATTTTCAGACACATTGAAGATTGCAAGGGAGTGACAATAGGTGGCATGAACATCAACAATCTTAGATATGCTGATGACAGTGTAATACTAGCAGACAGTGAGAAAAACCTACAAGATATAGTGAATAGAATCAATAAAGCTGGAATACTATTCAACATGAAGATGAATGCCAGGAAGACCAAAACAATGGTTATAAGTAAAAAGACAGATAAACCAAATGTCAATATAACCATAGATGGCACAAACATAGAACAAGTATCCGAATTCATATATCTCGGACAAAAGATTACAAATGATGGGAGATGTGAGGAAGAAATTAAAAGAAGGATAACAATAGCCCGAACAACATTCTCCAAAATGTATAGAGTGTTAACATCAAGTAAGATATTAATACAAACAAGGAAGCGTATTCTTCAGTGTTATGTGTGGTCTACTCTAATGTATGGGGCAGAGACATGGACAATCTCTAAGAAAATGTACAAACGTTTAGCAGCATTTGAGATGTGGACTTATCGAAGGATGATGAAAATATCATGGACAAAGAAGATCACCAACAAAGAAGTTCTCAGAAAAATTAAAAATAAGAAAAGCTTGTTTGCCACTATACAGACAAAGAAACTTATTTATTTTGGCCACATCATTCGTCAGAGTTCAATATACCGTACATTGTTGGAAGGGAAGGTGAATGGCAGCAGAGGGAGAGGGAGACCAAGAACATCATGGTTTACAAATATTTCACAGTGGACAGGCTTGAATTATTCACAGTCTATCAGAACAGCACAACATCGGGACAAGTGGAGAACCATTGCATCCAACCCTCGACTAGAGGACGGAACTATTGATTGATTGATCAACGGTTCGCTACGATAAGATAAGGCGGCAGCATTTATCAGTTCAAAATGTGAAAAGCAACAAACACACGCCCATACAAACAGTGCCGCTTTGTGGAGTTTGCACCGCAGGGCTGGAATTCTGCCTCGCCTTAGTGTATCTATTTTTGTGTGTGATAAGATGTCGGATAAGACTGGTTATTTTGCGGGATAATGTTTCTCAATTACAAGAGGGTATGTTATCAAGCGATGCCGTGTTCTGTACTGTGGTTACCTCTAAATCATGGCGTCGAACATAGAGGATACAAGTGGTGGTGGGCGGGGGATGTGGGGGGAGTGTGGGTGGGGGGAGGGGTAAGGCAGGGGAGAGGGTAGATCAGGGGATTCCACTTCGAGTTGAAAGCGTAACATTTTCAAAACCAAAACAATTTTCAGCTTTACACGAAACACCCCATCTCTACAGCAACAACAGTGAAACACCCATTTTTCCTTCAAGTGACAGAGCCATGGAAGTCTTCCAGCCTAAGTGGTTGGAGCACCAATGGTAGATGCATTTGATTTTGAGAGAAGGCTGGGTAGACATTGGAGAGGACACCCACAATTATGACTTCAGGGCTCCATCTGCCCCCTCCGTACATGTGTACGAAAAGAGTTCTTTATAACCATAACGATTAGAGGCCCAAAAGGGCCTAGATCAGCCAGAAGAGGATCTGTAACTAAAGCTAAGATTCGCATTCGTATGCGGCATGCGGCATGCGGTATGCGAATGGGAGGATTCCTTCTACATGGTATGTGGCATGCGGCATGCGGCACACGACTGGCTATATTTAAAAAATAAAAATAAACAAGTATACTCCATACTGCACTGTATATGGCCTAATATGGCATTTATATCTATGTACCTCTTGGTACGTCACATGGGGGTTCCTACCTTTATAATTACCAAATTATAGATAAGTATTCATATTTCTGTGGCTATGGTAGCATTTTTACGAACCCGTAACCCCCACCACCTCCACTACCATATGTTTCCCCTCTGAACCCTTGTGTGTGACCGTTCCGTAATGCTCAGTCGCCTCTCCTCGTCTAAAACTAATGGACAAGTGCGACTGACGTTTCTATTCGCATACCGCGTGCCGCATGCCGCATGCCACACCGATCGCTACAGGGACCGATCGAGTTGCCGCATTCGCATTCGCATTCACATTCGCATTCGCATACCGCGTGTAAGGGATATAGCCCATTGACTTCAAGGCGTTTCGATTTTTTGCCACATTCGCATACCGCATACCGCATACCGCATACCGCATACCGCATACCGCGTGTAAGGAATCTTAGCTTTAGTGTAAGTTAATCTGGAAGTTAAGAACGGAGCTTATTTGGAAGCTCCGGTCTAACAGCCGTGCACCTAACAGTAACAGGCATGTGCATACGAATGAGACCCCGGGGATTACGGAAAAGGCGGGAGGCAGGAGGGGGGGGGGGGGATTCGCGGGGGGTCTCTCGCTGGTGTTTTATGGCGAAAGATATGGGAATCTGTTATAGCTGTTTGGCGTGTGATAACATCGGGAACCAGCCGCAGACAGTGCAGGAGCACACGAACGGTGGTGGTGGTGGTGGTGGTGGTGGTGGTGGTGGTGGTGGTGGTGGTGTGGAGAGGGGGGTGGGGGGTGATTGTGAGTTCTGATTGTTTGTAGATAAGGAAAACGCTGACGACCCGGGCCTTCGATGCTATCGGCACGACGACCACCTTCTGAGTTGCAAGGGCGGGGAGGTAGGGGTTGGGGCGGGGTGGGGGGTTGGGGCTGGGTCGGGGGATCAATCGGTGACCACATCAACGGTTGTGTGTGTGAGGGGGGTGGGGGGGGGGGAGTGCTGTCCCACCTAATGTAGAGACCAAAGCTACTACTACTATTAGTATTAGTAATAGTATTAGTATTAGTATTAGTACTAGTATTAGTATTAGTATTAGTATTAGTATTAGTATTAGTATTAGCGTGCGGTGTAGTTTTACTATTCGTAATGCGGTCATTCCGAGTTCCGCTGGTCTCAGTAAGGACTGAAGCTGTGACCCAGCATGCCGGGTAGACCGAGTTCCGCTGGTCTCAGTAAGGACTGAAGCTGTGACCCAGCATGCCGGGTAGTCGGGTAGTCCGAGTTCCGCTGGTCCCTCAGTAAGGACTGAAGCTGTAACCCAGACGCACCTTCAGTTTTTTTTGTTTTTTTTTGTGGGGTTTCTTTGTGGTAAATATGTTAATTCTGCTGAATAAGTCTTTTGTCAGTGTTTTGCCAACCATTTTTTCAATTCAGGGTTATTTACACAAAAGATATATAGAATAAGGTATACAATAACTTGTTGAATACACAATTTGCAGCATGTAACACAATGAAATTCTTTAACCAAAAAGTTCCATAGCAATATGGTAACAGTAGTGTCATTTAACTAGATCAATATTAGTCAGATCGATGTGAGTTTTTACATAGTATTTAGAATGTAAGGAGAAGTTATCTTCTGCATTCGTTTGGTAAAGTTGTAGTAAGTTTTAATTTTCATTTGGAGTTAGGCAAGCGGTATATAAATGTCAGTTTGTTAGAAATATTCTAGTGTTTCTCTAGTGTAGTTAGTTATGTGAGTTTGTGAATTATGTTGTTGGGGTGGGGTTGTTAATAATACACTGGACCAGCTGTGACCAGTGAACCAGTGGGACCCATCCCAGTGCATTTAGGTCTTAAATTTTAATTTGTATTTGGACTGTCTCTGTCATTATATATGGTTGACTGGAAATAACGGAGGAAAAGCAACAAATAAAAAGCTTAAACACATGAAGTTAAAGTTGGTGTCCACTCTCTTCCAGTGCAATGAATGACGTATTGCACTTGACTTCAACTGGTATACATATATACGTACATACATACATACATATATACGTACATACATACTTACATACTTACATACGTACATACATACATACATACATGCATACATACATACGCACATTATTTTGCATGTTCTTACTTCAAATGTTTTGAAAGTTAGCAAATTCAAATTATGTTGGTATCAGAAACAAGGTGGTATTTAATCATACTTCATACTTCTTAAATGTGCATAATTCAACGGTTTTGAGCTTTTGACATTGTTTGAGGTAGTTATATGATATTGATCTAATAGGCATAAGCTACCTTGCTTTTAGTTTGAAATAACTTGTATTGTAAATGGCTAACTCTGGGGATATTTGAATTTCAGACATACACAACTAATTTCCGCCCCGTCCTGATATGACCTTAGATGTTGCTAGGACGTAAAACGACAACAAACAAACAAACAAACTAATTTCCGCAAACATGCCGAAATTCCTTCACCATTCTTTCTGCATTAATAGCGTCTATTTTATGGACCCAACATTCCGTTTCATGCATAAAAAGTGCACCAGTGTCTAGGTGAGATATTTAGAAAATAACCTAGATAAGTATGTTGGTTTCTAATTTAATGTTGTCATTGGAATGTGCATATTTACCAAAACGGAGTGACATTGATTGTGAAAAACACATAGAGGAGGTTGGTCGTTACCTGGGTGGACTCCCTCCGCACTCTCAGTTTTGGCGGGATGGGGGGGGGGGGGGGGGGGGGCGTGCGGTTTTTTTAATAGGTTACTATCACGTGACTTGTGACGGTGCGCCGTACAAGACATGCATGCACGGCGGGGGCTGCATGCCAGGTACGGGCGGTCAAAAGGAAACAATAAAGAAAGCTATGAAGGTAAATCATGAAAACCTTTTTTGTTGTCGCAAATAATGGCGCGATTAAAAAAGTCAGGCTGTGGAATCGCGTCTCGATTCGCTTTTGACGGGACAGGTGCGTTCGTCGTATTCCTCCTCACCTGGAACTGATAAACTGTGTGTGCTCATTTCGAAAAGTATTAAGATAATAATATGTCAGAATAAAAGGCAGCAATATGTCAGAATATATGTCTTAATAAATTAATCATTTTCACCAGTCATGTTCTTTTGTTGCTCCAGGTTTTATAATAGTCTTATAATCATAACACAGTTCCAGTTATTCCTACATCTACCGAGGATCTGCTATTGCCACATACATCTACATGACATTTCTTATGTAATAATAACACTTACATAAACATAATGTTTGTTATTGCAACTTACATTTACCTGACCTTCATTAGTGTTCCTTACATGTGCTTAAAACGTAATTTCACGCTCAATCGAACCCTCCTATACTACTAACATTTATTATGGTTGCTTACATTTACATAACACTATTATTGCAACTTACTTTACATAACATTTGTATTGCTACTTACATTCACATAACATTATTATTGCTGCTTACATTTACATAGTATTGTTATTGCTGCTTACATTTACATAACATTGTTATTGTTGCTTACATTCACATAACATTGTTATTGCTGCTTACATTTACATAACATTATTATTGCTGCTTACATTTACATAACATTGTTATTGCTGCTTACATTTACATAACATTATTATTGCTGCTTACATTTACATAACATTGTTATTGCTGCTTACATTTACATAACATTGTTATTGCTGCTTACATGTACACAACATTATTATTGCTGCTTACATTTACATAACATTGTTCCTGCTGCTTACATTTACATTACATTGTTATTGCTGCTTACATTTACATAACATTGTTGTTGCTGCTTACATTTACATAACATTGTTATTGCTGCTTACATTTACATAACATTGTTATTGCTGCTTACATTTACATAACATTGTTATTGCTGCTTACAATTACATAGCATTGTCATTGCTGCTTACATTTATGGAGACGCACCAACCTAGCCCTATCAACACCTGAGTTGTCCCTACCCTCGCGATCACCAGCTATCACAGCCTCCTCGAGAGTACGCTTTACTCCAGTACATTGTATTGGCCAATGACCGAAAGCAAAGCAACGACCACACTTGTGATCACGAGCACGCGTATCCTTCCTCGCTACGTGCCTGCGCGCAGATAACCAGATGAGCTAGCCCCACCTGTTGCTGCCTGTGCCGCAGATTTCTGCTCCCCCATCACATCACGCATCCAACCCTGGACCAACGCCTAAGTGATAGGCGGCGACTGATAACCCCACCCCGCGCCCGTATGGAAATTGCCACCCTCACGATAGCCACCACCCGACAAACCGCGGAAGGTATTACCACCGCGATAGCTCCCCCCAGCACTCCCCCGAGAGTAACTACCACTGCCACCACGTCAAGGTTCCCGTGGCGCGTTATACGCAGCCACCTCAACCTCGAACTCACTATCCGACTCATCTGATCGTCGAATAGCCTCCACCGCAGTCGACCGCCCTGCACGCAGTGCCTTGGCACAATAATCGTCGACCACCTCAAACATCTCCTCCAGAGATGACTTACCCGGCTGCCAACGGTCATAGGCGGCACGCTGCTCCCCCGGATCGAGGAGTGAGCATACAAATCGCTCGACAATTTTAGTCTCGATCGCACGCTCACTCATCCCGGTATCTCTCGCAGCCTCCCGCCCATCAACCTGCAGTTGCAGACCGTACGCATGGTATGATCCATCACGGGTAGTCTGGACGCGCTTCTTCCACTGATACCAGCACGCCATGGGGTCCACTGGACGGAACTTATACGAGATGATAGGAAGCAATTCCCTCATCGTCGTCAACCCATGACGCCCCCACGCGTCCACGCAGTCCTGCGCCGGCCCACTCCTCAACAGAGGCAACAGCTGAATGAGAGCTACCCTCTCATCCCACATGTTAGACCGCATGTCCAACGTAAAGTCCAGCCACCAGATATTCCACTCCTGTTTAATACCCGTGAATGGCTTAGGATGCAGCGTTGGAATATGCGCAGAACCTGCCACAGGATACCTTAAAACATTCTCATCCAGTTCTAACGTATCCCGATTACATGACTCCCATCCGCCCCCCCCCCCCCCAATCGAAACAGGGCTACCGAATAATAAATCATATTGCAGGATGATTCCGGATCAACCACATCTCTTCCACGAGTTACTGGCGACCCCGGAGCCAGGCAACGACGCAATTGGGTTACTGCCCGGTCACCACCCAAACCTTCGGGACAAGAATCCTCTCCCTCCGTACTTCCTCATGAGTCCTACCCATGTATACGGAATCCTGAACAACACCCCTCTGATGCTGCACAGAGCCCCCCCGAGAAATACGATCCCCAGAAGAGGGCACCGACTCCCTTGGACCCCCACTTCCACCACCGCCCCCCTTAGAGGGCGCCGGCAAATGCGGCGAGCTACCCGTGGAAGCCGGGCGCGCACTGTGTGCTGGATACTGCGTCTCGCGGCTATCCAACAGCGTAGACTCAGCAACCCTCGCACCCCTCTCTCCAAGCCCCAAACCGTGTTCAAACGCTTGTTTCTCCGCCTGAAAAACTGCGCACTCACCTGCAAGGATCTCCAGAGCAGAATCAATGCTAGACCTGTCAGCCGCCAGCAACTGTTCACACCTCTGATTTTCCCCCTGCAACTGCACATTCAGCGCCTCCGCATGGATACCTCCTCCGTCTGTTGCATGACGCAGCTTGCTGCTCTTCAACCAACATACGGTTAGAATTAACCTCCTCCGCGGCGATGCGCCGTGCCGCGTTTAGATCCGCTAAATCGTGTGCGAAGGATGCAGCATTGGAGACTCTCATCTCTCCCCCGCCAACCATTCAAACTGGACCCGCTTCCAAGCTCGCAGACGGTGGACACGCATCACTTCCTGACGCTCCACCTCCGACTGCGATCCCGAAACCGTATGACCCATAACGGAATCATGCTCCAACCCTAATGTCAACGAGTCATCAGCTACAAGCCCTGTCTCCAAAGACGGGAAAACCTCCCTACGACAGGGAACTCGGGGACTACCGCGTCCAGCTTCCATCCCCACAGAACGGACAGCTGAACTCCCCCACGGCGAATACTCCAGCGGAACTTCTCGCACAGGACTCCCGCGTACGCCCAGACCTAAGTCATCACGATACCCGATCGAACTGCTACCCTCATCTACACCTGCCCCCGAATCAGTAATGATCGACAGAGACCGCATAGCATTAAGAGCGAAGCCCCCCTTCACAGCACTCCCCGCAATGCCCCCCACATATCATTATCGTCAACTGAGAGAACATTTCGCGCCGCAGCCGATGGCGCAACATTACCCAATGCCACGTCACCACTATAAGAACGCGTGCCCAACTGCGTACCACCCCCTCCACCATGCATCGCCACCGGTGTCAACAACGGCACAATGCCTGGCGGCGGAGCACCACTCAGCTGCGCTAACTGCGCCCAATAGCTATCAACGCCTTCAGCACCAGTAGGCGGCCCCACCGGCACCAGCGCGGGAGTGGCTACGCCCCAAGTGGCGGAGTGGCTACACCCCCCCCCGCTACTTCACTGACACCCGGCGGCACTCACCATGACGCGGCGGCACCTGCATTAGGGGGAACGAACGTATTTATATCAACATCCCCAACAGGGTTTATCATGAGCGCGGATGCAGTGTACTCACCCAAGAACCGTCCACGCTCACCGGCGTCCACCGCTCGGCCGCCCAGCCCACCCTCAGTATTGATACTGGCGCCCACTGCGCAGTTGACTGCGTTGCCCCTTCCATAATAAAATATTACGGACGAGACCTTACCTTCGGAGTCCATGGCCCAGGTCAATTACTCACACCCCTTTCGCAGAAGGCAAGCTGGCTCACGGCACCCAATTGTATTGCCCACGGCCCTCCGACTACTGTCCACACACGGAAGAACACCAAGATTCAATCTTCAGTGTATGCTTCACCCTTTGGTTTGTGAACCCTCTGCTCTTCTGCGCGTCAGTTAGTTTGTCTGAGACGCCCCCTGACTCGCCAGATCCCACATCGACTCTATAGGTGTGTGTGGGGGAGTGGGTCAGCCACACGCAGTAGAGGTCAGCCCAGTTGGGGTCTGACCGGTGGCTACCCGTGCCGCCACCTGGCGCAGTGCGTAGGTACTGCGCTGGTGCACGGCGTAGTCTCCGCTGCTACCGCGTGGTAGTAGAGCTCATGTTCAGACTACTACACTAACATTGTTCCTGCTGCTTACATTTATATAACATTGTTATTGCTGCTTACATTTACATAACATTGTTGTTGCTGCTTACATTTACATAACATTGATGTTGCTGCTTACATTTACATAACATTGTTGTTGCTACTTACATTTACATAACATTGTTATTGCTGCTTACATTTACATAACATTGTTATTGCTGCTTACATTTACATAACATTGTTATTGCTGCTTACATTTACATAACATTGTTATTGCTGATGGCCGAATGAGTTAGAGCGTCCGTCTCCCGTGCTGGTAGATCGTGGGGTTTGGGTTTGACTTTAAAATTGATACTTGTTGCTTCCTAGCCAGGCGCTTGGCATTATTAGGATAGGGCAAGGACTGGTGTGCTCAGTATCAGGATAATGTGACTGAGTGGGATACCAGGTCATGGTGCCGGTGGCCTGGTTTCCCAGTGGGACAGCACTATAAAGTCGCCATGAGTGCGCACTGTCACAAGTCGGTACCCGTCCTGATATGACCTAAGATGTTGCTAGGACGTAAAACAACAACAAACAAACAAACTATTGCTGCTTACATCTGCATAACATTGTTATTGCTGCTTACATTTACATAACATTGTTATTGCTGCTTACATTTACATAACATTGTTATCGCTGCTTATATTTACATAACATTGTTATTGCTGCTTACATTTACACAACATTATTATTGCTGCTTACATTTACATAAAATTGTTCCTGCTGCTTACATTTACATAACATTGTTATTGCTGCTTATATTTACATAACATTGTTATTGCTGCTTACATTTACATAACAGTGTTGTTGCTGCTTACATTTACATAACATTATTATTGCTGCTTACATTTACATAGCATTGTTATTGCTGCTTACATTTACATAACATTGTTCCTGCTGCTTACATTTACATAACATTGTTATTACTGCTTACATTTACATAACATTATTGTTGCTTACATTTACATAGATACACTAAGGCGAGACAGAATTCCAGCCTTACATTGTTATTGGTGCTTACATTTAGCTAACATTGTTATTGCTGCTTACATTTACATAACATTATTGTTGCTACTTACATTTACATAACATTGTTATTGCTGCTTACATTTACATAACATTGTTCCTGCTGCTTACATTTACATAACATTGTTACTGCTACTTATATTTACATACATTATTATTGCTACTTACATTTACACAACATTATTATTGCTGCTTACATTTACATAACATTGTTATTGCTGCTTACATTTACATAAGATTGTTCTTGCTACTTACATTTACATACATTATTGTTGCTACTTACCGTTATCTAACTTTTGTTATTGCTGCTTAAATTTACATAACATTGTTATTGCTACTTACAGTTATCTAATTTTGTTATTGCTGCTTACATTTACATAACATTGTTATTGCTACTTACAGTTATGTAACTTTTATTATCGCTACTTACAGTTATGTAACTTGTATTATTGCTACTTACAGTTATGTAACTTTTATTATTGCTACTTACAGTTATGTATCTTGTATTAGTGCTACTTACAGTTATGTAACTTTTATTAGTGCTACTTACAGTTATGTAACTTTAATTATTGCTGCTTACCTATCATTTTTATTTTATGTGGGTTTTATATCCCAGAAACAATGATCTCATACCAGCAGGGATATCGACTTGTGATACTGATAGTGTGCACTCATGGTGACTTCATAGCATTGCCCCACTCGGAGACCAAGCCGCCATCACCATGGCACGATATCCCACTCAGTCACATTATCATGATCCTGAGCAGTCGAGTTCCAGGATCGGTATTGATAAGCATCAATTGTGTAAGTCATCGAGTTGACTCCATCCCGGACTTCTGCACGAGGAGTCAGTGTCCTGACAGATTCCTCCGGTCGGATGCTCTGGTACTAGTAGTTACTGCCGAGAACCGGTTTAACTCCAAATGTAAAGGTTCAAACTAAATGTTATATTTTGTTGAATTTAACTATTTGAATTTTGTCCGTACTGGTTACTTTAGTTCCAGCATTCCACCCAAAAGTATTAATTTTAATTCCACATGTATCACCTGTATCTCGACTCACTTGGTGGGTTTTTAATTCCGTCATTACATCGGGAATTATTATTTTAATCACATCGTTAAATACCGATATGACCATTATTTAATCGCCTTTCTCTTCTTTAATTCAGAAGAAAAGTGAGCCGAGTCTGAATTTTAAGCACCTTCAGTAATTTATTAAGCACGTTGCCACCTTGAGTACACTGAGGTGCACTCACTGAACCAACGTCACCCGGTTTAGTCACGTGTCTACGCCCCGTTAAAAACCCATTTCAATCAGATCTACGTTAATTTACTGGTGAACCTTAGTGCAAAAGCAAGAAATTCTCTTTGCGACTTAAATTGCTACCTACCTGCCCCAGGTGTATGCCCTGTTGTACTTGTAGTTGTAGTGACTCTCTTCAATCAAACCAATCAAAACATCTCGAATGTGCATACTCCGATGGTTTTGAGTTTCTCTCATTTTCTGAGATAAATAGAGTAGGCTGATTGTTATATTCTATCTTACTTTAGGTTGAAGTGACTTTGATTTTAAATGTCGTACTTCAGATATATCTGAAGTGTAGACATGCTGAATAAATTCGTCAATGCTTCTCATAACTCTGACCGCTGTAGGCTTCAGCACTAACAGGTTCTAATTGATTTAGTATACAGGTTCTAATTGATTTATTATGTCCTAGGCTTCAGCACTAATAGGATCTAATTGATTTAGTATGTCCTAGGCTTCAGCACTAACAGGTTCTAATTGATTTAGTATGTCCTAGGCTTCAGCACTAATAGGTTCTAATTGATTTAGTATGTCCTAGGCTTCAGCACTAATAGGTTCTAATTGATTTAGTATGTCCTAGGCTTCAGCACTAACGGGTTCTAATTGATTTAGTATGTCCTAGGCTTCAGCATTAATAGGTTCTAATTGATTTAGTATGTCCTAGGCTTCAGCACTAACAGGTTCTAATTGATTTAGTATGTCCTAGGCTTCAGCACTAACAGGTTCTAATTGATTTAGTATGTCCTAGGCTTCAGCACTAACAGGTTCTAATTGATTTTGTATGTCCTAGGCTTCAGCACTAACGGGTTCTAATTGATTTAGTATGTCCTAGGATTCAGCACTAACAGGTTCTAATTGATTTAGTATGTCCTAGGCTTCAGCACTAATATGTTCTAATTGATTTAGTATGTCCTAGGCTTCAGCACTAATAGGTTCTAGTTGACTTAGTATGTCCTATATATAGCACCGGACGCGGTGGCTGAATCAATAGAGTGAAGGTTGGGAGTTCGAATCAGATCCGAGTCAAACCAATCACTTGCAAAATTGATACTTGTCGCTACCTAGCCTGGTTCTCGGCATTACTAGGATAGAACAAGGACGGGTTAGCTCAGTATCAGGATAATGTGACAGTGCGGGACATCTGGTCATGGTGCTGGCAGTCTGCTACCCGAGTGGAGCAGCACTCTAAAGTCACCATGCTGATATGATCATAGATGTTGCCAGGCTGGAAAACAACAGCAAACAGACGATGCAGCAACAAATACTTACTAAGTGGGCCAGTATCTAAAGCCGTGTTTACACGGGGAATTGTAAAGCGAATTAGACAAAGCGATTTATATGAAGCGAATTTGTGGCGCGTTTACATGCACCAAGTTTGAAGGCGGAAATCGATATCTGTGCATGAGCAAGTCCAGACTAACCAGCGCCAGTTTGGGTTCATCGACATCACCACGAGAGAGTGTGGGTTCGACCTAGATATGTATGGACTGAATCGTATTGGTTTGGGACGGTCAAAACTTCTGCTGGGCAGTGAAAACCTTAAAATATATCATGAAAAAAATATCTGTGCACCTCTAGCAGGTTCATAGACCAAATTTACCGAAAAGTAAACAAACTCAGGTCTCGACTGTGACGTCCTTAATCCGCCTCAACTACTTCGCTTGCGTTTACAAAGGCAAGATAGGCCGACTCAAGTTAGATCGCTTCATATAAGCTACCTCGCGAGGTGGTTTACATGAAGTGAATCATATGAAGCGAATCAGCCCTAATCCGCCTCAGAGTCGCGTTTACACGGCGAATGTGAGGCGAACTAGGCAAGGCGATTTATATGAAGTGACTTAACTCACCCGTGTAAACACGGCTTTAGTTGGATATGTAGGTTCAAATCTGGATAAGTGTTTTGCTTTCGAAAATGTGCCACTTTTATTGGACTATGCAACTTTAATTTAAAGAAAAATCTAACAGGAAGAAAGCAATGAAGAAGAGGAGGAAAGGGAAATGAACCGAGACTATGGGGTGGGGGGGGGGCGGTACTCGGCCGTTTGGGGGGAAACTCACACACATTTCCCCTTAAACCAATAGCAAAACATAACGAAGGTTGGTTTGCAAATTACGGCAACAAATTGGCGTAAGAATGGTGGATACTGATGCTCTTTGTCTGACTTAACCTTCACGTAACCTTCCCACAGACCAGGCAGCGCTGATACAATCGCCACTGTGTGTGTTTGTACTGCGGTCCCGCCGGGCCCACGCCTTGTTAACACGGCCTTTGCAAAGCAAACCCATCAATCTGTGCATTATGTGCACTTTATTTACTGTTTGGTTCTTTTTGGTTGAGGCATGTATCATAATTCCTCCTCTTTTTGTGTGTGGTGGATTGTTGTTGAGAATCCGAGTGTGTTTCTATATATCTGTGGTTAAACACCAGGTTGGAGGTTGCCAATGCTAGGGACACACCTACCGTTTACGACGCGATTCGCACATATGACCTCGTTAGTCGGTAGGTGGGTGCGGGACCATAGCACACCAGACGTCCGCGATTTGCGATTACAACTCAGTTTTAGGCCTTAAAGCTGAAATCGCAAGCAATTCGAAAAACGAATCGGGACGATTGCAAATCGGGAGGTGCGTGCGGTCGGTCGTATCTTAAACGGTATATGCGTGCTAGCCACCGACCGTTCGCGTCTGAGTTTTAACGATCAACGAATCGCCGGGCCTGAAAAAGGACATGTGACAGTGTCTTAACCAAAATATTCTAATCGGCGGCTATATATTAATATTTTCTAATCGACGAATGTAAACTAAACAAATACGTAGCAGGCACAAGGAAATACCGCCGGTTCGGCGGCTACATATTAGACCCAAATCTATTCAACGGCGGCGATATTAATATTTTCTAATCGACGAATGTAAACTAAAGAAGTACGTAGCAGGCGCAAGGAAATTCCGCCGGTTCGGCGGCTACATATTAGACCCAAATATATTCAACGGCGGTGATATTAATGTTTTCTAATCGATGAATGTAAACTCAACAAGTACGTAGCAGGCACAAGGAAATTCCGCCGCCGGCAATATTAATGTTTTCTAATCGACGAATGTAAACAAAACAAATAGCATTGCTACAGGAAACTGCTAGATGGCGCTGATGGCGACGTAGTTCGCGCAAAACCCACCAGGTGCATGCAGCGCAGTCGCGAATCGGCGCAAGGAAAATGCTAGATGGCGCTGATGGCGAGGTAGTTCGCGCAAAAACCCACCAGGAGCGTGGATCGCAGCCGCGAATCGGACGTTATATGTGCACGTCCAGTCGGTATATGTGCGCATCCCTTATCTTCAGTTTTAATCGCGATCGGGTCGCGATCGGGTCGCGTCAGGCGCAAAGTTTTAGTGCGCGAGTCGTAAACGGTAGGTGTGTACCTAGCATAAGTGTATGTGTGCGCGTGTCCCATCGCTGTTTGGATGATATATTATTCACAATCTTTCACACTGTACTACTGAAGGAGGAGGTGCATGGGGTAGGCTGTATTTGGTGGAGGTAGATAATATGCATAGGTGAGTAACATGATGTTAAAAGTATTTGTTTTATGGAAAAGTATCAAGTCATATTTTGCTATGAAATGTATATGTAAATATAAATAACTATATATCGGGGTGTTCTCTGTGGCAGAGTGGTTAGAGTGTCTGACTTTTTTTCTAGATCAGACTCCTAATCTGAGGGTCGGCGGTTCGATTCCCCATGCCCCCAGCTCTGCCAATTTGGATTTCCACCACTGTGTATAACTTACAGCATCATCAAAGGCCAGTTGCTCTCATACCATGTCTATGTGGTGTGGGACCCCTTGGGTCGGTAAAAGTGTAGGCTCGGGCTTTCTATCGACCAGTCGTCTATGACTGAAATGTCCCCTGCTTAAACAACTAATGGACCAAAAATATATATATATCTATATCGAAAAAAAATTGTATTTATATATAATTTATATTTATATATATATTTACATAATTATATATTTATTTATAATTATATTTACTTTATATTTATTTATATACATTGATATATATATATATATTTATGTATATTTATATATATACATGTGTGTATTGCATTATGTTTATACCTATATAGAGCGTGAAAGAATTTGTGATAAGAACAATCGATGGTGAAAAGCAGTTACTGCATTTTATGTTTGTTGTTTGTTTTTTTGTTCAAGTGTTTTTATTCCTGTGAATAACATGTTTTAATTGCTAATGCACTGGTCTTCCAGCCCTAATGACAATTGCCACTACACAGTAAGCAAATCTAGAACAATATAGATAGACAATTGCAGGGAAATAAGCAAAACATTGGTACATGAATGACAGGTAAAGAACAAGATAAGAGAAAAAATAAACATATACAGGGAGGTAACTATGTTAGGCTGGTATGGTAAGCGTTAGTATGGAAACCATTCAAGTAATAGGCCGAGCATAAGTTACTCTGAGATTGCAGCTCATCCGTATCAGTCTTCTAATTAACTATAACATATTTGCTCAGTATGTAGAAGAAAGGAAGAGAAACAGAAGAGCAGGAAGGGGTGAGCGGGGAAGTAGAAAAAGAACAAGAAAGAGAAGAACATCACCAAGGAGAACACAAATAACAGGCTAGGTAGCGATGATGGACAGAAGAAAAAAGAACCGGAGAAGAAGACAGGGCGGGATAAGAAGAAACAGCAGGAGAAGAACTGGAGCAACGGGAATGAGAAGGACAATGAGGAGATGGAAGAGAGCAAGCGGGTTGGGGAGAAGAAAGGGCAACGGAAGAAGATCGCGAAGAACAGGAATCACAAGGAGAAGAAGGAGAAGGGAAAGACGAAGCAGGTTGAAAGGGGGGAAAAACAGGAACATGAAGATGAAGAGGAAGAGAATAATAAAACAACGAATGAGAATGAAAAGGAGAATGAGAAGGACGAGGAGGAGGAGAATAAGAAGAATGAAGAGGAAAAAATGAGAGAGAAGGATGGGAAGTAGCAGAATGAGAAAACGAAAACGATGGTGATGATGATGATGATATTATTGATAACGATGTTGATAATGAATAGCAGCAAACAAGAATAACAACAACACAAAAATGAAGAAGAAACGATTGTGTACCTTGTCTCCAAGAGTGTTTATCAATATCATTATATGTCATCTCAATGTGTTGGCCCTGAAAGGAGACTTGTTCTGGAGGGTAAATTGAATTGTCTATAATAATACTTTTCAAAGTAAAAGAATTTTAAATGGGCACACAATCTCCAAAGCACACATAGATGTATCTTTCTCTCCCTCCCTGCCTCCCTCCCTCCCTGCCCCCTCTCCCTCTCTCCCTCCCCCCCCCCCCCCCCCCCTCTCTCTCCCTCCATCCATCCCCCCCCTCTCTCTCCCTCTATGTATATATATATATATATATATATATATAGACGATGATGGCGTCCTGCTAACATGCATACACTGGTCCGTGGGCGTGCTGCTACCCTGAGACCCACACATGGTGCCACACTGCCACTCCGCCTCCTCTATAATCAGGCAGCCCCCAATGCTATAATCTCGGCGTAGTGGCGACAAGACACACCCACCCTCCGTGATGCTGTCCACAATGACACATACCCGGGTGCTGAGGCTACTGATTCTACCCTCCCCCCACAGCATCCTAATTGACAACCCTCCCCAGCAGGACAGCGCAAAGCCCGGATTTAGGAGCGCCCTGTTCGTGGAGCCTGCCTCGCCCGGTTTGAACCAGCATGCAGGTTTTAATATCATACATTATTTGTCAGCTGGTGACATTCTATCCGCACCGGCCTTTTGACCGCGGAATCTCCACAGGCAGCAATCATGTCCCACCTTCTGTTCTGTGCCATGCCATTTAAAAGAAAATGCTACAGGAGCAATGGTTGTTCAGCAGTATTTACCTACGTAGGGCATGGACTCTGTACTGTTTTGGGTGTTTTTAAAGCATTTGATTCATATGAACATATGGTATATTTCAAGTTCTGGTTTAATTCAAGTGCACACGTCACTCCACACATGTAACCTGGGTACCGAAATATATATATATACGTCTGTACCCAAGTGACATGTGTCGTGGGTACATTTAGGGAGGTGGTCGGGTTAGGGAGTTAGAATATGGTTACAATGGTATTGCTTGGACAGAACTAAAGCGATCGATATAGGGGAGTGGTCGACTAGAGAGGTTTTACTGTAGATATATATTTATATATATATATATGTACCCAAGTGACATATATATATTATATATATACCCATGTATATTTATATATATATACCATATGTCTGTACCCACGGCACATGTCACTTGGGTACATATATACATATATATAACTACCTAAATAACATATATATATATTTATATATATATATATTTATATATGTGCATATCTTTCACCAAAATACGAAGCTAGTGCGAATAGAATTGTTTTGTAATAAATAATATCGGTGTAATATTAATAACTTACATACAATTTGTTTTACTATATCAAATTCCAACCACCTCTTTGTTCATTTTCTAAATGTGTCTTTTCTAATGGAACAGGAATTAGACTGGTATTATTGTTATCTGTTCACTTGATTTCTTTCACTGTTTTCTTTTATTATCTAGAAGAAACCACCAGTTAAGCTTATATTCAGTAGACAGTGATGGTATAACAACTATTTTCTAGTCACTGTTCATTGCTGGTTTGTTTTTTGGACACTTTATATCCTGGCAATAATCTAAGATCATATCAGCCCAGTGCGCACCCATGGTAATGTTATAGTCCTGCCTAAGAGACCAGGCCGCCAGCACCATGACCTGATAATCCCACTCAGTCACATTATCCTGACACTGAGTGAACCAGTCCTTGCCAGTCATGCCGAGCGCCAGGCTAGATGGTGACAAGTATCAATTTTGTAAGTCATAGGTTTGACTTGGCCAGGGTTTGAACCCACATGCTACCAGTCTCAAACTGGATGTTATGCAGCGAGCGCTCTTACCGATTCGGGCATTATATCTGGTCCGTACTGCTAGTTTAATTATATATATATAGAGAGAGAGAGCATACATATAGCATAGATATCGCATAGGTGTAGCATATTTAGCACATACAACATATGCAACATTTGCAATTCCAGTTATAGCATATATGTGGCATATATAACATAGGCATAGTATAAAAGTAGCATATGTAAAGTATTATAAGCATATACATATTATATTTATATATGTATATATATATATACACACACATATATATATAGACCGGGTGCAATGGCCAAATCGGTAGAGCACTACTAATGACTGACACAATGAATACTTGTCGCTTCCTAGCCAGGTGATCAGCATTAATAGGATAGGGCAAGGACAGGTTAGTTTAGTCTCAGGATAATGTGACTGAGTGGGATATCATGTCATGGTGCTAGCAGCCTGATTTCTCTGTGGAGCAGCACTAGATGGTGACAAGTATCAATTTTGTAAGTCATAGGTTTGACTTGGCCAGGGTTTGAACCCACATGCTACCAGTCTCAAACTGGATGTTATGCAGCGAGCGCTCTTACCGATTCGGGCATTATATCTGGTCCGTACTGCTAGTTTAATTATATATATAGAGAGAGAGCATACATATAGCATAGATATCGCATAGGTGTAGCATATTTAGCACATACAACATATGCAACATTTGCAATTCCAGTTATAGCATATATGTGGCATATATAACATAGGCATAGTATAAACGTAGCATATGTAAAGTATTATAAGCATATACATATTATATTTATATATGTATATATATATACACACACATATATATATAGACCGGGTGCAATGGCCGAATCGGTAGAGCACTTCTAATGACTTACACAATGAATACTTGTCGCTTCCTAGCCAGGTGATCAGCATTAATAGGATAGGGCAAGGACAGGTTAGTTTAGTCTGAGGATAATGTGACTGAGTGGGATATCATGTCATGGTGCTAGCAGCCTGATTTCTCTGTGGAGCAGCACTATAAAGTCGCCCTGAGTGTACACTGTCACAAGTCAGTCCCCGTCCTGTTATGACCTCAGATGTTGCCAGGACATAATCTCCAACAAACCACCAACAATATATATATATATACATATATATATATATACATATATATATATATATATATATATATACTCTTCCTCTATATAATTGCACTCTAGTCTAAACGTCAGAGTGTCTTTATAACTTATAAGGGTTCTTTAAATTGAGCTCATCTCCTTCCTCCCTAAAGGCGCTGTCACACATCACCGGATTGTGGGAAACAGAAAGAAACCGAACAAAGTCCGTTGATATCCGGCAAAGTCCGGTTTGTGTCCATTGCATATCCATTGATATCTGTTGATATCCGGCCGTATCTGGTAGAAGTTTTGAACATGCACAAAACTTGGAACGGATGCCGCTGGATTGATGTCTACGTTTCTTGTCCGGTTTGAGTCCGTTTAGGCCGCTTACCGTCCATTGGCTATCCGTTCCTGTCCATTTCATGTCTATTTGTCCAGAGGCCTTTGACCCGATATCACAACATTTTGACACATTTTAATACATTTTGATACTTATCACGCCCGAATACCACCGGACTAGACAATTCTGTGTGTTGCTCAAACCGGCATAGTGTGACAGGCATATCATATTTTTCTTTTTCTGTTTGCCAAGGATGAGATTAACAAAGTTTGTTACCAGTGTTTACAGCGAGGCAGGCCACACTGCCTGTAACTGTAAGTGACATCGGCAGGCAAGAGGAGGCATGTGCCTATTAGTATTACTAGTATTAGATAGGGCTCCGACAGCAATGTCACGCTGCTGCCTGCCGAAAGTGGCCAAAAGTCCGCTCGGGGGCGTTCAAGTAGGGGCGCTTTTGCTATTATCAACACATCCTCTGGTCGGGGTCCAATAGCCTCAGGCTCTCTCTATTCTCTGCGAGTGAAATGACTGAGAGTGGTGGTGGTGTCGGTTGTGGCGGTGGCGGTGGTCGTGGTGGATGGTGGTGGTGGCGGCCCGCTGTCACACGAAGGGCCTCTCTCCGGCAGCTGACATAGTAAGAGGGTGGCCCTAGATCGCAATCATAAACACTACCATCTAGATAAGGAAGCTGCCACGAGTCAGCCCGAAACGCCAGTTGAGACTCCCCCCCGCCCCCTTCCCCATTCCGCTCCCCCACACACATCTGTTCACATGCTCTCCTCACACTTCCCACTCTCCCTTCCTCTTCCGGGCCAAGCGGCTCTCCCTCTCCACTTTCTCCCTCTCCCCTTCTACCTCTCCCTCTCCCTCTTCCCGTCCCTCTCCCCGCCTTTTCCCTCTCCCTCTCCCTCTCCCTCTCTCTCGCCCTCTCCCCCTCCCTCTCCCCCCTTTCCCTCTCCCTCTCCCCTCTCGCCCGCTCCTCTCCCTCTCTCCCTCTCCTCTCTCCCTCTCCCCCTCCCCCTGCCCTCGTTCTCCCTCTCCCTCTCCCTATTCCCACTCCAATTCCTCTTCTTTCCTCTCTCCCCCCCCCTCACCTCACCTCCTTCCCCCCATCTTTCCCTCGCCTCTTTGCCATGTCCCTCTCCTCCCTGCTTCCCCCACCCACTCCGCTCCTATTCCCTTCCTTCCACCCTTCTGAATCGCCCTTCTGTCCTTCCTTTCTCGTGCCCTATCACTAGTATCAGTTCCTTCACCTCTCGTGTCCCCTCTCTCCCCGTTGACGGTCTCCTTACCTCTTCTACCTGACTAAACGGACTCAAACCGTCCTGATATGACCTTAGATGTTGCTAGGACGTAAAACAACAACAAACAAACCTCTTCTACCTCGACCCGTCTTTGTTGCTCCCACGATCTTCATCTCTCTGTTTCTCTAACCCTCAGTGTTCCAGGTCTCCCTTCCCTATCGCCCCACCCCATCTCCCTCTGTTTGTTCCCCATACCCACAATGCTCCAGGTGACCCCCCCCCCCCCTCTCTCTTTTCCAGCCCCCCTTTCTCTCTATCGGTTTCTGTTCCCCTAACCCCTCAGTACTCCAGGTGCCCCTTCCCCTATCCGTCCCCTCTCTTCTTCCCCCTCCCCCCGTCTGTCCCTTTGTTTCTGTTCCCCTAACTCCTCAGTCCTCCAGGTGCCCCCTCTCTCCCTCCGATCCCCTCCCCCTCTCCATGTTTTCCTAACCCCACAGTACCCCTGACTCTCCCTCCCCTCTCCCTCCCTTCCCCCTCACCACTCTTCCGTCTCCCTGTTTCCCTAACCCCACAGTACCTCTCCCTCTCCCTCCCCTCTCCCTCCCCTCCCCTCCCCACTCCCCTCTCCCTTTTTGTTCCCTCCTCCCCTCTTCCCTCTTCTCCCTCTCCCTCCTCCCCTCTCCCTCCAATTCCCCTTCTCCCCTTCTCCCCTCTCCCTGTTTCCACCTGGTCCCCCGTCCCCCCTCCTCCCCTCCCCTTCCCCCTCTCCCCTCTCCTCTGTTTTTGTTTTTTTTTTTTTTTTTTTTTGTTTCCCCTCCCCCTCCCTCTCCCTCTCTCCCTCTCCCCTACCCCTCTCCCTCTCCCTCTCTCTCTCCCTCTTCCTTTTCTCTTGCCCCTCTCCCTCCCCTACCCGCTCCCCCACTCTCCCCTGTGCATGTTTCCCTAACCCCACAGTGCTCCAGGTGTCTCTGCTGTTCAGTCACCCGTGGATGCTCACGGTTCATAAATTACCCACATGGTGCATGCTTAGATCCTTATCAGTTATATCACAGCGTGAGACTTTTTTTTCTTTTCTTTCTCTCCTTTGGTTTGTCACCCACAATCTCTGCATGGTCCGAGCCAACATGCTCCTTGGCTCGGCCCACCCATGGTTCGCGAATTAACCTGCTACCGTTGCGTGTGCAGATTCTTATCGACATAATGATGATTTTGGGATTTTTCTTTCTCACACCTTGAACGATTAATTATCCCAAATTAGGCGCAAGGTACTTTTAGTGGTGTTCTATATTTAATGAACAAAGGAGAAAGCTCATCCTTCCCGCGTTCTTTATCTCTCTGTCCCTCTCTCTCTCGCTCTCTCTCGCTCTCTCTCGCTCTCTCCCTCTCTCTCGCTCTCTTGCTCTCTCACTCTCTCTCGCTCTCTCGCTCTCTCGCTCTCTTGCTCTCTCTCTCTTGCTCTCTCTCTTGTGAAGGGAAATGACAGCATGCAAAGTGTTACTGTTAACATAAAGAGAAAGTCAAAAGGTAGCCAGAACATCTGTTGAATGGTCTAGGAAATTGTATGCAAGGGCCGAAAGCCATCGCATGTGACGCACATGAATAAATGTATATGTCTGGGAGGGGGGGCGGGTGTAATATATAGGTACATTACGAACAAAACTGTCCAGGGTTGCTCTATATTTAGCCAAAGTAGCCATAGTGCCAACTTCGTTACCATGCAAGGTGGTAGGAATACTATTAAATAATTTATTAATTTATTCTTTTTTTAAATTTGTCTAGCTTACACAAGTTACAGCCGAAGACCCTATAATACTAAGACGGCTCACTCAGCCTGGACTGTGCAATAAAAATGATCAAAC